>CM050166.1:382041887-382101887 GCA_027410445.1 Discoglossus pictus | reverse complement strand
GATGATACTGAAATCCAAAGGATTTTATTAAGGTACAAAGGGAGGATGTGTAGATGGAGATTATTTTTATTATCATCCATTTTTTGCAACACTCCAACATATACTTGATTTTATAAATAACTCCATCCTGACCCCATATCTGCCTTGCCCAGAAAGCAATGTTGTCCATTTATGGTTTAGATCTAGAAGATAAATAAGATATGCTTATTTTTAGTAAAAAAACAAATAGTATGTAATAATAATGTCATAAAACACTACCAGCTATGTGATTTTCCCCTGAGGCAGTAGGCTATTTTTGCGTCACTCTTTTGTGACATTTTCCGTCTCTCTGTGACCTCATTCTGATCCACTTGGTTTTCATGGCAGAGATACTGGAGTGGGTTGCCAGTTCCTTCTCCAGTGAGCCACGGCATAAAGCTCCTGGTATTGCCATGTGGTCTCCCATCCAAGTACTTGCCAGTGTTACCTCTTTGTTCCCTGGCTGGAATTGAACCCAGGATGCTGTGGTGAAAGCACCTGCATCCTAACCACTGGGCCCCCAGGGAATCCTTAAAAATATGGAGTTGACTGACTCTCCGTGACCTCATGAACAACACACCATGCTGATCCACTTGGTTTTCATGGCAGAAATACTGGAGTGGGTTGCTAGTTCATTCTCCAGTGGGCCACAGCATACAGCTCCTGGTATTCCAAGGTGACCTCCCATCCTAGTACTGACTTCATGGTTCCCCGGCTGGATTCAAACCCGGGATGCTGTGGTGAAAGGACCTGCATCCTCACCATTGGGCCCCAGGGAACCCATAGGCTATTTTATAAGAACCTAATTTACTTCTCATTTCAAACATATAGTTGAGACTTTTTTTTAGAAAGCTGGTTATAAAATCTCCCAGCAACTTGTTATTGTTGCCAAAGCTTTAAAGCAGTGCCTAGCAAAAGGTGATCGAGGGACCACATGTGGAAGCCCTCAGATATGGCGCCTAGCATGCTCTCTGATTATATCTCTCCAATGATTACAATGACCTGTACATTCCAATAAAGTTTCATTGGATTTTATAAGATTAAAGTAAACACAAAAGAGAGTCAGAACTTTTTGATAAACCATTTTTATTTAATAGTCCTACAACAAAGCTGCTGATTCGGAAGAAGGCAAAAAGTACCTGGAATCTGCTGCTAATTTGGGTCAGGAAGTTTATATATACATACCTAGATGAAAGCAAGAGGGGAAAAGAAGAGAAAAAAAAAAGAGAAAAATGGAGGATAATTTTTAAACCATGATATGGGTATGGGTTTGTAAGTCAGAGAATTTATGTGATTGGAAATCAATTATATTAGCTCCGTTGTAGAGCTGTTGCTGTATAACCCTCTTAGGCCCTCATTCAATTGCGATTTGGCCAATTAAATAAAGTCTAAATGAGCACATAACATATTCTTTTAAAGAAGTTTTTAGTTAGTGAAAACCTTGCTTTTCGATAGATGTTTACTAACTAAATGGCCAAATAGCAATTGAATGACGGCCTTAGTGAGGTTCAGCATGAGCTACAGATGTTGGTGGTGGAAGGTCTTAAAAAAGGGGTCATTACCAAGATTCTGAGTACATTGTGGCTAAAAAAAACAATCACTCTAAGTTTTTACAATGCATAACAATTGCATAAGAGCTTCAAAACTCCCTATGCCAGCGCAATGGAGCATGCAAGTTCGTAAACAGACCTGAATTTCGACCCTTTTTCAAAACCTTAACTTAAAGACACTAGAGATGTCATAAACAACTAGACGGAGTTGGCATTACAGATGTCATTCTTCTAGTGTAATTACATTTGGTCCATCTCTGTTGTTTAAACCCTCAGAGTGGGAATGGAAGCAAATAGTTTTTTTTTCTTAAATGAGGGGGCATTTGGGCGTTATGCCCTCTTCTTTCCAAAGCAGCAAATGTCTCCTGTTTGTGTGTGTTAACAAATGACCCAAATAATTTTTGTTTTTATATTTTTAGCATAACAATGCATGAGTAGCACATATGGAGTGCTGAACAACCTCTGTATGCCTTAGGGTGCTTTTGTATACTATTTTTTAGAGGTCCTGCACCCCCAAATGATGGGGATATAGTTAAAATTGCTACATTTCATTAAGTGAATTCTGCTGTAATCTGTATGCAAATTAAATTACTTGGGTCATTTAGAATTCTCATGTTCTGCTGCAATGATAATCATTTTTGCCCATGTTCTCTAGCAACTATCTTAATGGAGAATTTTTATAGGTAGTGTCAAGCGAATGTTTGTGTAGTGGTGCAAGGGTAGTGGAGCAAGGAATTCCCATTTCTCTGAGCTCAAACAAACTATAGTTGTGTAACTATTATTTGGTTTAGACATTTTCCAGCAATAGTAATTTCGGATGGGTGTTTGAGGACATCAATTTTTGGCCACTCCTTTAACTCTTGGACAGAGCAGAGGGTGAAGCATAGGAGTTACTGATGCCTTCTAGGACTGATCAAGGACAGGATAAGGATTGAGGGGTTTGACAGAAATACTGAGGCTGGGAGTGAGCGAGAGAGCCTGGGCATATTGCTAGTGCACTAAGCTGAACAGTGCACTAGGCTGAACAGCACTTACAGCCACATTAAATTCCATGCTCGTAGCGGCTATGGGACACCCACAAAGCCTGCGGGCTTGAAACTCTGCTGCATTACAGAGCTATTAAATTACGGGCCGTAGACGCAAGCCTGTAAACTATTTCCACGCACACAAGCTGTCAAGGGGCTGGCCGAGCGGCGAGCGGCCGTTACGATCCAAACCCGTAATCACGGAGTTTGACACAGGCCTAACAGCCAATAGAAAGCCAAAAGAAAGGGGTGAAATGCAATTAACACAGCAGGAAGGGGGTTTAAAGGGTGCTGAAACCGTCAATCATTGACTTTACTGTAGCTGAGCAAGTGAACACACAAGACTAGGCGAAGGTGGGTTTGTGAGCATTGGAGAGAAAGAGAGAGAGAGAAGGAGAACACACATAAATACTAATATCACATAATTCACACTCATAGATTAATATGTATACATAGCGATAGGCCACAGCACATCTACACCCCCCATATCCCCCTATTAATTACCATACTACACATAATACTCACATTCTTGTTTTACCACATACACATCCACGGATATATTATATTTATTTATTTTTATTTTTATTTCATAAATCATAGGAGGGTAGAGAAGGGGAGGAGGAAAGTGAGGTGAGGAGGAGAGAGAAGGGAACACCAGAGGAGGAGAGTGCGGAGAGGAGGAGAGTGCGGAGAGGAGGAGAATGGGAGAGCTAGAAGTATAGAGAGAGCGAGGACCAGGTCAGGGAGGTCAGGTGGAGGAGAGCAGCAGCAGGGAGGGATGTGCCCCCAGATGTAGACACACAAGATGTAGGGGCAGAGGGTCAGGGGTGGAGGTAGTGGGAATGAGGGTCCAGCCCCAGGGAGAGGACAGGGAGGCCAGGAACCCCAGGCACAGTTTGTAGGGCACGAGGCTGTGGCAAACATGTCCCAGATTGGTCTCACACACTGCACAGCAAATCCTGCAGAGCACATGTCGGATGCACATGCAGATGGCACACCGCACCTGCAGTACACATATTCATATGAGCCATGATCCACAATGCTCATTATGCAGGCCATGGTTCATCTGTGTAACGCAAGCACTACAGTCAATCACAGGTGACCATGATGTCAAGGATATGGAAACACATAGCTGTCAAATGTGTAGACAAAACAACCCAAATATATTTTTATTCTCCCATTTCAGTAGCCAGAAGGACAAGGTCGACCCCAGATGAACAGGGGGAGTCTCCACTGCAGGTGGGAGTGGGACCATCCACACAAGCTGGTCATTCACGTTCGCCGGCATATGAGGAGTGGGATATACTGCCTGGGCCCTCAACAGAATCATCCAGCCATGCTAATCTGTTCCAGTTCCTTCTCTCAGCCATGTCATGGCCCCAGCCATCCTCACAGCTGCCACCTGCTACAACAACATTGCAGCCATGGCAGGCCACAACCACTCCCACTCAATGGGCTCCCCCAACATGGCCTCTCACACAATGGGCTCCACCAACATGGCCTCCCACACAATGGGGTCCCCAACATGGCCAGACACCCCAGCCCTCCTGCTGACACCTCCGGCCCTCCTGCCAACATCTCGGGCTCTGCTACCGCCACCTCTGGCCCTGCTGCCGTCACCTTGGGCACTGTTGCCGAGCCCTGTTGCTGTCACTTCCGGCCCTGCTGCCATCACCTAGGGCACTGCTGCCGACACCTCCAGCCCTGCTGCCGTCACTTTGGGCACTGCAGCCATCACCTCCGGCCCATTGCTCTCACCTGTGGCCCCAATGCCATTGCCTCTGGCCCCAACACCGTCGCCTGGTGCCCCGATGCCGTTGCCTCAGGCCTGGTGAGCACAAGATTGCTCTATTCTGAGGTGAGGAGGCAAAACCAAAGGATGGAAAGATTTGAGGAATGGGCGATTTTGGACAGGCAGCAACTCATTGAATCAGCCGGATGCAAGCTCATACCTCTCCAGCCTTCGGTTGCACAACTGCAACCCGAGACGTCGGGCCTCCTCATCTCAGACCTCACCACCATCTCAACCCAATCCCCAGCCACCAAACGTAGTGGCGCCCCACTCTCTTACACCAGTAAGACGCGGAAGAGAGAGACGGAAGGTGGGGGCTCAGTGCTGCAGGAGAGGAGGTCTTAGGACCATCCAGGAAGTCCTCCTCTTGATCACTCCTCACTGAATACTGATTCTAATAGATGTTGACATACTTTTGGCTGGCTACAGAGTGTGTACATGTCTGGTTATGTTTAACATTTCAACAATTGATGTTCCATGTGGTTTGACCTTGAAATGAGGTGTTATAGTTAATCAGAATATTGTTAGGATTTATATCTTGTTCTTGTCTCTGTAGGTGTTAATAGCCAAATCTCACGCTAATGAAGGCATGTTCTTCATCTTTGAATAGTAGAATACCATCATGTGAGTGAACACTCAACCCAGTCCCCATTCGATCAGTGTCATTCACCACTGCAGATGGATTTGAAATGCAATATATGACTACATATCTCTTCATTAATGAACATGACTGGTGTGAGTTTCAATTATAATGAATAGTGTCCCGGCTTATAAGTAGCATGGTTCGATTAGGATCTGCTAATCCAAACCAGTAGTTATACCTGCGTTTTTGTTGCATTTCATCCAGTTAACAGTATGAAAGCAGATTAATGTATTTCATGTCATCCAATTGGTTTATTGTATTGTCCAGAGCAAAAACAATGTATTATAAAAACAGCTGATTGTTCTAACACCTCCTCTTTATGTTTTCCAGATTCCTATCATCTATTTAGGAATCAGTAGTAATGTATGAAAACACACAGTGTGTGGAATTGATTAGTATCACATGATCCATGATTTCTAGCATCTTTTTAATCCAGCAGTTGGAGACCGTATGGTTGCTGTATGCGCATTAATGGCTATTTCTATGAAATTAAGTGTTAACTGATTACATTTCAGATCTGATTATGGTTACTGTGGTGTCCTGACCACATGTGACCCTAGTAGATGCCATGCCTTATCCATATGATGTTGGCTATCCGTTAACCCTTAAGTTGTCCTTTGATGGCCCACAGCCTCTTGCCCTTTCAGTATCCGCCCACACCACCCCCATGATATTAATGCACAGTCTTGTCCATTGCTGCTTGTGCTCTGTGTATGAAATAAAGCTTTGTTATACCGTGCCATTGTGTTTTCAATGGTTGTAATTAATTAATACATGTAATAATATTAATAATATCATAAGATATCATATAACAATGTAGATAATATATAATAAAAAACAGTTACCGTATATACTCGCGTATAAGCCGACCCGAGTATAAGCCAAGGCACCCATTTTACCACAAAATACTGGGTAAAATGAGTGACTCGAGTATAAGCCGAGGGTGGGAAATGTGCTGCCCCGTGTCCCTCTTGTGCCCTCTGTGTCCCCCTCTCTCTCCGTGTCTTTAGGTGGAGGCGGGGGGTTTAGGTTGAGGAGGGGGGAGGGAAAGACACACGGGGGGGTTAGAGACACACGGGGGGGTTAGAGACACACAGGGGGGGGTTAGAGATACACGGGGGGGTTAGAGACACACGGGGGGGGTTAGAGAGACATGCCGGGGAGAGTGACTCGAGTATAAGCCGAGGGGGCCCTTTTTTGCGTTAAAAAAAGGGTTGAAAAACTCGGCTTATACTCGAGTATATACGGTAATATACATGAGAGGTCCAATTTGTGATACTGTTTATCAAAGCGAGGGCCGCAGTTTGGTCTGCAAATGCAGCCCCTCGCAAAGCGAGGGGCCGCATTTGCAGAAGGTGAAGGCTCTAACATCGGCTGCAATGAGCCAAAGGCTCATTGCAGGCCGCAAATGGGGCCGCATTTGCGGAGGTGGAGGCTCTACGGCGCCTCACACGCGGTTACAAACACCCACACAGGCGGCACTTTACCAACAATACGAACCACGGGGAATTTATGGACTTAGCTGACAAAAATACGAGATGCGGGACTCAGCTGCCGAACCGCGGGCACCGGAAAACAGTCATGGATTATGTGGATTAGTTCTTCAGCTAATGTATATAAACTAAAGTTTTGCTCAGGTATTAAGAAAATTTTTAGATGGTGACATGTTTGGTATAGGAGCTAGTTCCGTGGTAGAGATGGTAGAAGCTTTCATTTTAGATTTTTTATGTATTGGCGTATCAGTCAATTGTTTGATGGGAGAGAATCCCATGGTGCAGGGTGTCGTCACAGATGGCTTTAATGACATACAGCACAATACTCCTTGTCAATTTATATAACATTGTGATGATGATGCAGATTTTGTTTAACAGACTTCCCCCTATGACATTCACACAGTTCAGACTTTCTTAAAGCAATAAGATGTGATAGCTTGCAGCTATATTTAACTACAGCTATTGCAAAATTTAAGTTTGCTATATCATAAGTACTGCATTGTACTGCTTTAGCCTAGTTGGTCTCCATCAGTAAAACCCCCACTTTCCAAAAATTCCCTGGTAGTTTTTTCCCATTGAGCATGGCATAAATGGAATTGTAGTAATGTGCAAGTGCATTTTAATATATTATTTTAATTATACATCAAGGGAAGAGCATGAAAATTAAAGAATATATTTATAAATGTATACTAATTGTTATACACCAAGGGATATCTTCTATTAAAATAGATATCATGCAAGTTATAACAGATATATTACAATTATAAACATATACCTTTATATTGAGGATAACAGTCTTAATGTTATAATTCGGAGAATAGGCATATTTCAAGGCTTTGGGTCAAGATGTGGAATAGCTGCATCATGGGGATGAATGATAAAAAAAGCTAAGTTTAGTGCTGGTGTGTTAGATTCAGCAAACCCTTAAAACACCCATTCCTCCTTATTGTGATTGGCTGTGGATGGTCACAATTGGCTCTGCGGTTTCTAAGAAACCGGATGGGATGAACTGCAATGCAAAAGCAATATTCATAGCTGTCCAACACATGGTCTGCAATCTTTTAACAAATCTCCCCCTTAGTCTATTGAAAATGAGCAAGTTTAGCATTTTATGTTTGTATTATAATTATCGTGGGCAGTTAGGGGATACTGATATAATATTAAGAGGCCCTGCTCTAATATGTTTAGCCTGTAGGAGTAGAAGTGATCCTGACCAAATATGATTATATTTATATGTAGGGAACACGGTGGTGGCTGGTGAAATGTTAAACTGCGGGCTGTAGACTTTATAATTTTATATATATATATATATATATATATATATATATATATATATATACATACATATCATAGTCTCTCCTAGGCTCTGGGGAAAGCCATGATATATATGTAACATATGTATCATGGATTTTCCCAGGTACCCAGCAGAGACATAACAATTTACTTTACCTAATTAAAAACTTGCTGGATGACTTTTGTTCATTGTTTATTGCACAGTGGCCCTTTAACTCTCATAATTATGCACACGTTTCGAATCTTCAACTGGGATCAGTCAGACTGATTCCAGTTGAAACTAGACCCGAAACATGCACGTTGTATCTGCAGCAAGCGCTGTCCCCACAGGACGACGTCACATGCCAGTTCCATGCCGTTGATAGCAGACAACTGCTCTATCGTGACATCCATATGTTTGTGACCATTGACTTGTAAGGTAAGTGGGTATCAGTGGGATTAGTCCCAGATAGTTAGTATAGTAGATTGCATTTATAGGTAGGATAAGGGTTAAGTAGTGGGTGCCCCAGGTAACCACAACGGTATTCCCTACTACAAATTAGTTACACAGGGCCACAGTGGTAAATTCCTCATCCCCTGATATTCCCACCTCTGCCTTAACTTAATTGTGATTTATACAGTTATACATCCAATTATACAACAACTATTAACATACAGTGTACATGTATGTGCATGTAGTGAGACATTTTATGCACAACTTATTTTTGAAGATGTACCACAGTGTATAACTAATATATTGAATAGTCTTTGGTAAGACTTCACTAAAAGATCAGTACTCTACTGATGATACTATATTAGTAATTGTTGATAACAGTTTACAACAAGATTGACATTACAACCAGGATCTCTTTTGAGACTGATGATACTGTTTAGCATGCAATACAAATACAGGTCACTGTTGAATTATATATATACACTACTAAAACACTATATATTGTACATATTGCTAACTGTGTAACAGTGTTGCCTTTATCACTATATATCTTAACCATCGTATTTTATATTATATGTTTGACCTGTTTTTATATTTTTTTGACAATTAATAAAAGTTATATTTTAACGAATGCACGGACTTAATCCCCCATCACTAACTTATTTGTTTAATTTAAATAATATAAACGATATTAATTATTTCATGTTCAATCTTTTAATGCTGTCCCTTTAAATGATGAATCCTTTGGCAAGAAGTTAAACACACTGACTTATTCCCTTATCACACCCCCCCTGCTGGTGACTTGCTTTGTATTTTAGATCGGGGCACAATGCTGCCTGTGCTTGATCTGAAGCAATGAGCCTGTCTGTCACACACAGCATCACCCAATCAGAATGATTGGGAGGAGCTGAAGCTGTGGGACCTTTCAGGGATCACTCAATCAGAATGACTGTGAGGAGCTGAATCTGTGGAGATCCTTTGGGGCAAATCCCAGCTAATCACTGACACTGCCCCAGCCAATTAGGACTGCTACATTGCACTCTTATCCTCTCTGTGTGACTTCCCCCAGGCACCATTCAGCTAGATAGATAGATATAGACAGCTTCATAATGAAGATAATGTCATGGCAGTTTGCATTTAATTTAATACTGAAAAATGGTTTCTATTTAGTGCAAAACACATTTGTAAGTATATAGTTTATGTACAATTTTTAATTTATTGAAGCGGTCTGTGTGCTGAAGGACACATCTTCCCACACACACACTTTATTGTTCCCTATAATCCAGTGGTGGCTGGTGAACTTTCAAGTTGGAGGGGCACCAGAGCAAGACTTGTCTCCTCCCCTTACACAGATCCTACCCATTTTTAAACTTTAAAAAAAAATTACAAAAAAAATTACACCAAACGGGACCATATAGGTCCCAACCAAACCTTAAAAACCCACATTACACCAAGTGGGACCATATAGGCCCCAACCGTACCTTACAAACCCACATTACACTAAACGGGACCATATAGGCTTAAACTGGACCTTCAAAACCCACATTACCCCAATCGGGCCCATATAGGCCCCAACCGGACCTTAAAAACGCACATTACACCAAGCGGGACCATATAAGCCTCAACCGGACCTTTAAAACCTTAAAATACCAAGCGGGTTCTATATAGGCCCAAACCAGACCTTAAAAACCCACATTACACCAAGCGGGACCATATAGACCCCAACCAAACCTTAAAAACACACATTACACCAAGCGGGACTATATAGGCCCCAACTGGACCCTAAAAACACACATTACACCAAGTGGGATCATATAGGCCCAACCTGACCTTAAAAACCCACATTACACCAAGAGGGACCATAAAGACCCCAACCGGTCCTCAAAAACCCACATTACACCAAGCAAAAACATATAAGCCGCAACCAGACCTTTAAAACTCACATTACACCAAGCGGGACCATATAGGCCAAAACTGGACCTTAAAAACACACATTACACCAAACGGGACTATATAGGCCCCGACCAGACCTTAAAAACCCACTTTACACCAAACGGGACTATATAGGCCCTGACCGGACCTTAAAAACCCACTTTACACCAAACGGGACCATATAGGCCCAAACCGACCCTTAAATACCCACATTACACCAATTTGGACCATATGGACCCTAACTGGAGCTTCAAAAACCCACATTACACCAAACGGGACCATATAGGCCCCACACGGACCTTAAAAAACCACATTACACCAAGCGAGACCATATAGGCCCCAACCGGACCTTAAAAAAACACATTACACCAAGCAAGACCATATAGGCCCCAACCGGACCTTTAAAACCTTAAAATACCAAATGGGACTATATAGGCCCAAACCGGACCTTAAAAACCCACATTACACCAAGCGAGACCATATAGCCCCCAACCGGACCTTTAAAACCTTAAAATACCAAGCGGGACTATATAGGCCCAAACCGGACCTTAAAAAACCACATTACATCAAGCAAGACCATATAGGCCCCTACCGGACCTTTAAAACCTTAAAATACCAAATGGGACTATATAGGCCGAAACCGGACCTTAAAAACCCACATTACACCAAGCGAGACCATATAGGCCCCAACCAGGCCTTAAAAAAACCACATTACACCAAGCAAGACCATATACGCCCCAACCAGACCTTTAAAACCTTAAATTACCAAATGGGACTATATAAGCCCAAACCGGACCTTAAAAACGCACATTACACCAAGCGGGACCATATAAGCCTCAATCGGACCTTTAAAACCTTAAAATACCAAGCGGGTTCTATATAGGCCCAAACCAGACCTTAAAAACCCACATTACACCAAGCGGGACCATATAGACCCCAACCAAACCTTAAAAACACACATTACACCAAGCGGGACTATATAGGCCCCAACTGGACCCTAAAAACACACATTACACCAAGTGGGATCATATAGGCCCAACCTGACCTTAAAAACCCACGTTACACCAAGAGGGACCATAAAGACCCCAACCGGTCCTCAAAAACCCACATTACACCAAGCAAAAACATATAAGCCCCAACCAGACCTTTAAAACTCACATTACACCAAGCGGGACCATATAGGCCCAAACTGGACCTTAAAAACACACATTACACCAAACGGGACTATATAGGCCCTGACCGGACCTTAAAAACCCACTTTACACCAAACGGGACTATATAGGCCCTGACCGGACCTTAAAAAACCCACTTTACACCAAACGGGACCATATAGGCCCAAACCGACCCTTAAATACCCACATTACACCAATTTGGACCATATGGACCCCAACTGGAGCTTCAAAAACCCACATTACACCAAGCGGGACCATATAGGCCCCACACGGACCTTAAAAAACCACATTACACCAAGCGAGACCATATAGGCCCCAACCGGACCTTAAAAAACCACATTACACCAAGCAAGACCATATAGGCCCCAACCGGACCTTTAAAACCTTAAAATACCAAATGGGACTATATAGGCCCAAACCGGACCTTAAAAACCCACATTACACCAAGCGAGACCATATAGCCCCCAACCGGACCTTTAAAACCTTAAAATACCAAGCGGGACTATATAGGCCCAAACCGGACCTTAAAAAAACACATTACATCAAGCAAGACCATATAGGCCCCAACCGGACCTTTAAAACCTTAAAATACCAAATGGGACTATATAGGCACAAACCGGACCTTAAAAACCCACATTACACCAAGCGAGACCATATAGGCCCCAACCGGACCTTAAAAAAACACATTACACCAAGCAAGACCATATAGGCCCCAAGCGGACCTTTAAAACCTTAAAATATCAAATGGGACTATATAGGCCCAAACCGGACCTTAAAAACCCACATTACACCAAATGGGATATAGCAGTGAAGTCCTAACTAGGGAGACCAGGCAATGGGGAAGGCACACAAAGGGTTCATTTAAAGTGATAGATGCATATTTTTAACAAAAACATATGAAAGAAGACATGACAGCTGATATACAGATATAATTACATTGTATTATCTATATAAATTAAAAATATAATATTAAAGTGATTGATCATTATTTTTTGGGGGGCGCCAGCCCATTTGCCCATATGCACCAGCCGCCCCTGCTATAATCTCTCTTTCTCTCTCCTCTTTCTGAATAAAGTTTATTGGAAAAAAAACAACAACTCCTGTCTCAGTGTGCTGGGTGCAGAGCCTCAGCCATTTCAGTACTCTGTATGTTGCTGACTACCCTGTATATATCAGACAAGCCTGGAAGGAAGGCTCCTAGAATACAACTTGTGTTCTATATTTACATAGAATAAGGCATCTGCATCTCTATGAAGGATCTCCTTCCAGGCTCCTAGAATACAGCTTGTATTCTATATTTACACAGAATAAGGCATCTGCATCCCTATGAAGGACATCCTTCCAGGCTCCTAGAATACAACTTGTATTCTATATTTACACAGAATAAAGCATCTGCATCCCTATGAAGGACATCCTTCCAGGCTCCTAGAATACAACTTGTATTCTATATTTACACAGAATAAAGCATCTGCATCCCTATGAAGGACATCCTTCTAGGATCCTAGAATACAGCTTGTATTCTATATTTACAAAGAATAAGGCATCTGCATCTCTATGAAGGATCTCCTTCCAGGCTCCTAGAATACAACTTGTATTCTATATTTACACAGAATAAAGCATCTGCATCCCTATGAAGGACTGAAGGACCTCCTTCCAGGCTCCTAGAATACAACTTGTATTCTATATTTACACAGAATAAAGCATCTGCATCCCTATGAAGGACATCCTTCCAGGCTTCTAGAGTACAGTTTGTATTCTATATTTACAAAGAATAATGCATCTGCATCCCTATGAGGGACCTCCTTCCAGGCTTCTAGAATACAGCTTGCATATTAAATTAACACTAGTGACTTTCCCATCAAAAATGTCACCCATTGCAAGCCTCCCCCCCCCCCCCCCTCTACTTTACTGGTCTTGCGATGAGCCCCCACTCCTCTCCCTCCTGTGTCTCCCCCACTCCTCTCCCTCCCGTCTCTCTCCCCCACTCCTCTCCCGTGTCTCTCCCCCACTCCTCCCTCACCTTAATGCTGCGAGCGCGCCCCCGGATCAGGGAGCAGGGAGTATGGAGCAGGGAGGGCCGCAGGGCTGATGTGGCGCGATGAGCGCCTATGACGCTCATCACGATAATCAGTGGGGCATGGCAGGGGGAGTTGTGAAACTGAGAGTTGTCGTCAGTTGCGGTCTTCGCATTGCGAGGGTCGCAAAGTGTGACAACAACTCGCAGTTTGACAACTATTATATGTGACTAGCGACTTGCCCGTCAAAAATGACGGCAATAAAAACTGAAGCCTGGCAATGCTGTTTGCCACACAATGTAAGCCTCTCCCCCTCTACTTTACTGGCCTTGTGATGAGCGCCTTTGGCGCTCATCACAGGCCTTGCAATGAGCCCCTTTGGAGCTCATTGCGAGTCTCTCCCTCTGTCTACTTCCTCCCTCGTATCTTATTTCCCCCCTCCTCTCCCTCCCTTGTGTCTCCTTCCACCTCGTCTACCTCCTTTGTATTTCCTGCCCCCCTGTGTTTTTACCTCCCTCTCCCTCCCGTGTCTCTAAACCCCTCCCCTGTGTCTCTTTCCCCCTTCTCCCTCCTATGCATCTCTCCCCCCCCCCTGTGTCTCCCCCAACCCTCCCCTGTGTCTCCCCCAACCCTCCCCTGTGTCTGTTCCCCCCTGGCCTGTGTCTCTTTCCCCCTCAGCCCTGTGTCGGTTACGGCCTTCCTCGTGTCTCCATTTCCTTCCCTTGTGTATCTTCCCCCCTGCACTCTCTCCCCTGTGTCTCTTCCCCCTCCTCTCACTCCCCTGTGTTTCTTCCCCCTCCTCTTTCTGTGCCTCTTCCTCCCTGTCTCTTCCCCCTCACCCTCTGTGTCTCTCCCCACTCTGTGTCTTCCACCCTCTCCCTCTGTGCCTCTTCCCCCGCCTCTCTCTGTGTGTCTCGCCACTGTGTCTCTTCACCCCTTCCTCTGTTCCCCCCCTCTGTGCCTCTTTCCCCCTCTCTCTGTACCTCTTCCCCACCTTCCCTCTGTGTCTCTTTCTCCCTCACCCTCTGTATCTCTCCCCCCTGTGTCTCTTCCCCCCTCTCCCTCTGTGCCTCTTCCCCCCTCTCCCTCTGTGCCTGTTCTACCCTGGCCTGTGTCTCTTTCCCCCTTCCCCCTGTGTCTGTTCCCCTCTCCCCCCCCCATTTCCCTCCCATGTGTATCTTCTCCATGTTCTCCCTCCCGTGTGTCTTTTCCCCCTCCTCTACCTCCCCTGTGTCTCTTTCCCACCTATCCCTCTGTGTCTCTCCCCCCTCCCTCTGTGTCTCTTCCCCACTCTCCCTCTGTGCCTCTTCCCCACTCTCCCTCTGTGCCTCTTCCCCACTCTCCCTCTGTGCCGTGCCTCTCCCCCCCCTCTTCCCCACTCTCCCTCTTCCCCACTCTCCCTCTGTGACTCTCCCCCCCCTCTTCCCCACTCTCCCCCCCCCTCTTCCCCACTCTCCCTCTGTGACTCTCCCCCCCTCTTCCCCACTCTCCCTCCCCTCTTCCCCACTCTCCCTCCCCTCTTCCCCACTCTCCCTCTGTGCCTCTACCCCCCCTCTTCCCCACTCTTTTACCTGCTCTCGGGCCGCGCTGCGCGCAAGCGCGTCTTGCGCCGCGCTCTGCGCATGCGCGGCTCGTGCCGCGCTCTGCGCATGCGTGGCTCGCGCCGTGCTCTGCGCAAGCGCGTCTCGGGCGCAGAGCGCGGCTTGCGCCGCGCTCTGCGCATGCGCGGCTCGGGCGCAGACCGCGGCTTGCGCCGCGCTCTGCGCATGCGCGGCTCGCGCCGCGCTCTGCGCAATGCGCAGCACTTTATAATTGTCTAACTGCGATTCGTCTGAAGCGTGACGACGATTCGCAGTTAGACAATTATAATATGTGATAGAATAAGGTATCTGCATCCATGTGAAGGACCTCCTTCCAGGCTCCTAGAATACAGCTTGCATATTTTATTTTTCAGAGAATAAAGCATCTGCATCCCTATGAAGGACCTCCTTCCAGGCTCCTAGAGTACAGTTTGTATTCTATATTTACATAGAATAAGGCATCTGCATCGCTATGAAGGACCTCCTTCCAGGCTCCTAGAAAGCAGCTTGTTGTGCTCCTACAAATGTTTCCCAGGTTCCCATGTTTTAGATATTTAAATTTTCCTCTCCACCTCTTTGTATGTGTATGTATGTGTGTGTAAGTATGTCCACAAGCACATATATAATGTATATGACATGTGTTTTTATATATATATATATATATATATATATATATATATATATATATATATATATTGTGTGTATATATATATATATCAGACTACCTGTAGGAGTATTTGGCCCATGTAGTGTTGTAAAAATGTATTCAAATATAGTATTGTTTTCCCCATTACTTTTGTTTTTGTTCAGTCATGTCGTTCTCTTTGTGACCCAACCGACCACAGCACATCACGCACATCTGTCAGCCACTACCCTCTGAGCTTCCTCAAGTGCATGTTCAATGCTTCAATAACCTCATCTATCAATTTCCTCCTCTGTCGTCCCCTTATTCGTATGCCTTTCATTTTTTTCCACCATCAGGGTCTTCTCTCGGAAATCCTGTTTTCTATGCTGAATTGTTCTTTACTGCTTGCTTACCTATCCCTCTCACTATCCCCCTCTCTTTCTCCATCCCTCTCTCTTGATCGCTTTCTCTCTCTGTGGGATAATTTGTGTCTATTTCTATGAGCTGCCACGGCTTTACGTCCTGATCCAAGTGGGTGGAGTATGTGTCAGTGGGCAGGGCCTACAGAGATAACATGTTGTGAAGGGGAGGAGTTTCTACTTTTGGGCAGGGTCAATTTAAGGGGAGGGGCCATGTCTCTGCCTTCCGCCCCACCAACTTGGAAAGTCACCACCCGCCACTACATACAATAATTTAGAAGTCCACACACCAGTATTAAGGCACAATAGGGGGAGGTTAGCTTACTGACACTGTTGAAATGGAACACATTTCTTAATTCTATACATAGCTAATACATGTATACCTTTAAGGATGTATTCTTTCAAAAGATACATATTTTTATATGTTTATTTTTATGTTATTGGTGATTTAACCTATTTAAAGTACAGGATGTGTTTTTGGATATAAGCTGAGAAAAAATATGCCAACCTTTGGACTGTATTGAGCATAAATAAATATAAAGCCATATATATTTTATAAGACAATACATATACATTGATACCAGAAGAGTTAAAGGTCCTGTTGTGAAAATTTACATTCTAAGATGTAATTTGGTGTGGAGACAGAATGCATGATGGATAGATCTTACAGCCGGATGGAGAGAGAAGCAGAAAAGATAACCTTGTTTGAAATTGTGGAAATAAGGAAGTTGGTGTTTGGCTTCTCTGAAAAAGTTAATTTTTGAAAACTTGGGGAAGGTTATAATGTAGCGAGTTAAGGAATTCCAGACAGTGGTGATGGTTTGTGAAAGACCTATAGAGCATAGGAGGAGGTAATGGTGGAGGATGAGAGTTGAGAATTATGGGCAGGAAAGAACAGAAATGTATCTAAAGTAGGTAAGGCAATAATCAAGCTGTGACAAGATGAGAGATTGGATTGGGATATTTGTAGTGTCTTGAGTGAGTTATGAATTGTTGAGGTAGAGAATGTAGTTAGTTTTATGATGTGGTAATTGAAGGAGAGGACTGAATAAAGTGTGACACCAAATCAATTTATTTGAGTTGGGTTGATTTTAGTGTTCTCAACAAACTTTCAGGTGCAGATATGGAGAAAAGTGGGGGAATTAGCAACTTTGGAGATGGTAATGTTTAGATGCTGGGAGTCCATCCATAAGGAGATGTTGGAAAGAGAGGTGGTAACTTAAGTTTGTAGAGAGGAGAATAGGTCCAGAAAGGAGTGATAGATTTAGTGGTACTGAATGCAAAGGCGATAAATAGTCTCCTTATAGAACCGTATAGATAGAGAAAAGTAAGGGGCCCATGTCAAAGTCTTAAGGTACCACAGTGTAGGAAAGGAAGTGCCATAGTAGTAGATGCTGTAGTAGGATACATGGATGTGATTCATACCAGGAGAAGAGCGGAGTTTGTGTCAAATGGTTTATTGTGTCAAAGGCAGCAGAAAGGTCAAGAAAAGTGTCTCCTTTGACTTGAAAAGGAGGATGAATATTTTTTACCATTTAAATATTTTAGTTTTGGCTTTTAAAACTAAATTACAGTGTTTCTCAGGGGATGATCAGTCTGCAAAAGGGAAACATTACAAACCATAGTCATTTTAAGACTGAGGGAAAAATGCATACATTATTTACCTTAGTATTGTTATTAAAAAATATTCTTAGAAAATTGTTACTATTGCTTTATTCAAAAAGCTTAAAAATAGAGAGTGTGTTTAGTAATTAAATATATCAAGACCTCAATTTACAAATGCAGCATATTATATTTCATAGAGAAATTGTTGCAGCTTTGTTTATTTGCCGAGGTGATCTACCGTAACAATCTTTCGTTTTTGCCCAAGATGATAATATTTAATTTTAGGCAAAATATGAGCATTAAAAAATCCTGTCTTGAGATCACCTACTAAGGATATGCACCATGAACAAGTGTACTTCATTAAGGAAAATCAAGAAAAACTGTACAAAAATAAGCACAGTCTATAAAACATAATTTCACATGTCAAGAAAGGATAATTACTATCCTAAGCAACTGCTTCTCTTTGTTGAATTATTCCTTAATATAATTTTAACGTTTTCAGTGCACAAATTGGTATAATTAAACAATTGTGTTACAATCAATATATTCTACGAACATATATGAAAAGAGAAAAGGAGAAATAGAGAAAGAGGAAGAAGTGAAGAAAAGAAGAGAAAAATAAACAAATAACCAAAGAAATGAAGGAGTAAAAGGAAAAGAGCAAATAGTAGACAATTACTTCCCATCAGCTCTTCTACTTCAGAAGGTCAGGATTTGACTATAACGTGGCCTTTTCAGTTCCTGTGCTACCCAATCTTAGTTTTACTGTCGTTACCTTTCGTCTGAAGAAGCCTCCAGTATCCTCTCCCGCTCCGCCTGTTCCAGTCCGCCCCCCGTTCCACTCCTCTTCCAAATGTAAAGAGCCTCCCTAGCTAAAATTCAACTCGTCCCCCCACTACCTATGAAATGCAGTCGGGGGAGGAGATCCAGGGTCCCCATATTTCCAAAAACTTTTGATGTGTGTCCAATAGTGTATGAGTCATTCTCTCATTTATAAATAGGAAGTTTATTTTGTTTTTAATTTCCTGGAAGTTAATGGAGTTGTCCTTCCACCTTCTAGCTATGATGTTTTTTACTGCCCGGTAAATCAGTTGTGTCAATTTATTGCCTACCCCTCCTAGTTCCTTATAATTCCTGCCTAAGAGACATGTCGCTATTGAAAGTTTAAGTGGGATACTAAATGATCTTGAAATTAGATCAGCCGCTCTAGCCCAGGTTTCAGAGACTAAAGGACATTTCCACCACGCGTGAATGAAGTCCCCTCGTTCCTGACATCCCCTAAAACATTTATCCGAGTTTGTAGGCACAATTCTATTTAGTCTAGCGGGGGTCATATATGCCCTATGTAGGATTTTCAGCGAGGTTTCCAACAAGCTATAATTAAGGGACCCTTTAGAAAGGCTAGAGAAAGCTTTAGACCAGGAGGGCTCATCCCAGGTCTGTTCCAAGTCCAGCTCCCACTTCAGCATAAAGGAAGGCTTTGGTGAATCCAAGGGGGGAGCATTAATTATGTTATATATTGCTCCCAGTGTACCCCTAGTAAGGGCTGAGTGTTTGCAAACTGTGGTGAGCCAGGAGTCTTTAGGCGGGCCAAATTCCCTGAGAACTTCTTCCACCCAATGCCTGATTTTAATATATTAAATATTTCCGTATCAGGAAACTCCCTCCCTCTGCATACTGTTCCTAGAGAAATAATCTTCCCCCCTTACAGCCATGAGCCTAATTTATCTAATTTTTGCAAAGTCCAAAAATGTTTAGAGTTAGAAGAAAGGGTAGCCGAGAGAGTGGGAGAAGTGAAAATCGAGGTGAGAGGAGTTACCGGGTATGCTAGATTGTGGGTTTTCTTGGCCCAGTTCCAGATTTTTTAAGTAAATTTAGTGATTGGATTACTTATGTAAGAACTAAGAGTACTCGAATTTGGTGCCCATTGTGGTATAACACCAAATTAATATATATATATTACACAAGGTTCGTCTACATTAAAAGGTATTTATTAAAAGGCAACAACACAATACTATAAATGTATCACAAACACACAGCCCAGACCCACGGAGCAACAACCCTTTTTAAATCTATCTACCTATATAGTAATCCCCTTCCCCACACGCTTGATCTCACCCACGGTTAGGCCATCACCATCACCCAAGGAAGAACAGGAAGCAACAGGGCGATTTCCTGCCTGGCCTCATGTTATATACCCTTAGTTGAGATGATGTGATTTACATCACATCCTGTCCATGCATCACTTCCTCCAGCAATTGTGGGAGGGAAGCAAAGACTCCCAGCCCTCCCACCTAGACCTGCCCAAGGAGGTCCTGAAAGGAAGATAAACCACCATGCAAGGAAGACAAGTTACCACATTCCCTCACTTTTTCTTCTTCTATGTTGCTCAGTTTTCTAGTTATCCCTCTAGTACAGGAGAACCTAGTGGGAGCAAAAACCTGATATACAGGAGAAATTCAAACCACCGTCCCTCCGGAATAGTTCCCTCAGCGACATAAGTTCTCCTGTATTTTCCTATGGCTGTCAATCCACATATTACACAAAAACATAACTTATTGAATTTAGGTGAGAGTGTGTGATAAATGTTTATGTATGTGCAATGTAAAACTTTATTGAAGAATGTATGAGAGAGAGAAAGAAGAGGAAAAAGACAAAACATTATTATATATCCTCCTTGCAAGTTTCTTCCTCATTTGTTTCATTGCCACACAAAAGTATATTATTATAATTGTCGTTAATACTTGAATGAACATGAGTACCAGCGACAGTGTTCGTAGGACTGGATGTGTCTCTGCATTGGTAAGAATTCCCCACCAGGGATGCTCAACGTTTTTTGTCAACTGCACCCAGCCATCCTCCTCAGCTCCTTTCTCCCAAACACAACTGCACAGCCATCGGTGTTGAGATTTCCTGCAACAGCTTTCATCCATCTCCAATCCTGTAATAGTGGCCAGTCTTTTTGATGGGAAGTGTTGCTTGTCACTTAACGTGCCAATGCTATGTATAAAGTTCAGTTGCTCTGCCTGCCCCTCCCAACGGGGAATTGCCAGGATTAGTCCTATTGTCCCAGATTGTAGTCCATGTGGCATCCATTGATCTGGGCCTTCAATATAGCTGTATTTAAGATTGTCCTCAGTGATGTCCACTCCTTTTCTTTTCAATGACGTGATAATCCTTGTTGCATTGATTTGTCTTGCCCACTTGTTTTCCTGGATGTCTTTAATAGTTTCCTTTAAATCTGCCAACAGATTTCCTCCAATCATAGAACAGAAAATGGCAGTTCCCACTATTTCATTCTTAATGCTGTTAGCAATGGAAGCAATATTTTCCTCAACTAGATGCAGGTTGTTGGCAATTGTGTGTATGTCATCAACATTGTCTGTCAGTCTACTCACTATAAGGGAGTCAATGATGTCTGCTGAATTCCATACTCCCAATCCAGTTCCGACTCCTCCTAAAAGGGCTGCAAGTGTGTCCCGTTTTTCTCGACTCCCTGCTCCGGTCCACTCAATGATGGTCTCTTGTATACTTTGCTTAAACCACTGCCGCTGTGATTCCGGGCACTTTGGAGGAATGGAAAAATCATAAAAATTTAGAATTATTGGGTAGAAAGTCCACCCAACCCCTTGCACAACTGTTTCATGTGTTGGTACCACCACCAATCCGCCTATTGGCCATGGTACCTTCTTCTGATCTTTACAATGTTGCAGCTCCATTACAGAGACAGATACTTCATCTATTGTTAGAACACACCCCTTTCCAGTATCAAAATTGCAGAATTCCTCTAGGTCAGGCTGGGCAGCTATAACTGCAGCGTCCCATTCTCCACCTTCTTCTAATGTTAAGTTACTCACTACTACTGTAGTATTTGTAAACCTCCCTTGTACCTTTGTTGTTATTTTAGTCCTTCCTTTAAAGTTTCCTGTATTCATTATCTGTCCATATCTTATAACCCATTCCCAGTTATGTCCCTCTATACTTTTTATTGGAGCTCTAAGAGCTAATCCCCTGGTACTATTATGTGGCAAAATAATGTTTACTTGTAACCCTCCACCCTCTTTTACTTCCAATTCCCTGGGCCAAATAAATCTATCTGCTTGAACGTAATGTAACTCCAATCTTTTCAAACTCTCTCCCTTATTTGCGGTATCTTCTGGCCTTATTGCCTGTCTCCCCATTCCTACTGTGATACAGCTTATACTTATCCATCCTTTAACAAGGATCCACCACAATCTTCTGTTGACACGCATCTTCATTCTTATACAGCCTTGCTCTGTGGGAACACTAGATTCCATCATTAGAAACATATACATACACAAACAAAAAAATAAAAAATATCTTTTTGCAAGTTTGTTCACGGCCCTGTAATCAATGGTAAGTTTCCATGATGAGGCTGCTTTTTCATCACCATTCCCTTTTAACACAGCTTTTCTCACAGGCCAACATGGTGAGTTACATGCATACCCATTTCCAGATTTAATTATTCCACGTCTCTCCAGCATTTCTATCATCTCGGTGATTGATGCCACTGATTCTCTTGGGACTGGATATTGCTTTTGCCATTGTGGGTCTCCTCCTTCCAACAAGACCATTCCTTTCATTCTTCCACAGTCTAATTTATCTGTAGCCCAAACAGGTATGTCTTGGATTAGCTTCTGCAGCCATTCTGGTTGTCCGTTTAGTTTCAGTTTGTTTTTTTTTCAGACTTTTTATCGGAGAGACAATATATACCATTGGGAGCACAACCCCTTTCGTCAACTCTGTACTTACCTGATTCACCTTTTCTGTCTTCCACAAACAAAATTTGGCAAGATCTACAATGAAATTTCCTTTTTTTAAAGCTTCTATTCCCAATATTTCCTCTGGCCAACCCACTATTGCTTCTACTTGTATTGTTTTTTCTCCAACTGCTACATCAATTGGACCTGCTCTAACCTCCTGTGGATTCCCAGTAACTCCCATAATACTTACTGAAGAATCCCCATTTTTGACCCTGTTGGTCATTGTAACTGCTGCTCCTGTATCTACCAACATATTTTTCCCTACCCCTGCGATGACTGTATAACTGGTAGGCCGACCTGCCTCATCCATGGTTAAATTAGCTGAGTGAATGAGATGCTGAGGCGCAGGGGTTGGGATTTGTCATTGTGACTCACTTCTACTCTGTCCCTCTTTTATAACACTATATGGCATCTTTGCCTCACTTTCCTTCAATTTCCTCTCTGACTCAGCTACCTTGTTTTTAAGTATGTGATTTTCCTCTTCTATCCTATCCTTCTGTCTCCTGAGTTCCCAATAACCCATGTTACCGTTTCTCTCTCCCTCCTGATTAGCCCTCCAGTTGCTGCCATCCCTATTCCTATAGTCCCTAGGTGGATCTCTCCATCTTTTGTCAAAGTTCTGTTTTGGTCTCCAGTTTTGATCATCCTTCTTGTTCTGGGGTACATCCCACGTCTTGTTTCTCCATTTACCATCTATATCTCTACCAGACTCGACCTTAAATGTTCTTACAGCTGAAACAGAGCAGGCCTGTTCTGTGAAAGGATGCTTGATCCACCACTTATCAGCTCTAGTTAGTACCATTTCCAAGTCTGTTGGTGTTGGATCAAAAAGCCTGACAAATTCTTGACACTCCCGGGGAAGGGCTTCCATTACTTTTGCTATATGTTCTGGTGAGCCCAGCACTAGAGGCTGTTGAGGTTGTCGTAGAGTATACCAAAAAAATATCCTTTGAGCTACCTCTCTAGGACCATCTGTTGGCCTCATGGTAATATTTGCTATTTCTTTCTCTATGCTAAGCAATTCTTCCTGCCTGATCAGACACACTGTTATTAAATCCCAATAGTCTACTAGCCAAGGGACCCATAGCGTATTCTAACAGTTCTGTCCATTCCTCTAAGTTAAGACCTCCTTTTTTAGCTCTATCTGCTCCCCTCATAAACCAATGTGTAAACGTATTAAAGTTGTTAGTTGGCATACTTCCCCACCATTTCTGGAAATTGTCTTTATCTGCCATAGACATCGGTCGAGTCTGCATAGAAAATCCTGTAGGTGTTTGCCTTGCATTAAATAATTCTGAAACAATAACTGGTGCTTGTGGTATGGTATCTACTTGTGGGACAGAATAACATAAGAACTCTTTTCTATCTTGGTTCATTTTCGGCACTGGTTCTTTATTTTGTGCCACGAACATATCCAGATCTGGATATATTTTGGCAATGTCTCTGACTCCTTTTATCCCTTCTAACTTTGTTTTATTTTTATAGTCCATTATTATGTTTTGAAGTTCTGTTATTTTTACTCCATAAGCATCCCTCTGCTCTTCTATTTCCCTTAACTCCCTTTCTAGTTCCCCAACAATTGTAGTTGTTCTCAAAGCTGCAATTTTTAAACAATCCCTTTTGTCCATTGCTTCCTCCATTTTATTTGTTGTTTCCAAATTATGCTGCCGTAATTCTACAACTAAGTCTATTAGGCCTCCTATTGTGGCTACAACAGCTTGTGTGACCAAACTTTTTCTTTTCTTTGTTCTATACTTTTTGTTATTTACAATTTGTGTTAGAACATCCATTAATCTCTCCTCTTTTTCACTGTCTGGGTTTGCTGGCTCTGGAAGCTCATATGGACCATCATGTTTTTGAATATGTTTCCTAAAGTACTCACGCACTTCTGTGGGAATAGTATTTGGCCCCTTGAAAAGACATTCCTACTCTTTTACTCACCCAAGTAAGAATCCAAATCAATTTGCGACTAAAGTAGCATGCTTCTGAGTAGCCAACAATAGTTGATGACTATTCAGTAGGCCAGGTGTAATATGTAGAAAAATAGACTAGTACCCACAATGCAAATTATACTTACCTTAGTATGGTGAAGGTAATACTTGCTAATTAACTTAAAATATAATAGCAAGGCCCGCAGGGTAGGAGATATACCTGAACTAGGATATGCAAAACACCCAAAAAGTATAAGGTATGGAAGCCTATAGTGTATTAAAATGCAAGCCTGAAATAATATATATATATATATATATATATATATATATATATATATATATATATATAAGATTTAAAATGGTTTATTTATTTATTTTTCTCCAGGCCTGTACTATGATAAAGGATTAGAGAAAGAAAAAGAAAGAAGAAAAAAAAAAAAAAATGTTTTTCTTTCTTTTAAAAAAAAAACAAAAACCACAAACAAAACAAAAATAATAGTATTAACAAACTCAGGTATTTGAAACACACAACAAAACTAATTGTGGCCTAATGCCCAAGCTTGTATATTAAAATGGAGGCCCAAACTAGGATACAAAGGAATCAAATCAGCATTCAAATACAACAAGAAGCCGCATGGAGCCTACTATATTGTATTCAAATGCAGGGCTAGGCCTGTACTCTGATAGTCAAAAGCACAACAAAACTCAACAACCTGTATGATATCTTTGTTTTATGTAGCAAAATAAGCTAATACGATATAAAGGATTAAAAATAATAATTGAGGCCTATGCTGGTAGTCTATTACAATAAAATAAAAATGAAGGCCTGAAAAACTACTAGGCCTGCTAATATATTCAAAATTGAGGCCTGATGCCCAAGCTTGTATATTAAAATGGAGACCCAAACTAGGATACAAAGGAATCAAATCAGCATTCAAATACAACAAGAAGCCGCATGGAGCCTACTATATTGTATTCAAATGCAGGGCTAGGCCTGTACTCTGATAGTCAAAAGCACAACAAAACTCACTCAGATATTTGAAACCCACAAAAACAACCTGTATGATATCTTTGTTTTATGTAGCAAAATAAGCTAATACGATATAAAGGATTAAAAATAATAATTGAGGCCTATGCTGGTAGTCTATTATAATAAAATAAAAATGAAGGCCTGAAAAACTACTAGGCCTGCTAATATATTCAAAATTGAGGCCTGATGCCCAAACTTGTATATTAAAATGGAGGCCCAAACTAGACTCCACACACAATCAGCACTTGATTTCCCATGCAGATGATAATTAGACAAAGTACTTTTTTTTCTTCCCCCAAAAAATAAATCTGACTATCTATTAATGTGATATTACCTCATAAATAACCTTTGTAGAAGTCTAAAATTCGTGGTCGCCAAATGTGGTGTAACACCAAATTAATATATATATATTACACAAGGTTCGTCTACATTAAAAGGTATTTATTAAAAGGCAACAACACAATACTATAAATGTATCACAAACACACAGCCCAGACCCACGGAGCAACAACCCTTTTTAAATCTATCTACCTATATAGTAATCCCCTTCCCCACACGCTTGATCTCACCCACGGTTAGGCCATCACCATGACCCAAGGAAGAACAGGAAGCAACAGAGCGATTTCCTGCCTGGCCTCATGTTATATACCCTTAGTTGAGATGATGTGATTTACATCACATCCTGTCCATGCATCACTCCCAGCCCTCCCACCTAGACCTGCCCAAGGAGGTCCCGAAAGGAAGATAAACCACCATGCAAGGAAGACAAGTTACCACACCCATAGGATAGTACCCCACGTGAGGGGGGGCATTTGTGCCTCCTCTATGAAAACCCAATTAGGCTGGAGGGAAGTGGAATGTGCCAGAGGAATAAAGGCCAGTTGTGCCGCTCTGAAATAGCTAGAGAAATTCGGGCATGAGAGACCTCCCTTGGATTTATGTCTATACATGACCTTCCTCGCTATTTTCGGGGGTCTATTCCTCCAGATGAACTTGAACACCAGGGACTGAAAGCGAGCTAATTCTGAGTTATTTACTTGGACAGGAAGGGTTCTGGCTAGGTACTGGAGCCTCGGAAGGATGTTCATCTTCACCGAGGTTATCCGACCCATCCAAGAAATATGCTTCCTCATCCAAATGTTCAAGTCCCTCTGAAGGACCCTGAAGAGGGGGGGGGGGAATTGGCCTTATAAATTCCCGCTAAAGAACTAGTAATATTTATCCCCAAGTAGTGAATATGATTGGCCGGCCAAATATACTTATGGCATGATTTCAGCTGGGACAGAGTATCCAAGGGTATGCCTATGCCTAGTGCCTCCATTTTGTCCTGGTTTAATCTAAGTCCAGAAAGTGAGCTAAATAAACCTATTGTGTCCAGCAGAGCTTCAATAGAGGGGCCAGGGTTAGAAAGAGTACATAAAAGATCGTCAGCAAATAAGGAGCACTTTAAATGCTGGTTTCCCACTCGTAGCCCCTCTATAGAGGAATTTGCCCTAATCGCTTGAGCCAGCGGCTCTATTGCAAGGGCAAAAAGGAGAGGGGAGAGAGGGCATCCTTGTCTCGTTCCACGCCCTATCTCTATAACCGCCTTCTGGGAGCCCGGGAGTTTTAAATTAGCTTTGGGAAGATTGTAATAGGTGCGAAGCAGGTTTAAAAATTGGCCTTTGAACCCAAATTTATCCAGAGCGGCATATAAGAAAGGCCATTCCAGGGTATCGAAGGCCTTCTCTATGTCCAATGCGAGCAGGCAAACCGGGGTGTTTCTATGTCTAGCCAAGTGGATGATGTTTAGGGTCCTTCTAATATTATCACTTGTCTGCCTGTATGGGATGAAGCCAGATTGGTCCTTGTGAATCAGGGAGGGCAAAAAGACAGAAATCCTTTGTGAGAATATTTTAGCAAGGAGTTTGGTATCCCCATTAAGGAGCGAGATCGGTCTGTAATTCTTTGCCTCCTTTGGGTCCCTACCTTCCTTGGGGAAAAGGGTCAGATCCGCGAAATTAAGTTCTGGGGGCATTGGGTCCCCTTTCAAGATTGTGTTGAACAGGCTGCATAAGTGTGGGGACAAAATATCCGAAAACTTTTTATAATAAATGTTAGTAAAGCCATCAGGGCCGGGAGATTTCCCCATTTTTAGGTCTTTGATTGCCTTCCTAACCTCCTCTACCGATACCTCTTTGTTTAGGTTAAGAAGATCCGACTCTGATATTTTAGGCAAATCTAAGGAATTCAAGTAGGAATTAATAGAGTTCTCTGGAGGGGAGTTGTGGGAGGAGTAAATGTGCTGGTAAAATTCCCTAAAAGTCTTTTGTATCTCATTTTGGCTAAACGTGAGTACTCCCTCTTTGGTTCTAATTTGAGAGATTTTGGACTGAGAGTACCTTGCCCTCCGACTTTTTGCCAATAATTTGTCTGGTTTATTCGCTTTAGCATAGAAGAGGTGCTGCGTTCTTCTCAGGGCTTTATCTGTTCTAATAGACAAAATACCATCTAGCTCCAACCTAGCCTTGTCAATTTGGTCTCTTAACGAGGAAGAAGGGGAAATTTGATTCTGTTTCTCTAATTGAGCTAAATTTTTAACGAGATTTTCCTCAGTTAGTCGAATTGCTTTTTTATGTTGTGAAGCCAATTTAATGCATGTACCCCTAATATAAGCCTTATGGGCCACCCAGACTCAACCTGGCGAAGTTTCCCCACCCGCATTGGACACAAAGTAGGCTGACAATTCAGAAGTAATTTGTTCCTGGTATGTGGGTATTGAGAGCAAATATTCATTTAATTTCCAGACGAAAGGTAGTCTGGATTGGGATCCCAGGTCAACCTCTAGGGAGACTGCAGCGTGGTCCGACCACGTGCAGGGAACAATATCTGCCTTATCCGAGCTGTCAAAAAGCGAGGTGCTAATAAGAAGGGCGTCAATACGGGAGTAGGACTTATGGGTGGGGGAGAAGAAGGTGTACCCTCTTCCTATCGGATGGTGACCCCTCCAAGCATCCACGAGGTCTAGAGAATGGAGCAGTTTTTTGATTTGTTTAATCCTTTTAGAAAAGCGGATGTGCTTAGAGACGCTGGATTTATCCATGCTCTGGTCTAAGACCAAATTTAGGTCTTCCCCTAATATCAATTTCCCCCCCTCCCCCCCCCTCCAGTGTCCTTAAAAGTCCAATCAACGCTTTGTGTGGGGCTACGGTGGGGGCATAGAAAGAGACAAGCGACGTAGGGGTGCCCAAGACCTTCCCTTTCAAGATAATATAATACCCTTCCCAGGCTATAATTTTGGAGTCTAGCTGGAACTGAAAATCCTTGTGTAAAAGGATCGCTACTCCCTCTTTTTTCGAAGCCTTGGTGGTGCAAAAAAATTGGGGATAATCTTTATTCAGGTAGGCAGGAGTTTTATTCTTAGCAAAATGGGTTTCCTGGAGGAAGATAATGTCAGGTTTGTGGGTTTTATAATACAAAAAAGCCTTCCTTCGCTTGAAGGGGGAGTTAAACCCTTTTACATTGGGGGTGAGTATCTTTGTGGGAGATGTCATGGATGTGCTGTTGGCGTAAGCATGTGTATAACTAATAGCCACGTACCTTTAGTAGCAGCTGAGCACGAGGGAGCGGGGAGCAGCTTTCCCAGGCCAGGGCGAGGAGGAGCTGAAGGGTCCTGTCGGATCTCCTTGGACAGAGTTGATCTGATGGAGGCGAAAGTGGGAGCAAAAAGACAAGAGTTAGTTGGGTTTAGCAGTGGTAACCAGCATAATCTAAAGCCATTACTTAAGGGAAGTACCTCCCTATCAAGTCTGCTCTGTATAAGTCCCATAAGACCTAGCCATCCGTTCGGCGGACATAGAACTGGTTTTACCCTAAATTGGAACAAATAATACCTCTCTAGGCCTACTGCCCCAGGGTGAAATGAGAAGCAAGAGAGAGGGAAAAGAAAAAGAAGTAGCTTATGGAGCCAAGGCTTTGTGGGGACCAGAGAGTAGAGAAAAGTAGCAATTGGCCTGCCCAGGTCTATCAGAGGGAAGAAGAAGAAGGTAAAAGCAGTAAGACAAAGAGAGAAAATACAATTTACCATTGTGCAATTCCTAACTTAACGAGCAAATCTAGCCCAACCTAGTTCTAACCGTTTTCCTCAAATCTAGTCTAAAACAGTCTAAATCCTAGCCGGTAGGGGTATTAAGATAAGGCTAGAAAACATTTTTGGATGAACCTTGCTGAGCATGGATACTCTTAACTATAACTTGGAGTGAAAAATCCCTTAGCTTAGATATAGCTGGCACTACAACCCTTCTTATATCAGTTGTTCACTTCAAAAGCTCTGAAGCTATTACCGTAACCTAAGGTAGTTAGACCTGCTCAGGGGAAAAAACAAACAAGAAATAAGCATATAAGAGACAATCAGCATAGTTATAAAACATGGTAACCAAAACAAGAGTCCTGAGGTATAGTCTCTGTCAGAGAGGAGATAATGTGCCTCCATAGGCCGGCTCCTCGTCCAGCTCCAAGAGTCAAGTAGCCCCGGCCTCCAGTTCCTGCCTCGGTCTTTGAGAGGCTGTTTGGGGAGTTGGGTCATCAGTCCTCTTCGGTTTGGAGGAAGGAGTCCACTGTCTCTGGGGGAGGGGGAGCGGCAGAGAGGCTCCCTGTGTCCGGACTGTTGCTCCAGTGGCCAGGTTCAGTCTCTGAAGAAGATCCAGACATTCCTCCAAGGAACGCACGGAATGGGATGCGCCACTGTGGGAGAACATAAGGGCAAAAGGAAAGCCCCATCTGTACCTGAGACCATGTTGAATAAGAATCTCCAGAGCAGGCTTCATCAGTCTCCATTTTTGTAGGGTTGGAGGAGAGAGGTCCGCAAAGAATTGCAAAGAGGATCCGTCGGGACCCTGGATGGTTGTCATTTTACGGGTGGTGGCAAGAATTAAGTCTCTGGATTGCTGACGGAGCAGTCTCACTATTATGTCCTTTGGCAAATCAGGGTTTTTATTTCCACCCAGGGCCCTGTGGGCTCGCTCCACTTCCCAAATATGATCCGGAAAGCCCACCAGGATCTGGTCTATAGTGGCTTTGAGATATCGGGGTAAATCAATTATTGCAGTTGGTACCCCCCTAATCCGGATATTGAATCTACGGGAGCGGTTCTCCAAATCTTCCAGTTTGTCTTCAAGGGAAGTAATGCGAGAGGTATTCTCCCCAATGGCACTCCTATCTTTTTCCAGGGCCTCCACTACTTGATCCATTGACTCCTCCAAAATATTGGTCCGCTGCCCAATGTCATGCAGTTCTTTTTGTAGAGCTGTGACTGCTCTATTGATATGGGACTCTAGAAGGGCCTCAAACTTCGCCATAGAATTATCAGCGATGTTGACCTCCGGGTGTACGGCTTCTGACACCGAATCAGAGTCAGATTGGTCCAAATGTTCCGGGCAGGAAGTTTGCGTAGAAGTCTGTGGGGCCATCTTGAAATGCTCCTCAATTTTTTTGGAGGGCAGGGCTTTCTTGTTTGTTCCCATCTTGCCTGTGAGTTTGACACGCCGTATATTAGCTGTGATGTTGTTGCAAGTCTTGGTCAGGAAACAAGGAAGGGACTCCAGTAGCACCCCTCACATGGCCCAAGTAGGTTGTTCTCACAGTGTTGCAAAAAAGGATTCAGATCATACTCAGAAGTACGCTTAGCCCCTACCGGCCAGCTCCATTCACTGCATTAGCAAACCCCTTCCAGATTGCAGGGTGGCAGAAGAGAGATTTTGGAGAAATTCAGGCCGCACTGTGGCAGAGGCGCCACTAGATGGCAGTGTCGCTCTCCAAGCTGCAGATAAGGTTTTTTGTTGTTGCTGCAAACACTCCTAGGGTGCGGCAGGCCATATAAAAACTGAAGCACAGTTTGGTCAATGAGAAAAGTTCAGCATAAAAGTTACCCAGCTCCAAAAAGCCTTATCAAGCATGCAGTCTCTCCAGTTCTTATATGTCACACTCTTTCTTCTCTACCCCTCTCTTCCCTGTTGTAGGTTTCAGGAGAGTAAGACAGGGTACAAGCTGGGGATAAATCTTTTAGGGGCTCTGACACCTGCTGCTGTCAGAGGCCAGACATCCAGGATGCCCCCAGAGGGCCCTGGGGAACAGAGTCTCCAATCTTCCTCCTCCTTCCTTCACTCCCTCCCCCAGCACTCAGTAGGGGGCTCCAGGCACAGGGCCAGGTTCCCCTCTTACCCCCTGACAGTCTTTGGGGTTCCCAACTCCTGTCCCGTTTCTCCGATGTGGCTGGGGGGTTGATGCAGCCTCTTGGCGCCCTTCTCAGCCCTGGCGCGCTTCCAAGCGCCGGCTCCTGGCTTCTAGTGGCGGCCTTCCATTCCGCCACCGCGTCCTCTGCTGCTGCCTCCGGTGCCCACTCTCCCTGTCGCAGGGCGTCTTGCAGCCTCACTTGCTCACCCACCTGCGCTGGTATAAGGGGGAGAGCTAGAAGGGGGCTGGGGGGAGGTCCGCGTTGCAGGTCCCCGACAGGCCTCGTCGTCGGATCCTCCCGACGGGGTCTCCGGATGCCGGGAGAACTCTCCCAGATAATCTCTGGAGGTGGGGGAGCCTCCTCTGGGGAACACTGCAGGTAGAGCTGCCGACAAAGGCCACTTTGGAAGCCTTTTTGTACAGGCTGACACGGAGCTCCAGCTCCACGCGTCCTCTCACTTTGGCTGCTTAGCCACGCCCCTCCAGATCTCAGTTTTAAGAAGTCTACTAGAACAGAGAACTAACTAATAAAATATAGACAAGTTTTATTTTTTGCAATTATTTTTTACAGACTAAAAATATTTTTCCTTTACAGAGACAATTATGTTTCATTATTATATTATATCTTTTTAGAGAATTAGCTTAAGGTTTCACTTACTTACACTGAAAGTTAGTAATATGGAGCCCCATTTCAATCTGATACTTAGTTGCTCGTAACTGTGGGAGCCATTATAATTCAGCTCTCCTAAAAATGACCCTCAACTTTACTGCCACGTATCAAGGGCTGTTTGCCGTTGTTCTCAGCCAAATGTAGTGTGGACGCAGACTGTTCGCAGGATACTCTGAAAATCAGTAGTTTCCATAGTAATGTTGCACTACACAATCCTGATAACTTTCCTATCACAAATCTATCTATATAAACCCCTTTCCATAGCAGGGAAGGATGCAGAGGAGTTATGATTCATCTGCCAAATACCCCCTACCCCTTATGAGCCCAGGGATCCCTGGGATTCCCACACTAAGTTACTCTAAACAGGAACCCTAGGGAGTCTCTCCTCCAATGCAGAGGTGGCATATTTTGCATATATGTTTTTTAGGTGAAAGTGACAAGATGCTGTGAGTGATTGAATGTGAGGAATGAAAGAGTGGGAAGGGGCCAGTAGGACCCCAAGACAGCGGGCCTGGGAGGTGGGAGTGATGATAGCATTGTCAACAGTGAGAGATAAGTGGGGAGTGGGAGCTGAGGAAGAGGGTGGAAAGATAAGGAGCTTTGTCTTGAGTTGACGGGCAGACATCCATGAAGATATGCTCAAGAGGCAATTGGCAACAAGAGCTAGCAGAGAGGGGGATAGTTCAGGTACAGCAAGGTAGATTTGGGTGCCATCAGCATATAGATGATACTGAAATCCAAAAAAAGTTATAAGGGCACCAAGAGAGGATGTATACATGGAGAAAAGGAGGGGGCCTAGGACTGAGTCTTGGGTTACACCAACAGTTAGAGAGCAAGGAGATGAAGAGGCGCCAGAGAAGGAGACACTAAATGTTCGATTTTCGAGATAAGATGTGAACCAAGAGAGAGCAGTGTCACGGATGCCAAGAGAGTGAAGAATTTGGATAAGAAGTGGATGATCAACTGTGTCAAAGGCAGCAGAGAGACCCAGGAGAATTAGGATAGAGAAATGACCGTTTGATTTGGTGTTGAGCAGGTCATTAGTAACTTTTGGGAGAGCTGTCTGTGTGGAGTGTTGGGGCCGGAAGCCAGACTGGAAGGGATCAAGGAGGGAGTTGGAGGAAATTAATTGTGTAAGGTGATTGTAGACAACACGCTCAAGCAGTTTAGAAGCCAAGGGAAGATGAGAGATAGGGCAGTAATTAGATGGAGAAGCTGGATCAGAAGAAGGTTTTCTTTAGAATGGGTGTAATTGTGGCTTGTTTCAAAGTTGATGGAAACTTGCCAGTGTCTAAGGAAATGTTGAATAGATGTTTGAGAGCTGGGATAAATGTGGTAGAGAGGGGGGATCAACTGTGATGGAATAGGATCATGTGGACAAGCTGTGAGACGAGAGGTTGATCGAAGATCAGCAACTTCATCCTCAGTTACAGGGTTAAAGGAGTTTATAATGGCTATAGGTTTGGGAAATGGTGAAGGCAGGCTGCTGTTTGTGTGTTGAGAAGCTGTGATATGGCCACGTTGAGAGGAGAGTTCATTATAAATATTTTCAATTTTACTATTAAAGTGTCTAGCAAAATCTTCAACTGTAATTGAAGCCATGGATCCTCTTCTTCTGGCCCATTAAAAGGGTCTCCCACCTAAAAAAATCTCTCATTTAAAAAAATGATTTTTCTTATGGAGTTCTCTTTAGGAAGAGCTCCAGCACTGCTAATTATTTTTTTCCCTCACTCTGCATTAAATATATATTCTTTGTGGCTTCTGATTGGTAGAAATGGTATATTATGTGTCAATCATGTTTCAGCCAATCAGAATTGAGTATTTCAGGTGACTAGTGATGTCGCAAACATCAAATTTTTGGTTCGCGAACCGCAGACGTGAATTCCATCAAATGTTAGCGAACGGACGAACATCTGTGAACCGCCATAGACTTCAATGGGTAGGCGAATTTCAAAACCCACAGGGACTCTTTCTGGCCACAATAGTGATGGGAAAGTTGTTTCAAGGGGACTAACACCTGGACTGTGGCATGCCGGAGGGGGATCCATGGCAAAACTCCCACGGAAAATTACATAGTTGATGCAGAGTCTGGTTTTAAGCCATAAAGGGCATAAATCACCTAACATTCCCAAATTGTTTGGAATAACATGCTTTAAAACATCAGGTATGATGTTGTATTGATCAGGTAGTGTAAGGGTTACACTAGCTTCACAGTAACAGACCAATCTCCCCGTTTAATGCACCGCAAACAACCGCAAACAGTCCCTTTGCACAACCGCAAACTCCCCATTTGCACAAGGTTGGATACCAAGCTAGCAATGTCCCGTTCCTTGTCCTCACTGATGTCATTGAAGGTCTCTTCCTCCACCCAGTCACCAAGGGTCCCCGAAAGGGGACAACAAGCCCCCTGGGATGCCTGCTGTGTTTGGTCTTCCACCTCCTCAAAGCCACCTTCCTGCTCTGACTCCTCTTCTTCAGACTCCCATAGTCTGGGGGCTTCCACTGCCCAGCATGGAAGATTATACACAGGTCAGAGTCTGGGGGCTTCCACTGCCCAGCATGGAATATTATACACAGGTCAGAGTCTGGGGGCTTCCACTGCCCAGCATGGAAGATTATACACAGGTCAGAGTCTGGGGGCTTCCACTGCCCAGCATGGAAGATTATACACAGGTCAGAGTCTGGGGGCTTCCACTGCCCAGCATGGAAGATTATACACAGGTCAGAGTCTGGGGGCTTCCACTGCCCAGCATGGAATATTATACACAGATCAGAGTCTGGGGGCTTCCACTGCCCAGCATGGAAGATTATACACAGGTCAGAGTCTGGGGGCTTCCACTGCCCAGCATGGAAGATTATACACAGGTCAGAGTCTGGGGGCTTCCACTGCCCAGCATGGAAGATTATACACAGGTCAGAGTCTGGGGGCTTCCACTGCCCAGCATGGAAGATTATACACAGGTCAGGGTCTGGGGGCTTCCACTGCACAGAATGGAAGATTATACGCGTTGCCTCTGTCTGCGTTATTATAAGGTGTGTACTGTTAAGTAGTACTATTCCTATCGGTTTAATCCCTGTTACGTCACCTATCAGGGGACATGTATATGGCATGGATTTTTGGAACAGGGAGATGGAAAAAGATGCTTGGTCGGACCTCCTACTTCGAATTTGGGGCACTGCACGTGCAATCTAAGGTGCCACCAGATAGGAGTGGTGTATTAAGTTGTACTACTCATTCCTATCAGTTTGATACCTGTTACGTCACCTATCAGGGGACGTGTATATGGCATGGATTTTTGGAACAGGGAGATGGAAAAAGATGCTTGGTCGGACCTCCCACTTCGAATTTGGGGCACTGCACGTGCAATGTAATGTGCCACCAGATAGGAGTGGTGTATTAAGTTGTAATACATTCCTATCAGTGTAATACCTGTTACGTCACCTATCAGGGGATGTGTATTTGGCATGGATTTTTGGAACAGAGAGATGGAAAAAGATGCTTGGTTGGACCTCCTACTTCGAATTTGGGGCACTACACGTGCAATCTAAGGTGCCACCAGATAGGAGTGGTGTATTAAGTTGTACTACTCATTCCTATCAGTTTAATACCTGTTACGTCACCTATCAGGGGAAATGTATATGGCATGGATTTTTGCAACAGGGAGATGGAAAAAGAAGCTTGGTCGGACCTCCTACTTCGAATTTGGGGCACTGCACGTGCAATCTAAGGTGCCACCAGATAGGAGAGGTGTATTAAGTTGTACTACTCATTCCTATCAGTTTAATACCTGTTACGTCACCTATCAGGGGACGTGTATATGGCATGGATTTTTGGAACAGGGAGATGGAAAAAGATGCTTGGTTGGACCTCCTACTTCAAATTTGGGGCACTGCACGTGCAATCTAAGGTGCCACAGAATAGGAGTGGTGTATTAAGTTGTACTACTCATTCCTATCAGTTTAATACCTGTTATGTCACCAATCAGGGGATGTGTATATGGCATGGATTTTTGCAACAGGGAGATGGAAAAAGATGCTTGGTCGGACCTCCCACTTCGAATTTGGGGCACTGCACGTGCAATCTAAGGTGCCACCAGATAGGAGTGGTGTATTAAGTTGTACTATTTATTCCTATCAGTTTAATACCTGTTCCGTCACCTATCTTTCCTCCCAATAGCACATTCTATATGTCATCAACCGGCCTGTGTGTATTTAGAGAACCACACTTTAAGGCCCTTAACCTGGGACAAGGTGGCTTGGCTATCAGAATTGCCTCAGAGCCTTAAAAACTCGCCAAACCCCCTAATCAGACACTCACTATCATACTGGAAATGGGCCAAGAAACACACAGGTTTGTTCCCTGGATCCACCCAAATGACCCCAATTCTTGACCACCCTCAGGCCCCGAAACACATGAGCACAACATCACAACACTGGTGGAGGTCAAGGAAACTACATAGACTGGGAGACTGGTTAGTAAAGGGCCAGATGCTCACCTATGAGGAACTTAGGGACAAGCATGAGCTACCGTTGTCAGAACATTACAATTACTGTAGGCTGAGGCATTTCACACACTCCCTGACCCAGAAACAGGGGACACTGGTCTTAAATTGGTTCTCCAAAATTTATAAAGATAAACCTCTATCAAGGATCATTGGGTCGCTTTACAAATATAAAACATTTGTTACTGGTTGAAGCGTCACTGGGGGAAGGACCGGAGTGGGGGAGCCCTGGAGACCCTTCAGAAGCAACCGGCGGCAAAATCATCCCAGGAAAGGAGAGGTCGCTCACTGAAGCCTGCCCTAAGGTAACCCAAGGGTGATTGCCGAGGTTAGATATTGTAAATAATAAGCTTATACTGCTGGAGGGATGATAGCTAAGGTGTTCCCTGCAGATATACTCTTTACTATTGTCTGTTTTACCATGTTTTAGGTATCTCTTAAATTGCAATCACAGTAAAAAAGAAGAAAAATTATTAACCTAAAAAGTAAAAATAAGAAGGAATAACCAGCTAACTTTCACAAAATGTCTTTATTGTAAATATGTATTTTTGTACAACTGTTATGCAAGACTGTTCAAAAATGCTTTATTTTTTATTACATGCTGTACGCCTTCTGACAATAAAAGAATTTAAATGCAAAAATTAGGTATTGTTGCAGCGACCAGAAAAATTGATGTTAGTTTGTGGACCATTATTAGCTCAAGGCAGCTCATCTATCAGGCCTTTTTTAATCGAATGTATCGCCCACTGTCAGTCCTTTCGGGATCCATCCCTCATTCATCTTAATAAAGGTGAGGTAATCTAGACTTTTTTGACCTAGGCGACTTCTCTTATCAGTGACAAAACCTCCTGCTGCACTGAAGGTCCTTTCTGACAGGACACTTGAAGCCGGGCAGGACAGAAGTTCTATGGCAAATTGGGACAGCTCAGGCCACAGGGCAAGCGTGCACACCCAGTAGTCAAGGGGTTCATCGCTCCTCATAGTGTCGATATCTGCAGTTAAGGCGAGGTAGTCTGTTACCTGACGGTTGAGTCGTTCTCTGAGGGTGGACCCCGAAGGGCTGTGGCGATGCATAGGACTTAAAAAGCTCTGCATGTCCTCCATCAACAACACGTCTGTAAAGCGTCCTCTCCTTGCCGGCGTGGTCGTGGGAGGAGGAGGATTATGTTCACCTCTTCCACTGTTAGATTGCCTTTGTGCTGTGACATCACCTGTAAACGCTGTGTAAAGCATACTTTTTAATTTATTTTGGTAGTGCTGCATCCTTTCCGGCTTGTGGTAATTCAGTAACATTTCAGGCACTTTCTGCTTATACCGGGGGTCTAGTAGCGTGGACACCCAGTACAGGTCGTTCTCCTTCAATCTTTTTATACGAGGGTCCCGCAACAGGCACGACAGCATGAAAGACCCCATTTGCATAAGGTTGGATGCCGAGCTAGTCATGTCCTGTTCCTCGTCCTGAGTGATCTCACTGAAGGTATGTTCTTCCCCCCAGCCACATACAACACCACTGGTACCAGATAGCTGACAACGAGCACCCTGGGATGCCTGTTGTGGTTGGTCTTCCTCCTCCTCCTCAAAGCCACATTCCTCCTCTGACTCCTCTTCCTCACAATCCTCTTCCAGCGTTGACGCAGGTCCACCAAGCGATGCTGATAAGGCTGTTTCTGGCGGTGATGGTGTCCACAACTCTTCCTCTTCCTCTTCACGCTCATCTACGGCCTGATCCAGCACTCTTCGCAGGGCATGCTCCAGGAAGAAAACAAATGGTATGATGTCGCTGAAGGTGCCCTGGGTGCGACTGACCAGGTTTGTCACCTCCTCAAAAGGACGCATAAGCCTACAGGCATTGCGCATGAGCGTCCAGTAACTCAGAGGCTGTCCTAGCACCCCGGTCATACAAATACTCGTTAGCGGCCTTTTCTTGTTGGAGCAGGCGGTCGAACATTAGGAGTGTTGAATTCCAACGTATCGGGCTGTCTAAAATCAAGCGCCTCGCTGGCATGTTGTTTCGCCGCTGGATATCTGTAAAGTGCGCCATGGCCGTGTAGGAACGCCTGAAATGGCCTGCTTCAGGACGTCCTGTAAGCCTGGGTGATTATGCACAAAGCATTGTACAATCAGATTACACACATGTGCCATGCACGACACATGTGTCAACTTGCCCAAATTCAATGCCGCCAACAAATTTCTTCTGTTGTCACAAACCACTTTGCCGATCTCCAGTTGGTGCGGAGTCAGCCACTGATCCACCTGTGCGTTCAGGGCGGACAGGAGTGCTGGTCCGATGTGACTCTCTGCTGTCAGGGAAGTCAGCCCCAAGATGGCGTGACACTGCCGTATCCGGGATGTGGAATAGTACCTGTGGAGCTGGGGGGTGCCGTTGATGTGAAGCAAGACATAGCAGCAGCAGAAAAGGGACTCAGCCGAGGAGGTTATGGAAGAGGATGGAGTAGGAGGAGTAGAGGAGGTGGCAGCAGGCCTGCCTGCAAGTCGTGGCGGTGTCACCAACTCCTCTGCAGAGCCACGTATTCCATGCTTGGCAGCCGTCACCAGGTTTACCCAATGCGCAGTGTAGGTGATATACCTGCCCTGACCATGCTTTGCAGACCAGGTATCCGTGGTCAGATGGACCCTTGCCCCAACACTGTGTGCCAGAGATGCCATTACTTCCTTTTGCACAATCGAGTACAGGTTGGGGATTGCCTTTTGTGCAAAGAAATTTTGAACGCCTCAGACTCCACCAGCTTGTATGGTAAACGCTGGCGGGCTAAGAGTTCAGACAAGCCAGCTGTCAGTTGCCGGGCACGGGGGCGACTTTGTGACAATGGTTTCTTACGCTCAAACATGTCCTTGACAGACACCTGACTGTGGGCAGATGAGCAGGGACTGCTCAGGGCGAGACACGGAGTGGCGGATGGTTGAGAGGGGGCAAGCAGGGCAGCAGTGGTTGACGTGGCTGAAGATGCTGGACCAGGAGGAGGATGGCGGCTTTGACTTTGTGTGCTGCTTGTACTCATGTGTTCATCCCATAGGCGTTTGTGATGTGACATCATGTGCCTTCGCAAAGAAGTTGTACCTAGGTGGGTGTTGGACTTCCCACGGCTCAGTTTCTTTTCGCACAGGTTGCAAATGGCATCACTTTTGTCACAGGCAGACACACGAAAAAATTGCCACACTGCTGAGCTCTGCAATGACGGCATTCTGGTGGTGGCAAAAGCATGCGTTGACTGGCGTGCTGTCTGGCTGACCCCGGGTGCCGATGCATGCTGTCTGACTGTGCCACTAGCTACTTTCGACGACCTCCCGCTGCTTCCAACTCGTCTCCTCCTCCTCTCTGTCTCCCCATCTGAACTTTCCTCCTGTTCTTCTTCTCTTATAGCGGGCACCCACGTGACATCCACGGACGCATCGTCATCATCAACTGCTTCACTTGTATCTGACAACTCAACAAAGGAAGCAGCACCGGGTACAACATCATCATCATCATCAGACCGTACGTAATGCTGCCTGACTGGGACGTATCCCTGTTATCTACATCCTCTGGCACTAATGTTTGTGCATCACTCATTTCTTCCAACGGATGTGTAAATAACTCTGCTGACGGATCAAGTGAAGCGGCTGTGGTGCTAGTGTTGGTGGTGGCGGCAGGCGGGCGAGTGGTAACTGGAGAGGTGCCCGAAGCTAAGCTGGAGGAGGATGGTGCGCCTAGGTTCCGAGCGGAAGCTGTAGAAGATTGGGTGTCCTGTGTTAGCCAGTCAACCATGTCCTCAGAACTGTTCAAGTTCAGGGTACGTTGCCTCTGAAAACTGGGCATTATTCTAGGGCCAAAGGGAATCACAGCACCACGACCACGACGGCCCCTGCAGGGTGGCCTGCCTCTGCCTGTCATTTTTTTTACAATTAGTGGTACTATGCGTGCAAGCTACTGTGACACCAGATATAAGTGTCACTGTGCACTGGCAAAAGTTGGCAGAGTAGATGCAATAGGCCTCACACACACGCCTGTAGGCAGGCAACTGATATTCAATCGATTACAGTAAAAAAAGGGTTCTTTTATTTCACTGCACACTACGGTTGCACTAGATATGAGTGTCATTGTGCACTGGCAAAAGTTGGCAGAGTAGATGCAATAGGCCTCACACACACGCCTGTAGGCAGGCAACTGATATTCAATCGATTACAGTAAAAAAAGGGTGTTTTTATTTCACTGTACACTACGGTTGCACTGGATATGAGTGTCACTGTGCACTGACAAAAGTTGGCAGACTTGATGCAATAGGCCTCACACACACGCCTGTAGGCAGGCAACTGATATTCAATCGATTACAGTAAAAAAAGGGTTCTTTTATTTCACTGTACACTACGGTTGCACTAGATATGAGTGTCACTGTGCACTGGCAAAAGTTGGCAGACTAGATGCAATAGGCCTCACACACACGCCTGTAGGCAGGCAACTGATATTCAATCGATTACAGTAAAAAAAGGGTTCTTTTATTTCACTTCACACTACGGTTGCACTAGATATGAGTGTCACTGTGCAATGGCAAAAGTTGGCAGACTAGATGCAATAGGCCTCACACACACGCCTGTAGGCAGGCAACTGATATTCAATCGATTGCAGTAAAAAAAGGGTTCTTTTATTTCACTGCACACTACGGTTGCACTAGATATGAGTGTCACTGTGCACTGGCAAAAGTTGGCAGACTAGATGCAATAGGCCTCACACACACGCCTGTAGGCAGGCAACTGATATTCAATCGATTACAGTAAAAAAAGGGTTCTTTTATTACACTGCACACTACGGTTGCACTAGATATGAGTGTCACTGTGCACTGGCAAAAGTTGGCAGACTAGATGCAATAGGCCTCACACACACGCCTGTAGGCAGGCAACTGATATTCAATCGATTACAGTAAAAAAAGGGTTCTTTTATTTCACTGCACACTACGGTTGCACTAGATATGAGTGTCACTGTGCACTGGCAAAAGTTGGCAGACTAGATGCAATAGGCCTCACACACACGCCTGTAGGCAGGCAACTGATATTCAATCGATTACAGTAAAAAAAGGGTTCTTTTATTTCACTGCACACTACGGTTGCACTAGATATGAGTGTCACTGTGCACTGGCAAAAGTTGGCAGACTAGATGCAATAGGCCTCACACACACGCCTATAGGCAGGCAACTGATATTCAATCGATTACAGTAAAAAAAGGGTTCTTTTATTTCACTGTACACTACGGTTGCACTAGATATGAGTGTCACTGTGCACTGGCAAAAGTTGGCAGACTAGATGCAATAGGCCTCACACACACGCCTGTAGGCAGGCAACTGATATTCAATCGATTACAGTAAAAAAAGAGTTCTTTTATTTCACTGCACACTACGGTTGCACTAGATATGAGTGTCACTGTGCACTGGCAAAATTTGGCAGACTAGATGCAATAGGCCTCACACACACGCCTGTAGGCAGGCAACTGATATTCAATCGATTACAGTAAAAAAAGGGTTCTTTTATTTCACTGCACACTACGGTTGCACTAGATATGAGTGTCACTGTGCACTGTCAAAAGTTGGCAGACTAGATGCAATAGGCCTCACACACACGCCAGTAGGCAGGCAACTGATATTCAATCGATTACAGTAAAAAAAGGGTTCTTTTATTTCACTGCACACTACGGTTGCACTAGATATGAGTGTCACTGTGCACTGGCAAAAGTTGGCAGACTAGATGCAATAGGCCTCACACACACGCCTGTAGGCAGGCAACTGATATTCAATCGATTACAGTAAAAAAAGGGTGTTTTTATTTCACTGTACACTACAGTTGCACTAGATATGAGTGTCACTGTGCACTGGCAAAAGTTGGCAGACTAGATGCAATAGGCCTCACACACACGCCTGTAGGCAGGCAACTGATATTCAATCGATTACAGTAAAAAAAGGGTTCTTTTATTTCACAGTACACTACGGTTGCACTAGATATGAGTGTCACTGTGCACTGGCAAAAGTTGGCAGACTAGATGCAATAGGCCTCACACACACGCCTGTAGGCAGGGAACTGATATTCAATCGATTACAGTAAAAAAAGGGTTCTTTCATTTCACTGCACACTACGGTTGCACTAGAAATGAGTGTCACTGTGCACTGGCAAAAGTTGGCAGACTAGATGCAATAGGCCTCACACAGACGCCTGTAGGCAGGCAACTGATATTCAATCGATTACAGTAAAAAAAGGGTTCTTTTATTTCACTGTACACTACGGTTGCACTAGATATGAGTGTCACTGTGCACTGGCAAAAGTTGGCAGACTAGATGCAATAGGCCTCACACACACGCCTGTAGGCAGGCAACTGATATTCAATCGATTACAGTAAAAAAAGGGTTCTTTTTTTTCACTGCACACTACGGTTGCACTAGATATGAGTGTCACTGTGCACTGGCAAAAGTTGGCAGACTAGATGCAATAGGCCTCACACACACGCCTGTAGGCAGGCAACTGATATTCAATCGATTACAGTAAAAAAAGGGTTCTTTTATTTCACTGCACACTATGGTTGCACTAGATATGAGTGTCACTGTGCACTGGCAGAGTAGATGTAATAGGCCTCACACACACGCTAGCAGGCAGGCATATGCAATTAGATTACACAGAAAAAAATAATAAAATAAAATAAAAAGGGCTTTTTGGGTTGCTGTCCTTGCATCAGATATCAAAGGAGTCCTTCAGGTGTGTAGTGAAAGCTAAATACACAGCCTGGCTATATTTTTCCCTATTAAATCAGCAGAAAAAAATAATAAAATAAAATAAATGATGTTCTAGCCCTAAAAGGGGCTTTTTGGGTTGCTGTCCTTGCAGCAGATATCAAAGGAGTCCTTCAGGTGTGTAGTGAAAGCTAAATACACAGCCTGGCTATCTATTTCCCTATTAAATCAGCAGAAAAAAATAATAAAATAAAATAAATGATGTTCTATCCCTAAAAAGGGCTTTTTTTGTTGCTGTCCTTGCAGCAGATATCGAATGAGTCCTTCAGGTGTGTAGTGAAAGCTAAATACACAGCCTGGCTATCTTTTTCCCTATTAAATCAACAGCAGGTAGAATATATGTCCTCTCTCAACTAATGCAGCTACAGAATGATTCTAAAAGGGAGGCTGTCATTCAGATGGAAGGCTCTGGAAGGGAGTGTATGCTGCTGATTGGCTGGAATGTGTCTGCTGACTGTAAGGTGCAGGGTCAAAGTTTCCTCAATGATAAAGAATAGGGGGCGGACCGAAAAGAGCATATGTTCGCCGTTCGTTGCGAACGCGAACATGTGAAAATCGCCGCAAATAGTTCTCCGGCAAACTGTTCGTGACATCACTACAGGTGACCCTGCTTAACATTGACTGGAAAAGTGTTTGAACCAATCAGATAGATTGTTGGACCTTGTCAATCTGTGAATTCTGAATGGTTCCTTTTTTTTATAGAGCTGCAAGTTTTTTGGTGGAAGCCCCTTTCAATTGCCTAAAAGATGAGAATCCATGGCTTCAATTAGGACAAAAGAAGCCAAAAATCTTTAATCAGCATGGATAGCAGACTTATCTAGGTCAGAAGAATAAGGACCAGGGCATCAAAGGGTAGGTAAGTTACATAGTTATTTTTTTTAATTTTATTTATTAATTAATATATTTTATTTATTTATTTTATTTAATCTTTTTAATTTATTGTTTTTATTTTGTGTACTATTTATTTGTACGTAATGTTTTTTTATTTACTTTAGATTTAGGGGCTATTGGAGTTCTTTTGGATCCCCATTGGAATGATTTACAAGGTTGTCCCGTATGGACCCCTGTGTTGGCAATTAGGGTGCCATGGGTGTCCTTGAGATCTCAATCTGGTCTCACTCAGTAGAGGGATCCAGAACGAAATACAAGGCAATTTTACACTGTACTGGAGAAACCTCAAAACCTAGATGATCGTTTCAGCCTTCATTAGACCTCATCACAGAATGAACTAATCTTAATAGATCAGTTCTATCCAAAGATCATCCAAAGATCATATCCAACTATTAAATTTAGTTTGTTCTCTGATTGAGTGCCTCTATTTTGTATTTTTGAATGAGTATTTGTCCTCAATTTGTCTTGCATTACAATACTGAAGATTTTGACATTCCATACAATAGCATACTCCTGTGAAATGATTGTAAAAATATAATCACATATATAGTTGTCAGCATTGCGGGCTTACCAAAAGTCGTGGTAACCGAATGATAAAACTGCTGAAGGCACTCATTGTGCTGGTGGGCACTCCAGGGCTCACATCACCCCAAGTGTCTTCACCCTCCTTCCCTTCATCCTCCCTCCTCATCCCTTTCCCCCTCTCCAGTCACCCCCTCTCCCTTCACTTACCTTCATCAGTTGCTCCTGCTGCTTCCATCGCTTCTTCCGGCTGTGTCAGGACCCGGCATACGCTAATGACATTACGCCATTAGTATATGCCTGGCGGTCACAGCCAGAAGACGCAATAGAGAGCAGCAGGAACAGCTGATTAAGGTAAGTGAGGGGAGAAGGAGGGGGGGGGGGGGGCGGGGTAATTGAAGAGGGGGAAAGGGATGAGGAGAGAGGAGGAGGTTGAGGGAGGAGGAGGATGATAAGGGGGGAAGGGATGAGGAGAGAGGAGGATGATAACGGGAAAGGGGGAGGGAAAGATACACGGGGAGGGGAGAAAGAAGAGACACAGGGGAGGGAGAGGGGAAAGAGACACAGAGGAGGGAGAGGGGGGGAAAGAGACACACGGTAGGGAGAGGGGGAAGAGACACAGGAGAGGGAGAGCAGGGCAAACAGACACAGAGGGAGTAGAGTTGGAAAAAGACACAGGGGAGGGAGAGGGGGAAACAGACACAGGGGAGGGAGAGGGGGGGTCAGACACAGGGGAGTGAGAGGGGGAACAGACATAGGGGAGGGAGTGGGGGAAACAGACACAGGGGAGGGAGAGGGGGAAACAGACCCACTGGAGGGAGTGGAGGGGGGAGACAAAGGAGGGAGAGGGAGGAAAGAGACACAGGGGAGGGGAAACAGACACAGGGGAGGGAGAGGGGGTAAGAGACACAAGGGGGAGTGGAGGAGGGAGACACAGGGGAGGGAGAGGGGGAAGAGATACAGGCCAGGGAGAGGAGGAAGACACACAGTAGAGGGAGAGGGAATAAGAGACACAGGGAAGGGAGAGGAGGGGAAGAGACACAGGGGAGGGAGGGGGAAGAGACACAGGGGAGGGAGATGAGGGGGAAAGAGACACAGGGGAGGGGAGCGAGATGGGAGAAAGAGACACAGGGGAGGGAGGCGGGGGTAAAGAGACACAGGGGATGGAGGGGTAAAGAGACACAGGGGAGGGAGGGGTAAGAGACATAGGGGAGGGAGGGGGGAGGAGACACAAGGGAGGAAGAGGAGGGGGAAGGAGACACAAGGGAGGGAGAGGAGGGGGAAAGGAGACACAAGGGAGGAAGTAGACAGGAGGAGAGGCTCGCAATGAGCACCGAAGGTGCTCACATTGGGTGGCAAACAGCATTGCCAGCATTCAAATTTTATTGCCATCATTTTTGACCGGCAAGTCGCTAGTCTTCATTATATTACTTTGATAAGTCCTAAGAGTAATACAAACCTATTTATAAAATAAAATATTCAGATGAAACAGCAAATATGGTATAATTTAAAACTATAAGTAGTATTCATCAGATGATAGTATTTAAAACAAAATGCATTTTCTTACAATAATCTTAAATTGAATGTTGTAATGTTTACTGTGTGCAAAATCAGCATGACTAATCCTTGTTCAAAATTGAATGAGACCCACAATGGTCAACACATTGCTTGTAATGTTACTAAAATTCTGCAGAGGGCAGTATAGTAATGTAAAAGAATATTTATCTCCAGTATGGAGAATTTAGACACTTGAAAAATGTTTTAAATATGTTTAAATTGTGAAATACTTCATGAATTTTTATATACACAGAATAATAACCTTGTAATCCCTAAGGTTTTATTTGGACGGCTTTAAATTCTATTTTTATAAGGTTCTGTAATCAATTTGTACAGATTGTCATACATACATTTTAACTAGTTGTTTGACCTTTTGTTATTTTTTACCTAAGTTCACAAAGGAATATAGTCATATGGAAAATTGGACTTAACTAAGGCATTGATTTATTTCATGTCAGATGTGCCATGTGATGGTTAACAGGTGGCATATATAACAAAACACTCTCTGGTAGGATTAAATGTCCTTTAGAAGTTGAAGGGTTAAGAATGATCATCCAAATATAATAGAACAATGACTGGAGGTTGAGATTTGCACTTCATTATCTATTCCTTAGACTTAACAGAAAAACAGGGGATTGTAAAACCATACAGCACTGAACTGTCCCAGGTCCATGATATGCTGGAATGGAACAATATATTCATCAACATAGATAATCCATAGGATGAAGAGATCTGTGAAAGAAAGTGGGATGAGAATTGATATGATTTAGTTAAGAAAATGGTTATAAAATAAGCTGAAATCAAATGTGGTAAATCCTTTATATGCTGTTCCATTTGGTCAGCTTTACTAATTATTATTATTATTATTATACTAATTATTTGTATTAATGTAATGTCTGCCTCTGTGTCTCATCCAGTTCACCTTTCTCATTTTGCATGAAATTAATGGTGGATTTTAATAGTGAGATGATGTTATAAAACCAAATATGCTAATATGATTTAGGGCCATATTAAATTCCAGCCTCGTAAGTCCAACATGTAGCACGTAAGGGCTGCGTGCTACAAATTTGTCAGACTTACGTTGCTATTAGAAGGGGCTGCTTACACCGTGCAAGAGAAGCAAAATCTTAACCAGTCTCTCACACGTTTGATGTGCGGACGGGATAAGATCAATTTGTCAAACCCATAGCAATGGGTTTGACTTAGCAAATGGCAAAACAGATTGTCATCATGGCTAATTAAAGCCTGCAGGATTACCCGCAGGCTCCCGACATCAGCACTTGCCGCGGAGGTCCTCCGCAGCCGTTAAAAACTCAAGTCCTGCTGCGGTGGGTACTTCAGGTACCCCCCAGCCCCTAAACTTTACCCCGCCTATGCTGGTGGTCCTCATCGGGACCCCCACAGTGTCCCTATATTACCCCTTGCAGCAAGGGTCCCGATGGGGACCCCGCTGCGATTTAAAAATTTAAAATTTCCCGCCTTGCGGTTACTGAAAGGACCATAAAAGCCCATAAAGGACCTGCGCTAAATAAAAAAATGAACCCCTGCTGCGTGGGTACTATAAGTACCCCTCCAGCACCTAAAATTAACACCATCACTCATGGACATCTATACAGACCCCAATGACCCTCTAATTAACCCCCGCAGTCCCATAAGGCTCTAACCAGACCCTTATGGGACACTAATTAACCCCATTAGTTCAAGGACACTATTAACCCCTATTATAACACTATAAGTGCCATGAGGGTCCTCCAGGACCCTCGTGACACTAAGTCGAAACACTACACTATTAACCCCCACTCTACCCTATTAACCCCCCTCTACCCCATTAATCCCCCTCTACACGATTAAACCCCCCCCTACACTATTAATCCCTCTCTACCCTATTAACCCCTACACTACCTACCTAACACCCTAATAAAATCCCTGTTGCCCCAATAATTACACAAAATAAAAAATTCTATAATACTGAAAAAAAATACATTACAATAAATAAAAATCTGTACATTACACAAAATAATACAACTATAATTACAGAAAATAAAAAACATAATTTACTGAAAATAAAAAACCTAGAATTACACAAAATAAAAAAGACATTACATCCAATAAAAAAGACTATATTACAGTTTAATAAAAATATTCATTACATACACTAAAGGACCTGTAATTATACCAAAAATAACCCCCGTCCTAACCCTAGAATAGGGTAAATAAGACAACTTACCTTGCCCAAATGCCCCTCCAGCGACAATGGTCTTCTGTGTTTCGTCCCTAGGTAAGGGCCCTTCCTAAATGTCCACAGGTCCGGAAAAAAAGAAACATTAACATTAATAAAAAGAGACACAGGGGAGGGAGAGGAGGGGGAAGAGACACAGGGGAGGGAGAGGGGGGGAAAGGAGGCACAGGAGAGGGGGAATGGAGACACAAGGAAGGGAGAGGAGGGGGGAAAGAAGACACAAGGGAGGAAGTAGACAGGGGAAGTGACTCGATGGAGCTCATCGCAGGGCTCGTGATGAGTGCCGAAGGGGCTCACATTGGGTGGAAAACAGCATTACCAGGCTTAAAATTTGGAAGAGGATGGGGGAAATGAGACATAAGGGAGGAAGTAGACATGGTAGAGACTTCTGATGATAGCCAAAGGCGCTCATCACAGGGCTTGCGATGAGCACCGAAGGTGCTCACATTGGGTGGCAAACAGCATTGCCAGGCTTAACACTTTATTCCTGTCATTTTTGATGGGCAGGTAGCTAGTATATATATTTATATATATATATATATATATATATATATATATATATAAACACATGTAAATTTAAGATATAGAAAGGGAAATGGAGGAGCTTCAAGTGGAGCATGGGGGGCATACAAATCTGAATGGTCTATGGCAGCATAAAAACGAATTATGCCTAAACTAGAACCTCCAATCTCTTCCTGCTTTAACAATCGCTTCAATAACTTACCAAAATTCAAGTTTTCAAGGTTTTATAGTTGCCAGACTCAAACAATTAGCTATAAACCATCAGAAATGAAATATCTCATGTTTTTATGTTTATTCTGCTATACACACAAACAATATATTTTGGACAACATTTTTTATTCTGTTGCCTTTTCCAGCATAGTCTTACATTGCCTTAGTACTGTACCTTTATTTACTATTTCTTCCTCAATTGTACACATTTTCCTTGGCATCTATAATTGCTGGGCTTTCACATGAATGGTACATAACTTTGTTGAGTCGCGTACAATGAGTTAAATTCTTTGATTTTAAATAAAATAATATTTTAAACGGACACAGCAAGGTCCCAAATACATTTAAAACAAGTACTTTTGCAACTTAATTATAATGATAAATTACCTTAATTACTCCTCTCCTGAATGTTGTCTGTTACTGTTAAGTGTTATCACTGCATGGGATTAGCAAGGTTGGCAAATGCTCATAGCATTTATGCATCAGCTATGCATCTGGTCCTTAGGAAGTTATAATGGTAAATAGATAACATAGAGAAGCAGGGGATGTTCAATGCTCTGTAGACATAAAACAGCAAGTTCAATTCACATTTAAATGTAATGTTTGTAAGTCTACCTTTCAATTATATCAAACTTAGAAGCTTTTCTGTAGTGTCTACAATAATCAAAGCGTTTCCACATTCTTAAAGTGCCTGTAACGGTTTTTGATGATATATCAAAAATATAATATTGTCTTTGTATTGTAATTATGAATCTATCTGTAATTTACACTGGCAAATAAAATTAGCTTAAGTACACACATTCAGAGTATCCCTGCAAATGAGAAACCTTTTTAATAAAAACAAACAAACTGGTAACAATGTGTAAAGCTATAGTTTTGTAAGAGTTGTGGAGGGGATTAAACTCAGAAATTTTATAAAAACTTGTCTAATAACTCAGACCACACAAATGCAAGTGGACGTTAAAACCACATTCTACTAGTTATATGCTACAGAAGCTGGAGCCTCATTCAATTAGAAGCCTGCATCTCACGGTATACAAGCCGTATGTCTGCGGGCTTGATGCAGACTCGCAGTCTGCTACAAATCCGGTGCTATCCAATTTATCAAGCTCGCAAATTACGGGCCGAAAGCTGAAACCGTAAACTATGCACTCATATGTAGTAGTTCAGGGCGGGAACATGATCAATTAAGCAAGGGTGTAACTACCCATTTAGAAACAGCCAATAGAAAATAAGACTGTCATCATTACATCAGTAAAACATGGAGGTTACATGTCAATCAGTGAGGCCCTCATTCAATTGCGATTTGGCCAATTGAATAGGCCTCTAAATGAGCACATAACATATTTTTTTTAAAGAAGTTTTTAGTTAGTAATTATCTATCCAAAAGCAAGGTTTTCACTAACTAAAAACTTCTTTAAAAAAAATATGTCATGTGCTTATTTAGAGCCCTATTCAATTGGCCGAATTGCAATTGAATGAGGGCCTTAGTGTTTAGAGGTCCGATATGCGATCAGACTTGCAAAACCGCAAAATACAAAATAATAAAAATTTATGCCGATACTGTTCTAGTCTATGTGGGTGGAGTGATATGTATTAACTCATTGATTCTCAAGATCAATATAACCCTGAATTGAAACATAAAAAAATATGATTTTTGACTGGCGATTTGCGGGCTCGAGACTGTTGTGCAATTAATTCTAATGTCTTTCATCACTTTCCCCGTATTTAAAAATGCAGCATTGATTTTTTATTTGTATTTACAGTGCTACAGATATGTCTTTAACCCCTTTTGCGGGTCCTATCTGTTAACCGTAGGATTTTCTTTTACATTTGCTATTTACGGGTGTGAAAACAATTGCGAACCTGAGGGATTTTAGCAATTTAATAGCGATTTCGATTTTAGGGATTGGAACTCTTGCGGAAAGAAAGATCAAAGGCTTTGATTGGGTGTAAGTTCCAGTTTAAACAACCGCAAGGATTTCAAGCCTGTAACCCATAGACCATTTGCGGCTTGCAAAAAAATGGCAATTGAATAACAAATTAACTTAAGGGCTACTGTAACTTACAATTGCTCAATTGAATGAGGCTCCTGATGTTTTAAGATTATTTTAAGATTACGTCCTTGTTGCCAAATCAGCAACATTCAAAACAAATATTGCACTGTGATAATGGTAACTTTTTAGTCAGTATAACGCACAGTACACCTAGGACCATTTAAGCTAACCTCACTAGGTAACCATCAAACCTTTTTTCAACAAGATCCATGTTTATTTACTATTGTCTGTTAAGGGAAGCGAAATAAGACTGAAGAACTTCGATCCTAAAGAATTCTGGGACTTACCATTCTTCAATTTCTAAATAATATAGCAGTGTAGCTATTGTAAGAATAAAACACCTGGGGCCTCATTCTATTGCTAAGGTTTTGTCATAAGTAGCAAGGTTAGCTACTTAGCTATTCAATTGGCTTATGTTTGTGGCCTCCAATCGGGTTACGAGCCTCGAGCTGCGATCCTTTGAGATTAGTTCAATCGCAGCTTACTTCCATCAAAGCCCTTGATCTTCTGCGGCCGCAAGAGTAGTTTTACTGACGTAATGATGATGGTCTCATTTTCTATTGGCTGTTTCTAAATCGGTATTTACGGACTTGCTTAATTGATCATGTTCATGCTCTGAATTGCTACGTACAAGTGCATTGTTTATGGTATCGGCTTTTGGCTCGTAACTTGCAGGCTTGATCAATTGAATCACTCTGTAATTGTAGCAAATATCAAGCCCACAGACAAACGGCCTGTATAACATAATCTGCGGATTTGCGAATGAATAAGGCCCCTAGTGCAGCACATTCACAATATACATCAGGACGTGGGAGGTGCACAAATCTGTATGCTTGTTGGGCAGTATAAAAACTACATACACTTAAAGGAATATGGAAGGTTTCTGTAGTATACCTGTGTATATATTTACTTTTATGTACTTTATTTTATTAAGAAGTTTATTTTATTAAGAAGTGTTTTTTACAACCTAAAATCAAACAAATATTACCTACTTTTATCTGCCCTCTGCTGCTCACAAAGACACATACTTTGCAGTACTTGTTGTCTCATACTAACCAATCAGTGACCACCATATTCTGCCATGTGCTGCTGAGATGTGGTTCCTGACAGGCTAGGACACTACACTGCACATCCAGACCTACAGAGTCTCTGTCTGCTTATGCTGCAATTGGGACTGCTTGTTTGACTTTAGCAGCAAAAATAGAGCCTGGCGCTAATAAATTATCTATATATTATGAGACTCTGTAATTCAACTACAAGCCCTAAACCTCAGGATCAACTCTTTCCTAGATATAATATTCGAACTAATAAATGCTTAACGTAGGTGTGGGGAACCTATGGCTCTGCAAAATTATTTTAGAAATAGCCATTACTGCCTTTCATATTCTAGGAGCAAGCTTGTCTTTATACGAATGGACAGGAAGGGACTGCATCAAACTCAACAGCAGAAAAACACTCCTTGAGTAGCATGAATGAGGCAAGCATGGTTCTCAATGGCTAGAAGCAATGGACTGGTAAGAAATCTAATATGCAGTCTGAAGAAGTTCATAGCCAGAAGGTCTCTTACTCCATAAGGGTTGAGGACCACCGCTTTAGAGGCCTCTGTGTGGATGACTTGCTATTGTTTGCAATGACTTTACTCTTTGATACATGCTTGATGTGAACTTGTCTAACAGCAAAGTGGTAGATTGTTCTGTTCAGAAGTAAAATAAGGTATAGTTTATAATTATGAGTGTTGTTAAAGCCATACTGCACATGTGCCAACATTCTTTATCTGGGCCTGATGTGATGAGGACATCTTGAACAGTTTAACTTGGTGCCACCAAACATTAAAGTCACATTGAATGTATAATTTCCAGGAATGCATCAGTAACACTCAATTTGAATGTAAACAACACAATGTCCTCCTGTCAAACAGTGACCGCAATAAAAGGCTTAGTTAAAAGACTTTGTTTAATTATATTGCCTAAAAGAAATAATAGATGTGTGCTTCTCAGTGAGCCATCTCTCATGTACATTCCCATACACGCGTAGCCGAACTTTTAATATTTTAACCTTTCCTCGGAACAGGAAAAAGAATCATATGTTGAAATACAGTAGACATAGCTTATATTTTCATAGCATACAATCTGTTCTGTTTTACACCATTCATGTCATAATGTCAGCACATAGAGTATACAGTACTAGAGGACATACTGCATTTGTTTCTCTAATATGAAGTTTACCTCTCTGCAGCCCCTAGATTTGACAGAGACAAAATGGACAAAAAACAGAGGAGCATAGATTTGATGACATATACTAGTCACAAGCCCCATCTAGTCTGCCCATTCTATCAACTTAAAATGTTAACTTAAAGGCACATGGAATGTTCTCAGTTTTTAATATAAAAATAGTGTGCTATGTATTTATTACATGTTTTTGAGAACAGTCTGTGATTGGATTGGATATGATAGTATATATTACAGTCTAGTACAGATAGAAAAACTGTAAAGGAGCTACAAGGGGAGACTGTTGTAGGGACAATTTTGAAGGATTTAGTGAGTAAAAACAGAGCTTTTAAGCATTTAATAATAAAATGATGTTTAGAATGTTTTAATATTAAAACTGAGAACCTTCCATGTTGCTTTAATACATTCGTATGATGGTATTATGTGTATCCAAGTTATGGAGCCTCATTCAATTCGGTGGCACAAGTTATGGAGGTATAGGCCGTAAGTCTGCGGGCCTTCTGTGGGCCCGCAGCATTTGCAACTGATGGTGCTATTCAATTGGCAGGGCCTGCATGTCCTAGCCCGATAGCGCACATCGTAAACCATGCTATCGAACGTAGCATTTGCGGGCTTGAACATGATCAGGCAAGGCCGTAACTCCCGATTCAAAACAGCCAATGGAAACAGAGATTGTCATCATTACTTCAATGGAAAATGGAGGTTGGATTTCAAAGTCCTACGGGCTTCAATTACGAGTTACAATCGGACCCATAAAGCCGTAAATATGATATTCTATTACATGCGAGTACCATTATATGTATTAACACATTGATTGCCGGAATCAATATAACACGGAAAATAAACATGGTTTGCGAGCTTGAGAATGTTGGCTATTAATTCTAAGACCTATTATCACTTTAACTATTAATAAAAGGACAGTATTTTTTTTTATTTTTTTTTAAAGTGCTCCAGACATGTCATTAAGCCGTTTGCGAGTCCTCCTTGGTACTAGTAACCATTGCAGTGAATTGGAGGCCAGAGCCCGTAACTCGATCGGAGCCCGCAAAAAGACATCAATTGAATAGCAAAGTAACTTGCTGGCTACATTTGCGAAGCCCGGATCTCCCGAAAGCTCAATTGAATGAGCTGAAATGTACCAACTCGGTTGCTTAAATGGACTTTCAAAGATTTATATTCTTTGTTGCTTTAGAAGGGTTGTTTGATAATGTTACATAGTTACATGGGGTCTCATTCAATTTGGGGCAGTTTTCTCACAAGTAAATACCCGATTTGTTACTTTTGAGATGCATGCTCGAGTAGCTCTACTTTTACTTTGCTATTCAATTGGCCAGGCCCACAAGTTAGTTCCCCATTCGCGAGAATCCGAAACTAAGCTCTCGGTAGTACCATTGATCTCGGACGCAGGTCCGTAACTCGCGGTTCAAGCCTGAAAAATCCAAACACTTTAAAAGTAAATATAAAATCAGTGCAGCACTGTAAATGATGGGAGACACAATGGGTGACATTAGAATAAAAAGCACAAGATTCACAAGCTCGCACATAGCTAAAATATAATACTTTATTTCATGTTTAATTTCCATTCAAAGTCCTACGAGTTTGAAGGACCTTCAAGCCCGTAACTTGTTATTCAACCCCGTAGGACTTTGAACAAAAATAGAGGTTGGATTCCAAAGTCCTACTGGCTTGGAGGTTGAAGCCCGTAGGACTTGGACAGAAAATAAACATGAAATAAAGTATTATATTTAGGCGATGTGTGAGCTTGTGAATGTTGTGCTTTCAATTCTAATGTCACCCATTGCGTTCCCCATTATTTACAGTGCTGGATTTAGAGTAAGACCTTTGCAAGACCTCCTTGGTACCAGTAACCTGTTGTTCGAGTTTAGCCATTTATGGGCTTGACGGAAGTGGAAATCTGAGCAATTGAATAGTGATTTGTGATTTTTGTGAAAGATCAAAGGCTTTAAGGGAAGTAACTTGCGATTTTCAGAATAGCGATGGATAGTAGCGCACAGCAAATAACCCAATCGGGGCCCGTAAGTAGGAGGCATTCGAATAGCTATGTAACTTGCTATCTTGCTATCGGCCCCGGATCTCAGAAAAGTAGCAATTAAATGAGGCCCTTAGTAACTGAGGTTAGAAAACTTTTCTCTTCTCTGATCTTTGTAATATGCAGAATAATAGTTAATTGTTATTTAATTGTTAATTGATCCAGAGGAAGGCAAGCAGAAAATAAAAACACTGAAACATTGCCAGTTGTCTCAAAAGGAGAAAACAATAAAATTCCTTCTTGACCCAAGATATTGGCAATCAGATTCCTCCCTGGACCAATACTCCTTCTCAAGTTACCCAGGAGAACCCTGCATGCTCTTTTCATTCAATATATATCCAATCCTCCAATCCCCTTTTAAAGTTATCTATCAAATCCGCTGTCACCACTTCCTTTGCTGGAGAATTCCACAGTTTATCCTGCTTAACTGTGAAGAACCCTTTTCTTTTCTTTTAAGGTAGAATCTTTTTACTTCTAACCTCAAGGGATGTCCTCTTGTCAGTTGAAAACCTCTTAGCACAAAAAAAGTTCACTTGACAAAGCCTTATATTGACCCTGGATGTATTTAAATAAGGTAATCATATACCCTCGTAGGCGCCTTTTTTCTAGAGAAAAAATGTTTCATTTTGTTAGTCCTTCTTCATAACTTAGCCCCTCAATTCCCCTTATCAATTCTGTTGCCCTCCTCTACTTTTTCCAGCTCTAAAACTGTACTCCATATTCCAAATGAGGACGTACTAGGCATTTATTACATGCCAATATTTGACCCGCCTTTGCATCTGCTGCTTGGCATTGAGCACTGTTATGTAGATGGTTGTCCACAAGCACTCCCAAATCCCTTTTAATATCTAATACCCCTAGATTTGCTCCATTAAGATTATAAATTGTATGGTTATTTTTCTTTCCTAGATGCATATTTTTACATTTATTGGTATTAAATATCGTGTGCCATTTAGTTGCCAATTTCTATAATTCATGCAAATTCCTTAAGGGGAAAAGTACAGCAATTTCTAATTTAATTACCTTGCACAACTTAGTGTCAGCAGCAAAAATGGAAACAATACTTACCAGTCCTACTTCTAAGTCATTAATAAATATAAATATAGGTTATTTTCTTCGGTATACACAAGGAAGGTACCAGTGGTTGGGACCCTGCAACATAATGGGGCTACACAACCTTCACCAAATAATTGGTTAATGCAGGAAGAAATCCAGAAGAGGTTGGAAAAAATAAATGTTAATAAAGCCCCAGATCCTGATTGAATACATCCAAGGGTACTGAGGGAATTAGGTTCTGTAATAGCCAAACCATTATATTTAATTTTTCAATATTTATTCAACACAGGGTCTCTACCAGATGACTGGCAACAAGCAGAGGTGATACCTATATTTAAGAAGGAAGCAAGAGCAAATCCGGGGAATTTAGATCATATTTATTTTCTAAAATAATTACATCAGAAATTATGTTATCAGCAGTTGAAACTTCCTTAGTGTTTGGAATGAGTTTTTATTCCTGCTCCTCCCTCTTGGAATTGCCTCCATCAGCACTGAGGTGCACCCATCCATAATTATAGGTTCATTAGCTCCTAAAATATTGGCTGACTTTTCTTGAGGAACCCTCAACACTTATAGGAGGTGCATGTCCCTGGTCTAGGTTCTCCTGAGGGTTCTGAACAGATGGTCCATCTTGTCTCTCTTGCTCATTTGACATCTCTCTCCAATTTTGCTCTGCTCCAGGGCAATGCTAAAAAATAATTACCAGCTTCATATCAGGGATTACTAACAATTTCCTTATCACATTCAGAGCTATGATGTCCTATTTTACAGCTCTGAGAAAATCAGACTTTATTGTATGCAGAACTCAAGTGTCTTGTGGGATCCCATTTAACACAGTTTTTTTGTTTGTCCCAGTAAAAACATCTCCCATGATCTGTCCCAATATACACACAAATTAAGGAGATGACATGCCACATTATTTCTGTAACACAGATTTATTTTGAATTTGTAGCCTCCATTTCAGAACCCCTCTCAATCTATACATCTATGCATGTTTAGCCAGTAATATATATCCTCTTGTAAGTTAAAAAAGATTTCAACAGTTCCTGGAGGAGACACATGAAAGGCTCTGAAATGTTCCCTTTCTGGTTTATGTTTGGCTTCCTGATATTGGTAGCAGATTATTTCAAGTCCTTCTGGAGTTTTAAAACTTACTTCATTATTCCTGCGGTTAGGAGCATGTAAAAAATATACACTTCATGGGACTGGAAACTAAGAGATACCTTCTGGTATGTCCTCCTCCTTCCCATAGTAATGGAGTCTCACTGCATCCCTGCACTGCCAGGGCATTTGTACCTGGAACTCCATGTTGACTGCTGTGGTTGGAATGGGTTATATGAAGATCCAGAATACAGTTCACAATGTATTAAATATATAACTATAGTAACATTCAAAACATTCTATGTGTTAGTAACTAGGTCTATGTGTCTTGTGATGCTGCGTTTGTGTATGTGTGTCTGTGTATTGTTACTACAACCCTTGATGGTCCACAGGAGTTGGCAAAAAAAGTGGGAGGCACATATACAAACTGTTGTAATTCCTACACCGTTCACCTGATTTGGATGTAAATACCCTCAAATTAAAGCTGAAAGTCTGCAGTTAAAGCACATCGTGTTAGTTTCATTTCAAATCCATTGTGGTGGTGGATAGAGTCAAAAAGTTTAGAAATGTGTTGATGTCCCAATATTTATGGACCTGACTGTATATAATGCTTTAGTACCAAACTCACCCTTATTTCTTCTTTGACCATGTTACAGGACCATAGACAAACAGGCCTTAAGATGATTCTCCAGTTTCATGTCTTACCAGTCTGATGTCTTACCATTACTAGTCATGGGCACAAATGTACAGGCCATAGCTTCTGTTAACTTCTTGTGTGCCCTCAACTGACCAGAGAATGGCTAACTCTTCATGTGTTGGTAAGGAAGCATAAAATATAATGCATATACTGTATAATGCACATATAGTTTATCAAGCCAGTCTTAGTGATTTAATTCTTGAGGCGGAAGGAGACTGAATAAATAGTAGTTTCTGCATAATAGGAATGGGTTTTCTACAACAGCCAGTGCTCATTAGTTTACAACAGTTTCAATAAAGAAAATGTGCAAGCACTAAAGAATAATTTCATGTATTAGTAAAAGTAGTAATGATCTTTTTTTTTTTACTTTCTAAAACTTATTGCTGAAGTATTGTTGTTCAAATAGAAACAGGTACATCACATTGTTCTTCTGGTAGACAAAACCACTGAGAAGACGCTGATGTCAAACCGCTAACATATTGATTTATTGCTTGAGGTGCATATGACATTTTGATCGAAATACAATGTGCAGCTTTCCATTTAAAATGACAGAGTTGAGGTGATTACTAGAATATACACATTGCACTGGAAAAAGCCTTTAATATTTTTCTCAAGAGCATTCTTTCACTTCCTTTAGCATTTTACATCCAGCTGGACAACTTCACCTTGGGCCATTACATTTATTTTTGGCCACGTAGAAGCTCTTGATAAAACACCTGGAGAAAACAGAATAAATATAATTAAAGGGACACTGAAGCCACGTCGTATATATTAAGCAAAGATATTATTTTACTTTTTTTGGAAGACAATTGGATATACTGTATGTAGTTTAAAAAAAACTTACATGACACAGAAAAATCTGCACAAGTAGCTGTTTCCCACCCTATCCATAATGTATTAAAGGCCTCTTCAGAGTCTTTATGGATATGTTCTTGTTTTAAATAGATTTTTACATATAAAATGTATTCTTCACTTACTTCTTAAAAGGGAACTTCCTACTTTCTTCCTTTCTTTCCTTTTACAAGCAATTTTCTTTTGCAGTGGAATCTACTATTGTGGTTTCTGATGTTTTATTTCTTGAGATGGAATTAGACTCTGAATACAGTGAAGCTTCTACCTTCACAGTGCTTTCAATCTAACTAATGGAGATCTAATTTGTTTACAATGACACTCCCTACTGAGAAAATAGCAGAAAAAATAAGCACAGAAAAGAAAATATAACACAGAGTAAATAATAAATGCATTAATAATTGTAGTATTTAACTATTTAATGATTATGTTTATATTCTTTCTAAAAAAAATACCCATTATCATGTTAAGATATTCAAAAGACATTTTATAAAAATATGGTTTAAGATGAGAGGAAAAATTATGAAAAATT
>CM050166.1:381649387-382036887 GCA_027410445.1 Discoglossus pictus | reverse complement strand
CTTATACCATATTTTATTGTTTTCTTTTAGCCCCAAATTTTACCTGCATCTGGTTTCAGAAGGCCTCGCTTGTTACACTGAATTCTGGGAGTTCTATACATACCATCAGGTATGGAGGAGACCCTTGAAAGCTGCATCTTCCCAGGAGCCAATATCTTTTATTAATATTTCTACTATATGCTTGTTATCATATTTGCTGACATAGAATTATTTCTAAAATTAGTTCTAACTTTTTCATATGTTTACTGTATCTTGTCTGGCTTTACTTCCCCCTCCCCCTTTTATGGCCTGTATAATTTGCCTAGATCTCCTCCTTTCCACATGTCTTTGCATTTCCTCTCTGTTAATTCTCTCTATCCCCCCCTCTCTCTCTCTCTCTCTCTCTCTCTCACTCTCACTCTCTCTCACTCTCTCTTTCCCTCTCTGTTCTATTGGTCCCTTATACCATATTTTATTGTTTTCTTTTAGCGCCCAAATTTTACCTGCATCTGGTTTCAGAAGGCCTCGCTTGTTACACTGAATTCTGGGAGTTCTATACATACCATCAGGTATGGAGGAGACCCTTGAAAGCTGCATCTTCCCAGGAGCCAATATCTTTTATTAATATTTCTACTATATGCTTGTTATCATATTTGCTGACATAGAATTATTTCTAAAATTAGTTCTAACTTTTTCATATGTTTACTGTATCTTGTCTGGCTTTACTTCCCCCTCCCCCTTTTATGGCCTGTATAATTTGCCTAGATCTCCTCCTTTCCACATGTCTTTGCATTTCCTCTCTGTTAATTCTCTCTATCCCCCTCTCTCTCTCTCTCTCTCTCTCTCTCTCTCTCACTCTCACTCTCTCTCACTCTCTCTTTCCCTCTCTGTTCTATTGGTCCCTTATACCATATTTTATTGTTTTCTTTTAGCCCCAAATTTTACCTGCATCTGGTTTCAGAAGGCCTCGCTTGTTACACTGAATTCTGGGAGTTCTATACATACCATCAGGTATGGAGGAGACCCTTGAAAGCTGCATCTTCCCAGGAGCCAATATCTTTTATTAATATTTCTACTATATGCTTGTTATCATATTTGCTGACATAGAATTATTTCTAAAATTAGTTCTAACTTTTTCATATGTTTACTGTATCTTGTCTGGCTTTACTTCCCCCTCCCCCTTTTATGGCCTGTATAATTTGCCTAGATCTCCTCCTTTCCACATGTCTTTGCATTTCCTCTCTGTTAATTCTCTCTATCCCCCTCTCTCTCTCTCTCTCTCTCTCTCTCTCTCACTCTCACTCTCTCTCACTCTCTCTTTCACTCTCTGTTCTATTGGTCCCTTATACCATATTTTATTGTTTTCTTTTAGCCCCAAATTTTACCTGCATCTGGTTTCAGAAGGCCTCGCTTGTTACACTGAATTCTGGGAGTTCTATACATACCATCAGGTATGGAGGAGACCCTTGAAAGCTGCATCTTCCCAGGAGCCAATATCTTTTATTAATATTTCTACTATATGCTTGTTATCATATTTGCTGACATAGAATTATTTCTAAAATTAGTTCTAACTTTTTCATATGTTTACTGTATCTTGTCTGGCTTTACTTCCCCCTCCCCCTTTTATGGCCTGTATAATTTGCCTAGATCTCCTCCTTTCCACATGTCTTTGCATTTCCTCTCTGTTAATTCTCTCTATCCCCCTCTCTCTCTCTCTCTCTCTCTCTCTCTCTCTCACTCTCACTCTCTCTCACTCTCTCTTTCCCTCTCTGTTCTATTGGTCCCTTATACCATATTTTATTGTTTTCTTTTAGCCCCTAATTTTACCTGCATCTGGTTTCAGAAGGCCTCGCTTGTTACACTGAATTCTGGGAGTTCTATACATACCATCAGGTATGGAGGAGACCCTTGAAAGCTGCATCTTCCCAGGAGCCAATATCTTTTATTAATATTTCTACTATATGCTTGTTATCATATTTGCTGACATAGAATTATTTCTAAAATTAGTTCTAACTTTTTCATATGTTTACTGTATCTTGTCTGGCTTTACTTCCCCCTCCCCCTTTTATGGCCTGTATAATTTGCCTAGATCTCCTCCTTTCCACATGTCTTTGCATTTCCTCTCTGTTAATTCTCTCTATCCCCCCCTCTCTCTCTCTCTCTCTCTCTCTCTCACTCTCACTCTCTCTCACTCTCTCTTTCCCTCTCTGTTCTATTGGTCCCTTATACCATATTTTATTGTTTTCTTTTAGCCCCAAATTTTACCTGCATCTGGTTTCAGAAGGCCTCGCTTGTTACACTGAATTCTGGGAGTTCTATACATACCATCAGGTATGGAGGAGACCCTTGAAAGCTGCATCTTCCCAGGAGCCAATATCTTTTATTAATATTTCTACTATATGCTTGTTATCATATTTGCTGACATAGAATTATTTCTAAAATTAGTTCTAACTTTTTCATATGTTTACTGTATCTTGTCTGGCTTTACTTCCCCCTCCCCCTTTTATGGCCTGTATAATTTGCCTAGATCTCCTCCTTTCCACATGTCTTTGCATTTCCTCTCTGTTAATTCTCTCTATCCCCCCCTCTCTCTCTCTCTCTCTCTCTCTCTCACTCTCACTCTCTCTCACTCTCTCTTTCCCTCTCTGTTCTATTGGTCCCTTATACCATATTTTATTGTTTTCTTTTAGCCCCAAATTTTACCTGCATCTGGTTTCAGAAGGCCTCGCTTGTTACACTGAATTCTGGGAGTTCTATACATACCATCAGGTATGGAGGAGACCCTTGAAAGCTGCATCTTCCCAGGAGCCAATATCTTTTATTAATATTTCTACTATATGCTTGTTATCATATTTGCTGACATAGAATTATTTCTAAAATTAGTTCTAACTTTTTCATATGTTTACTGTATCTTGTCTGGCTTTACTTCCCCCTCCCCCTTTTATGGCCTGTATAATTTGCCTAGATCTCCTCCTTTCCACATGTCTTTGCATTTCCTCTCTGTTAATTCTCTCTATCCCCCCCTCTCTCTCTCTCTCTCTCTCTCTCTCACTCTCACTCTCTCTCACTCTCTCTTTCCCTCTCTGTTCTATTGGTCCCTTATACCATATTTTATTGTTTTCTTTTAGCCCCAAATTTTACCTGCATCTGGTTTCAGAAGGCCTCGCTTGTTACACTGAATTCTGGGAGTTCTATACATACCATCAGGTATGGAGGAGACCCTTGAAAGCTGCATCTTCCCAGGAGCCAATATCTTTTATTAATATTTCTACTATATGCTTGTTATCATATTTGCTGACATAGAATTATTTCTAAAATTAGTTCTAACTTTTTCATATGTTTACTGTATCTTGTCTGGCTTTACTTCCCCCTCCCCCTTTTATGGCCTGTATAATTTGCCTAGATCTCCTCCTTTCCACATGTCTTTGCATTTCCTCTCTGTTAATTCTCTCTATCCCCCCCTCTCTCTCTCTCTCTCTCTCTCTCTCACTCTCACTCTCTCTCACTCTCTCTTTCCCTCTCTGTTCTATTGGTCCCTTATACCATATTTTATTGTTTTCTTTTAGCCCCAAATTTTACCTGCATCTGGTTTCAGAAGGCCTCGCTTGTTACACTGAATTCTGGGAGTTCTATACATACCATCAGGTATGGAGGAGACCCTTGAAAGCTGCATCTTCCCAGGAGCCAATATCTTTTATTAATATTTCTACTATATGCTTGTTATCATATTTGCTGACATAGAATTATTTCTAAAATTAGTTCTAACTTTTTCATATGTTTACTGTATCTTGTCTGGCTTTACTTCCCCCTCCCCCTTTTATGGCCTGTATAATTTGCCTAGATCTCCTCCTTTCCACATGTCTTTGCATTTCCTCTCTGTTAATTCTCTCTATCCCCCTCTCTCTCTCTCTCTCTCTCTCTCTCTCTCTCTCTCTCTCACTCTCACTCTCTCTCACTCTCTCTTTCCCTCTCTGTTCTATTGGTCCCTTATACCATATTTTATTGTTTTCTTTTAGCCCCAAATTTTACCTGCATCTGGTTTCAGAAGGCCTCGCTTGTTACACTGAATTCTGGGAGTTCTATACATACCATCAGGTATGGAGGAGACCCTTGAAAGCTGCATCTTCCCAGGAGCCAATATCTTTTATTAATATTTCTACTATATGCTTGTTATCATATTTGCTGACATAGAATTATTTCTAAAATTAGTTCTAACTTTTTCATATGTTTACTGTATCTTGTCTGGCTTTACTTCCCCCTCCCCCTTTTATGGCCTGTATAATTTGCCTAGATCTCCTCCTTTCCACATGTCTTTGCATTTCCTCTCTGTTAATTCTCTCTATCCCCCTCTCTCTCTCTCTCTCTCTCTCTCTCTCTCTCTCTCACTCTCACTCTCTCTCACTCTCTCTTTCCCTCTCTGTTCTATTGGTCCCTTATACCATATTTTATTGTTTTCTTTTAGCCCCAAATTTTACCTGCATCTGGTTTCAGAAGGCCTCGCTTGTTACACTGAATTCTGGGAGTTCTATACATACCATCAGGTATGGAGGAGACCCTTGAAAGCTGCATCTTCCCAGGAGCCAATATCTTTTATTAATATTTCTACTATATGCTTGTTATCATATTTGCTGACATAGAATTATTTCTAAAATTAGTTCTAACTTTTTCATATGTTTACTGTATCTTGTCTGGCTTTACTTCCCCCTCCCCCTTTTATGGCCTGTATAATTTGCCTACATCTCCTCCTTTCCACATGTCTTTGCATTTCCTCTCTGTTAATTCTCTCTATCCCCCTCTCTCTCTCTCTCTCTCTCTCTCTCTCTCTCTCTCTCTCTCTCACTCTCACTCTCTCTCACTCTCTCTTTCCCTCTCTGTTCTATTGGTCCCTTATACCATATTTTATTGTTTTCTTTTAGCCCCAAATTTTACCTGCATCTGGTTTCAGAAGGCCTCGCTTGTTACACTGAATTCTGGGAGTTCTGCCCTCCCTCCCTGCCCCTCACCCTCCCACCCCAATTTTGATTAAATATATAGTGAAATGGGAATCACCTGACTTTCCTACTTGCATATATTATCTCACCACTAGGGGCAGACAACATTTTAAATGCTAGAGCCCTCACTACTGTTCCTTCTCTCTCTCTAAATGAAAAACTTTTCTAACTTTCACTTCTCTTCTGACCCTTTGTATTCCTTATCTGTTTAATCTTTCACTGACTTCTGCCCCTTCCATTCCCTTTAGATTGTAAGTGGCGAGTTTTCAGTCTTCTAGGATGCTTTGGGAAAAAGCACCTTCTGCAAAGATTCTAAGCTCAAAACAGGGTCCTCCATTTTTAGAACTTTGTTAATGCTGTATTTTCCCTTGTTTTTATTCCCTGTATTGCGCTACGGAATATGTCGGCGCGTTACAAATAAAAGTTAATAATAAAATAATAATAATATGCTGGAAATCAGAATTTGGAGCACATTAAAAATAAAATTGGTATTAAAAGGATTTTCTGAATGATGTACAAATGCTATCAATGTTAACCATAAAAAGCCAAATAATACACAGAAGTTGGAAAAAGAACAGACACATTATAAATATATATATATATGTATTTTTGCACTATAGTGGAATATTTCACCTTTCACACACTCTGCTGCTCAATTATGCAGGGGCGGAACTACCGCAGGCGCACCCGGTGCAATGCACCGGGGCCCGGCTCTAGGGATGCCCAGTACTGTTCACTATTTTTTTTCATTTCCCTCTGGACCCAATTCCCAGCTGCCCCTTACCACGTTGGGCCCTCCTGCCTCCACCCTTCCCCTCCTTGCTCTCATCTGCTTTGCACTTCTCTCCTGCACGTCTTCTGGCTGATGCAGGGAATCCTGAATGACATAATTTGGGAGAGGAGAAGGGGAGGGGAAGAGGCATGGGGAGCCAGGTTTGGAAGGGTACAGGAAGGGAATGGGTGTGTGTATGTATGTATGTACTGTATGTATGTATATATATATATATATATATATATATCACCTATAATAGTTGTGGATATATACGGGCCGTTGGCCATGCTTTGCGAGCTTCGCGAAGCAAGGTGAGCTGTTTGCGGCCCATAGGCGAGGCTCGCCATTGATGCCTGCAACAAGTAAGACTTAGGCTGCAATGAGCGGCGAACGCGCTCATTGCACTGCGAGCCTCGCAAAGCGAAGCGAGCAGTTGAGACACGCGGGCTGAGGCTACAATGAGCGCTGAAGAAAATCCACGTTCATATTAAGTCCTGTATTTTTAGTGTTGAAGAATGTGATCATCTTTATTTCAAATATCCATCCAAAACTTAAAAATCAAAATGCTTGGAGGAAAATTTTAAAACATTCAAGAGAGAAAAGCTTTTTAAAGTTGATCACATTCCTCAACACTAACAATACATGACTTAATATGGACTTGGGTTTTCTAACACGCTATCAGAATTTCATGTGAATTTTTATTCTTATACCATAACAGGCTTAGCACTCTGAGGGAGATGTTTGTCCAACAGGAAAGATATCACTGTGGACTACAGTGAACTGTTTTTTTCATGTATATATTGATGTATATGTGTATGTAGTATGTATATATATGTTTCCTTTACTATGTTGTCTTTATTCCCCCTATATGTATTTACCTTATGATGATAGTCGCTGTCTCCACTTTCTCTGCATCACTGTTTTTATGAGGGTTCCATCTCATGTTAGTATTACTTCAGACTTGATAAAGAGAGGTTGAACCTCTCAAAAGCTCGTCACTATAAATACAACGTGTGTCCAGTACAAAAGGTATCATAATATACTGCAATACTTATTATTAATCTACTGTATGTGTATATATATATATACTGTATATATATATATATATATATATATATATATATATATATAGAGAGAGAGAGAGAGAGAGAGAGAGAGAGAGATTAATAATTACTAAATATATATATACACATACACATATAATTAGGGGAGGTGAATGCAGCTCTGAGAATCTAACATGTATGGATATATATAAGATATAAATATATATTTTTGTATTTTGTTATATACAAAAATGACACAGTTTAAAATGCATACAAAGCCAAGATGTTAACATATCACATTTTTTGCACTGGGGCCCTCCATTCACTAGCATTACCTTACTGGGTATCACTGTTTTACTTGGGAAATAGCAGCTCTATGAACTGCCTAGAACCCTTCCCTGAAAGTCCTGCAGGTAGAATTGTGGAGAATTGTTGTTGTTATTTTGTGTGTAGTTTAGACTAGACCTCCCAGGATGCTTTTAAAGAAAAAGAGGTCTTCATAAGAGGCACTAGTCAGTCAGAGACTTGATATTATCATATTTTGATATTTTGATATGTAAAAAAACAATTATGTTCTTAGTCTGTTTTAACACATTCTCAATGTACAAACATTGTGCCTCTTGCAGACAGATGCCCCTAGGCACTTGCCTATTCCATCTAACATTAAATCTGTGAGTATAGATAACTTTTAACATCAACTGGAAAATATTTTCTCCCCATCCTATATCCTTTGAACAACTAATTGTAGGTGGAGATAAAGATAATCTGCTCAAGTATGAAACATTTAATTTCATATGTAAGATTTAAAAACTACAGTGACATTTTATAGCTTATAGGAGAGAGAATAGTCTCACTAGAAACTAAAGTAGAGTACTTGACTTCAACACAAGGAGAAATTAATCTAATGGAATTACAAGAAGATTTGGACAACCAAACTGGATGTCATAAAACAATTGCTGAAATAATTAAAAATCTCAACAAATTTCTCAAGCAACCATTTGAATTGCTAGTTTAAAAAAATTCCAAAGATAAATTTATGTATACATAAGGTACACATAGCAGTAATACCTACACCAAAGTCATGAGAGCCTCCCTGTATGTAGTGTGACCGTTTGGCCCTTAGATGATATGACAAGCAAGTGGAGTATGGAGTTCTGGACAGGAGTGACGGAGTTAAAACTTCTGAAGAACTCCTAATTAGTGCAACTTCCCTTTAAAAGCCTGGAAAGCAGACATGGAAAGGGTTTGGGCTGGCTAGGCTTGGGGCAGGTTGTGTGCTGCCGTCAGAGCAAGTCACAGAGTGGAGCTGGAAAGTGATCCTGTGTTGAACTGCATTTGGAAGCTTTGTGAGCAAGCCTGTAAGAGATCACCTGATTTACTGTGGCTGGGAGTACTGGGGACAACAGCAAGAAGTGTGCGCTGTCTGCAGTTGCAGGACGTTGTGAGCTGGAAGAGTGAATACAGCCTCAGGACGCCAAGTAAGTGAAGGGATTAGTGAGGATCCCCAGACAGAGTTGCCTTAAAGGCCTAAGCGTGTGTGTAGCTGACAGAGGCCTCTGAGTGAAGGAGCCCAGACTTATTATGCCCCAGGGAAGAGGCTGAGTTTGAGGAGAGAAGTGGCAAGGGATTAGTGGGAATCCCCAGGCAGAGTTGCCTTAAAGGCCTAAGCGTGTGTGAAGCTGACAGAGGCCTCAGAAGGAAGATACCAAGACTTATTATGCCCCAGGGAAGAGGCTGAGTTTTGAAGAGCAAAGTGAATACAAGTTAGTGTTGTTATATATTCAAGGGTCCCTGGGGTGAAGCATAAGGGAGAGAAGGGTGGGCCCTATGCTTCATCCGCGACGGTGTAAAGAGTACCGTGGAAGAGACTTCCAGAAGTACTAAAAATTATGTGTATCCTGGCCACAAGGTGGCAGTATAAGTAAGAAGAGATTATGTGGATCCTGGCCACAAGGTGGCAACATGAGTAAGAAGAGATTGTGTATCCTGGCCACAAGGTAGCCGTATAAGTAAGAAGAGATGGTGTGTATCCTGGCCACAAGGTGGCAGCATAAGTAAGAAGAGATTTTGTGGATCCTGGCCACAAGGTGGCAATATAAGTAAGAAGAGATTGTGTATCCTGGCCACAAGGTGGCAGTATAAGTAAGACGAGATTGTGTGTATCCTGGCCCCACGGTGGCAATCTAAGAAGAGAACATTTGTATCCAGGCCACAAGGTGGCAATACAACCTACATAAGAGACTGACTGTATCCTGGCCACTAGGTGGCGCTATTGTTCAAAAACTACTCCTTCCGGAAGACAGGGTTGTAGTGTTTTTCCCCTGCTGCAGATAAGCTGCACAGGAGTAGTCAGGGTGTTCCTGCGTTACAGTCAGCACATTTACGTAGATGTTTATTTCCTTTATTTTAAGCCGAGTTACTGCTCAGTTGTTACTTTCTTTTGCAAATAAACCAATTTGCTGCATTTCAAGCAAGTATCAGTCTCTTCTTCAAGTAACCACCGATTTACACGACCATCCTGATCACAGTAGATATGTATTTAAAGAAAGAAAAAATTCTAAAGGCAGTCAGTGATAATCCAAAATCTCCAAGGAATTACATACATATATATATATATATCCAAATGCTACTCCAATAGCTTTATTTAAGCATAGGCAACTCAAGTCTATCCCACATCAGCTAAGAACATATACTTTCCATTACAGATGGGGATACCAATTTTGCCTATTAACTTGTGCATTAATAAAAATATAATAAAAGCTCCCTATGTTAGGTTGAAGTGGCTAGTTCAAAACCTCCTAGATATCACCAGGAAAAAAATACTACTCTCATTAGGGAACCAAAAGATACCTCGAATAACAGGCAAGTTTGTCCCTGGAGTACAAAATGAAGCAGGTCAGAGATTAGTAGAATTCTATCAAGACAATTCTCTGGACATAGTAAACACCCTCTTCGAACAGCCTCAGAGACACGACTCAATACATGGACATCACCAGATGGAAAATATACAGTCAGGTCCATAAATATTGGGACATCGACACAATTCTAAACTTTTTGGCTCTAAACACCACCACAATGGATTTGAAATGAAACTAACAAGATGTGCTTTAACTGCAGACTTTCAGCTTTAATTTGAGGGTATTTACATCCAAATCAGGTGAACGGTGTAGGAATTACAACAGTTTGTATATGTGCCTCCCACATTTTAAGGGACCAAAAGTAATGGGACAATTGGCTGCTCAGCTGTTCCATGGCCAGGTGTGTGTTATTCCCTCATTATCCCATTTACAAAGAGCAGATACAAGCTCCAGTGTATATTTCAAGTGTGCTATTTGCATTTGTTGCTGTTAACTCTCAATATGAGATCCAAAGAGCTGTCACTATCAGTGAAGCAAGCCATCATTAGGCTGAAAAAACAAAACAAACCCATCAGAGAGATAGCAAAAACATTAGGTGTGGCCAAATCAACTGTTTGGAACATACTTAAAAAGAAAGAACGCACCGGTGAGCTCAGCAACACCAAAAGACCCGGAAGACCACGGAAAACAACTGTGTTGGATGACCGAAGTATTATTTCCCTGGTGAAGAAAACACCCTTCACAACAGTTGGCCAGATCAAGAACACTCCCCAGGAGGAAGGTGCATGTGTGTCAAAGTCAACAATCAAGAGAAGACTTCACCAGAGAAAATACAGAGGGTTCACCACAAGATGTAAACCATTGGTGAGCCTCAAAAACAGGAAGGCCAGATTAGAGGTTGCCAAACAACACCTAAAAAAGCCTTCACAGTTCTGGAACAACATCCTATGGACAGATGAGACTAAGATCAACTTGTACCAGAGTGATGGGAAGAGAAGAGTATGGAGACGGAAAGGAACTGCTCATGATCCAAAGCATACCATCTCATCAGTGAAGCATGGTGGTGGTAGTGTCATGGCGTGGGCATGTATGGCTGCCAATGGAACTGGTTCTCTTGTATTTATTGATGATGTGACTGCTGACAAAAGCAGCAGGATGAATTCTGAAGTGTTTCGGGCAATATTATCTGCTCATATTCAGACAAATGCTTCAGAACTCATTGGACGGCGCTTCACAGTGCAGATGGATAATGACCCGAAGCTTACTGCAAAAGCAACCAAAGAGTTTTTTAAGGGAAAGAAGTGGAATGTTATGCAATGGCCAAGTCAATCACCTGATCTGAATCCGATTGAGCATGCATTTCACTTGCTGAAGACAAAACTGAAGGGAAAATGCCCCAAGAACAAGCAGGAACTGAAGACAGTTGCAATAGAGGTCTGGCAGAGCATCACCAGGGATGAAACCCAGCGTCTGGTGATGTCTATGCGTTCCAGACTTCAGGCTGTAATTGACTGCAAAGGATTCGCAACCAAGTATTAAAAAGTGAAAGTTTGTTTTATGACTGTTAATCTGTCCCATTACTTTTGGTCCCTTAAAAAGTGGGAGGCACATATACAAACTGTTGTAATTCCTACACCGTTCACCTGATTTGGATGTAAATACCCTCAAATTAAAGCTGAAAGTCTGCAGTTAAAGCACATCTTGTTAGTTTCATTTCAAATCCATTGTGGTGGTGTATAGAGCCAAAAAGATTAGAATTATGTCGATGTCCCAATATTTATGGACCTTACTGTAAAAATCAGATTCACTATGTACTTTGTAGCCAAAGATGGATCTATACAGTCAGCAAAAACAAAACCTGGAGATGACTGCAGATCAGACCATGAGCTTCTTATTACAAAGTTCAGAATTAAACTGAGGAAAAGAGGGTACATCATCAGACCAAGCAGATATAAAACAAATAATATAACCTGTGAATATGCAGTGGTAGTAAAGAATATATGTAAGAGATTAGACATGGTAGATAGACTGCCTGAAGAACTTTAACCAAAGTTTGTGCCATTGTCCAGAATACAGCAACAAAGAATATACCCAAAAGAAAGAAAGCTTAGAAGGCAAACTGCATGTCTGATAATGCTTTGAAAGTAGCTCAGGAAATAAATAAAGTAAAAGGTAGTGGAGATAGGAAAATATGTGTCCAACTCAATGCAGAAGTCCAGAGGATAGCAAGAAGAGACAAGGAGACATTCTAGAGAAACATTCAAGAGATCTCTTCGAGGAAATTGGGGATCTCAAAGGAATCTTTTATACCAAAGTGTGCGTGATAAAAGTAAAAAATGGTAGGGATTTAATAGAAGCAGATTACATACACAGGAAGTAATACATAGAATATCTATACAGGATGGATCTTAACAGCATTTATAACCTCGATAGTTTGTCCAATGAGCTGTAGCCAGAAATCTTGGAGAGTGAAGTGAAATGGGCCCTAGCTGATATCAAGGCTGCAGGAGTTGATGGAACTGTTCACAATCCTACAAGATAATGCTGTGAAAGTGTTGCTTGCATTATGCCAACAAATTTAATACTTAAAAGGTTACATGAATAAACATGCTCTGGGAGAACATGGAAAGAGCATTTATCAGTATAAATTGGAAAACATACTAATAATTTGGGTTCTAATAGATATCCAATATATCCACAAGTTTATTGGGATGTATAACCTCATTTTCCCTAATATGATAGGTATGTAGTTTATATGATCTTTATTATGATATAGTTAACAATTTCATTATATACTACATGGTCTTATAGGGGCCACTTTTTGTATATATAGTATTGTCTGATATAAATTTACAGTGTAACACTGTTGAGGAGCATTAATGCTATTGCCCCACCATTAGATAGAGTAACTATGAGTTTTTAAACTCTAAAGTGCAAGTTTTTATTTTAATATTGGTTCCAATAGTAACATGATCGTTTAGAGGCCTTTTCAGGCAAGACGGTAAACCCTTGTGAAAATACAGAAATGTGCGTTGGGTTAGACGCCGCACTACGTTAACGCGACGTATGCCAATGATGTCACTAGACGGCGTCTAAGGAGCGCTGCGCGTCTTAGCGCTAACCAACTGATTGCATAGACATCAGACCCTACTATTATCTAGTTTCCCTTCCATGTGTACTTTATCAGAATTTTAGTAGGGCATAGTCTCCCAATGAGCAAATACTGAGGAGGTTTAATGGAGTTCATTCTTTGGGGCAATATTTATTCATAATAGTCTATGATTCAGCATTTAGGTGACATGATTTATTTATTTTGGACTTAAATAAAATAATATATATATATATATATATACATAGGACCTCTACACAGTGGGATTCCCAATTTCCCAAATCTCTGAATTGTATCTCTGAATATCAATACTGAAGATATTGAGGCACTGAGCACTTTATATAGATTTATTCATATATATGATTTTGTCAATTCATATTTTTGGAAGCTGCACTTTACTGGATTTATTTATTCCTCAATTGCATTAACACTTAGCACCTTGTCCCACCATTCCACAGATATTAGTTGTGATTCAGTGATGATTTAATATAATATCATAGTGATATTTGTGTACTATATTACAATACTATCAATTGTCCAATATACCTATATACTAGCATGGCGTCTGTGTTCTAATTTTGATAATTATTTTAATAGGGATAAAATTAAAGGTTATGTTTTAAAGTATTACTCTCCATAACGGAGATTAGGTTCTAGGGTGGGCACCACGAGAAAGGGATTCATTTTGTTTTTCTTCCTTGATATACTATTTCTCTCTCTATTTGTCAATAGATTACTATACAGTATTTAAGTGTGCTTTGTGAGGTTCACATTTTTTCCGCATGTCTAGGGTAGTCTGTATATGACTTTTACCGATGTCAATATCTTCATGTACAACATTATATACAGACGTATCTAAAAAATAAAGCTTCTTACAATGTTACCATTTTTGAAAGCCAGTGTTTCCATTGTAGAGATGGTCCTGGCGCTATATAGCAACATGCTTAACAATCTAAATGCAAATAGGGTATAAATATATACACACAAATGGAATTCTGTTCTAAACAGAGAAATTGATCACATATAATAGTTGTCGTAATTGCAAATTGTGGTCACACAATGACCACAGGGGGACGTGCATGCGTAATGCACGGCGGGCGGGTGCGCAGGCGGAGAGACAAGGGAGGGAGAGGAAGAGGGGAGAGACACAGGAGGGAGAAGAAGGGGGGAGAGACACAGGGGAGGGAGAGGAGGGGGGAGAGGCACAGGGGAGGGAGAGGAGAGGGGAAAAGAAACCCGGGTGGAGGGAAGGGACACAGAGGAGGGAGTAGAGAAGAGACACAGGGAAGGGAGAGGGAGGAAGAACCACAGGGGAGGGAGAAGGGGGAAGAGATACAGGGGAGTGAGAGGGGGGAAGAGACACAGGTGCGGGAGATGGTGGAGGAGACACAGGGGGAGAAAAGACACAGGGGAGGGAGAGGGGGAAGAGACACAGGGGGAGATGGGGGAAGGAGATACAAGGGAGGGAGAGGGGGAAAGAGACACATGGGAGGGAGAGAGGGGAGAGACACAGTGGAGAAAGAGCAGGGAAAGAGAAACAGGAAAGGGAGTGGGGGGAAAGAGACACAGGGGAGGGAGAGGAAGTAGAGGGGGGAGAGGCTTGCAATGATTACAAGGCCAGTGATGCGAACCAAAGGTGCTCATCGGAAGGATAGTAAAGTAGATGCCGGGAGAGGCTCGCAATGAGAGCCTCCTGTAAAGTAGAGGGGGGAGAGGCTCGCAATGAGCACCTTCTGTGCTCATTGCAAGGCCCATGAAGAGCTCCAAAGGCACTCATCGCAAAGCAGTAAAATAGAAAGGGGGGATAGGCTCGCAATGAGCGCTGAAGGCGCTCATTGCAAGCCCCGTGATAAGCGCCAAAGGTAGAGGGGGGAGAGGCTCGCAATAAGCAACGAAGGCGCTCATCGCAAGGCCAGTAAAGTGGAGAGGGGGGAGGCTCACAATGAGCACCTCCTGTCAAGTAGAGGGGGGAGAGGCTCGCAATGAGCACCTTCTGTGCTCATTGCGAGACCCATGAAGAGCTCCAAAGACACTCATCGCAAAGCAGTAAAATAGAAAGGGGGGATAGGCTCGCAATGAGCACTGAAGGCGCACATTGCGAGCCCCGTGATAAGCGCCAAAGGTAGAGGGGGGAGAGGTTAGCAATGAACCCCTCTCATCAAGTAGAGGGGGGAGAGGCTCGCAATGAGCGACTCCCATCAAGTAGATGGGCTGGGGGGGGTGGGGGTAGGCTCAAAGGCGCTCATTGCGAAGCCAATAAAGTAGAGGGGGGAGAGGCTTGCAATGGGCACCAAAGGTGCTTATTGTGAGGCCTCTGATGGACGTCGAAGGCAGGCAGGTTAGATGGAGGAAGAGCCTTGCAATGTGTGGCAGAAACAATTGCCAGGCTTCAAATTTTATTGCAGTCATGTTTGACGGGCAAGTCGCTAGTAATGAAATAAACTACAAAACTTATGATACTTTCTGTACAAAATCCAATAATTATAATAAATAAGGACAAGCCACACATACCACCAACAGAGAGGATATAAAGTATTGGGCAAATGCATTCATATATGTTTGGAATGCCCTAAAAATCAAACATTCTAGAGAATAGTATAAGAAATGATAAAAAATACAGTGGCTTGTGAATTAAAGTTAGAACTAAATGGGCCTCTTGAAGGTATAGGGAAAGATGGGGGAAAAAAAACTAATTATGCATACAGCAACATTTCGTGTAATAAGCTGCTGAGACACAGCCTGATTAGGTAGTACATCTAGAACTATAAAGATATTGTATGCATCAGCTACAGAGCGGACCTTTGCAGGGACAGTTTGGAAGTTTTTAGTGAGTAAGCATCTGATAATAAAACTATGTTTTTAAATATGCACACTTAGGTACTTTATTTTAATATTTAAAACTGGATACCCTCTATGCTCGTTTAAATATCTAAGATAAATCTATTAGATTGTTTGAGTACGATAGTAGTTCTTTCAATAAAATGTACAAATACCGATAGGAAATTCCTTATTTATTAAAGATTGCAAAAATATTTATAAAGAATAACATGGCATGTATTCAGTGTACTGTTCCATAGTAACAGGATACCAGTCCTTGTTTATATACAGTATTCTGGTAAACAATCTTCATCTCAGGAGCAGCACCATTATATTTCACTGCCACTAACAGCTCAGTTCACTTCTGGTTGAATGTTAATCTATTAAATTAGGAAATAACCAATCATAAAGTAGAGAATTAATGTAAATATTATACATGCAAGGAGATACAACCTATATTTGCATGTATTCACGTCAGTGTAAATTGTAAATAATTCTAATACTTAAAAAAAAAAAAAAAAAAAAGGCAATTAGTATGGTATATCAGAAGCATCAATACTAATGTGTTTATGGGAGTATGGGAGACAGGACACATTGTTTTCTTTATCTGATTTATAATAGCTGTAGCCAAACATTTATGCAGGAGTGGGAGGAATTTAAGGAGATTTGGAGTACACGAGTTAGACTGGGTCTTGGGAAATTCAGGTTGTGGTATACACTGTACAGTATCTCTCTAAAAATATGCACTTATTTACAGTTATTTTGCCAGTTACCATGTCACTATAGATGTGAAGCTGCAAAAGTAAAAATATAGGTGTTTAAAGTAATAGATGTGTATTGGATATAATATATTATATATATTACAGCCAAAATATGAAAAAGAATGTCATTGGCGGAGAAATGTATTCCTGAAAATTTACATAAAGGCTCCTAGTTATGTTTCATTTTAGGAAATATGCCTTGTAGGCTCATTTAAATAGCCACTAGATTATCCATATTTCATTAATTGTACTCTCCGCTTGTTTCTAAAGTGAATAATTCCTTATATAGGGCCCTATTCTATTTTCCAATTCATACAGTTATACATACTTAAAATCGCTCTTTATATTGCATATATATATATTTTGTTAGCTACTCGCAATTCGATTACAAGTTCCCCACTTAGAATAACTAGCCTCCAGCCAAAGACGCAAATTTGGCCTCAGAACGCCATTGGTTTTAGCACAGCTTGAATATTACGAGCTCTAAATAATTAAAGATACACAAAATAGATATTCTATTAGGACCGTAGCGCTAGCTCACAAATAAAGTCTGACCGCATTCAATTGAGCAAATTGTAGTTACAAGAGCCCGTAATGGAGCCCGTAAAATAATTTGCTATTCAATTGGCGTCTTTTAGCTACCCGCAATCGGTTTGCAGGTTAGAAGCTCCAAGTTTTTTTTATGTTTTATTCTCGTGTCATATCAATCTCAGTAATAAAGGAGTTAATACATATCAGGCCATCCACATGGACTAGAACAGTATCGTCATTCATTTTTATTATTTTGTACATTGCCGATTACAATATTGATCGCATATTGGATTACTAAATACTAACTGATTGTGGTTTAACCTCCAAGTTGTACTGACAGCATGATGACAATCTCCTTTAGTATTGGCTGTTTCTAAATCGGTAGTTACGGCCTTGCTTGATTGATCATGATCATGCTCTGAAATGCTACTTACGATTGCATGGTTTACGGTTTAGGCTTTCAGCCATGTAGCTGCAGGTTTGGTAAATTGAATCGCTCTGTAAATGTTGGAATTGAATGGAGGCCAAAGTATGAGGGTAGGTCAATAGCTAGGCCACCTGCATATGCAAATATGTTTGCATTTGGTGAAAAGGTCTATTCCTTGTTTTTTACTATAGATATCAACAAGTAAAAATTATCCATGCCCTAAATAAAGTCAACAGTAAACAAACATGCATGTATTTGTACTGATTTTAAGCCCGTTGGTGGTTGAGCTAGTGAATGGAGGGTCCTGGTGCAAAATAATGTGCCCCATCCCTCACAACTTATCCATATTTATGCAATAACTTCACTCCAGAATCTCTGTTCCTTCTAAACTACAATACAGAAATATTATTAATTTTCCATTTTCAATCATTAGTATGAGCATACACATATTGATACATATCAATGTAAAATTAATTAACATATTACTATTTAGCATAAAATAGGAAATGATGAACAAAACAAATCATAATGTATTATGCAAACTACACACATTAATTTATATTTATATCAACAGAAAAATCATTTATAAATATATTTCTCAAATAATAGATCAATTCTATTCTATTTTTTTTTTTTATTTGATTAATTATTAATTTATACTTTTACTCTTTTCTCATCATCTTTTGTCTGTCCCTCATCATTCACTGAGTTTTACCCATTTCAACAGGCAGGAAATTAAGAAACTAGAAAAAACAAAGCTTACAAAACCAGAGCCTCTATAAATATTATAATAGATTTTATCTGACTATAATCCTATTAGGAACTAGTGTGAGAAAAACTTGGTAAATTAAATTCACTTAAAGCTGTATTGAAAGGGACATTAATATGGTATATTAAAACCATGTACAAAGCAAATGAACATTATAAAATACATTTTAGTTCAATTCAATAAAATGCCTTTCTGTTGTTTATAATTGTAAAGAACTTCAAAAAATGGTTACAGTAATAAATACATAACATATGTGCCTGATAAAAAAAAACAATTACATCGCATATATGTTTTGCAATTTTGTAATTTGGGTAGTATACTATGTGGAATGCCTGTAGTGTAAGAAATGAGTTGAGGGAGGAGGGCTGTGTGACGACCCAGGGGCCAGGTGCTAAACCTTCCTGTCTACAGCTTACAGGAACCCCCTAGATTGTCATGTCAGCGCTCAGCTGCCTTTTTCAAGTATCAAGATTGTGTCTCAGGATGCCAGGGACACAGAAGTTCAGGAAGCTAGGTCAGGAGTGTAACTCCCAGTGGTTAGTAGCAGAGTTGCAGGCAGAGTCCGTAATAATAATTCCAATGGTTAAAATTATTATATTCCCTCAGAATGAAACACACACCTCAAATTGCGTATGTTTAAGCTGACACACTAACAACACCTTTATTTGTTGTTCATCCAACATTTTTAGATATTTTGGTTACCCCTCACCACCAAATCACACCTCTTAGTGAGAGTCCCCTTTATCCAATCTGCACGCTTCCTGCTCCTAGCCGTGTGTCATGCCGGTCACTCATGTCACTAGTTTGGCAGGTGTGCTATTTACTGCCTCCTTTGGTGAGGAGACTGTAAGTCTATGGGAGTATGACCATTTTCCATCTCACTTGATGCTTCTAGCTGTGTAAGGGGTAATTAGCAGATCAGTGTAATTTATCTGGCTTCCTCTTGCCAGGAAGCTGCACAGTATGGGTGCTAATTTCAATATCCCTTCTGGAGACATATTCTCAGACCCTTCTCTTGTTCTAAGTGACCTCTACAGACCCTCAACTGGTTACCCCTCAATTCAGGACCTCTTTTCCTGGGAGCCTATATATAACTTGTTTTATTAGACACCATAGGGAAAATGCAGCATTTATAGACCAAACCTGACTGGGTACCATCCATACCTCCATATTGACAATTATAACATGGCGCACAGGATGACTGACAGCAAAACAACTCCCATGATATTGTAAACAATATTAAGCACCTCATGCCAACAGGCCAATATCAGTCCATGTTAATCCAGGCCTTCCCCACTAGTCTAACAGTCCCCAACAGTTCAGTGGGCCCTCCTGAACATGGCATGGTACTCTTGTGAGGGACAACAAATTAGAGGTGTTAAATCTGAAAACGAACAATATCTAAGTAGGTTTGTCCTATAGGTCTGGTTACCTACTCAGAGAGCAACCTCTTTTAGCTCACTTGTGGCCTTCACAGGGAGAAATATCCTGTAGTGTATCAGTTTGGTCACACTCAGAAGAGTGATCCAGCGCCAAAATACCAGGCAATTCTCCCTGAACAGGACAAACAGCAAACCCCATACATACGTTTCTGCCTCTCTTGAGAGGGACCCATCTTGGAAGGGGGCCTAATGCTGGCAGGCATTTATATTACGTGCTGAGATTCCAGGAAGAAACATAGCTCATATGTTGAACTGACCCTAGTGAGATAATAAATACATAATTTTCATTTGTGCAAGGATGTTTTGTAATATGTTCTGTTAGATATATATTTATTAGTGCAAGGATGTGCTTCATTGTTATTTACAATATGGAGCAAGGATGCACTTTAATTTGGGTATATGTGTAATAAGGGAAACATTAAGATATATCACAGCTATTTGTACAAATAACATAAAGGCTGTTAAAGGTATATCTACGTTGACCTGTTTTTACCTTTCAGCAATCTAACACATGCTGCTTATACCAGAAACACACATTACATTGAGTCATTCTACACATACAAACTTATTTTATTTAAAAATATAACTTGTTTTCCACACCCACAGAGCTGCTTAAATAGGCACAGTGTGACTACCAATAGAAACACTGTATTAGGTTATTGATTTTAACCCTTTATTAATATTCACACCAGCAGCACAATGCAGAGATCTTACAGAGCAGTGTCTGGCTCCTCCTTCTTCCTTCTGCAGAGGACTACACATCATATGATTCCTTCCTTCCCAAGCTGCTATCACAGATTGCTACAATGTATTAAAATGTATTAAACACCTGAGATTGGCCAAAATGGATTTAGCAAATTTTAGCAGGGTCTTCAAGGGGTGTTAACTCACAAAAGCAACTGCTAGCAAACTGAAGAGATTCACCAAAAATACAATACTAATTCTCTCATATCAGATGCATTCATAATCCAGGAAATTTAAATATGTCTTTAATGGAGATGAGGAACATGGGTAAATGTCGGCTATCACATTTGTTCTGGGCCCCAAGATTTCTGATGACAGCCAGTCAGCTGCCCATGGACCTAAATCAGACTATATTATAACGTGTTGCTACCTTAGGTTAAAAGATAATTGTAATGCTCCAACGACATTAAAGTTACATAGTTACATAGTAACTGAGGTTGAAAAAAGACTTTCAGTCCATCAAGTTCAACCTTTTAATATCTCCTCTGATCTGCAATATGTGGATTAATTGTTAATTGATCCAGAGGAAGGCAAACAGAAAAAAAAACAAGTCAAACTTAGGCAATTGTCTCAAAAGAGAAAAAAAATGTAATTCCTTCCTGACGCCAGGTACTGCCAATTGGACTCCTCCCTGGATCAATACTCTCTCTCTAATTAACCAGGATAACCCTGAACACCCTTTTTAATTAAAAATATATCCAGTCTCCTTTTAAAGTTATCCATCGAATCTGCTGTCACCACCTCCTTTGGTAGAGAATTCCACAGATTAACCACCCTTACTGTGAAGAACCCTTTTCTTTCTTTAAGGTGTAATATTTTTACTTCTAACCTCAAAGATTGCCCTGTTATTATTTGAAAAACCTCTTGGCACAAAAAGCTTCTTTGACAATTCTTTATACTGACCTTGGATGTATTTATATAATGTAATCATATCTGCTCTTAAACACCTTTTTTCTAGAGAAAATAAGTTTAATTTGGTTAGTTAGCCCCTCCATTCCCCTTATTAGTTTTGTTGCCCTCCTCTGTAATTTTTCCAGCTCTAAAATGTCCTTTTTATAAAGTGGTGCCCAAAATTGGACTCCATATTACAAATGAGGGCATACTAGGGATTTGCTTCCCTTCCTTTTTTCCCCTACTAATACATGCTAATATTTTATTTGCCTTCGCAGCTGCTGCTTGGCTATGAGCACTGTTACTTAGGTGGTTGTCCACAAGTACTCCCAAATCCCTTTCAATATATGATTACCGTATATACTCGAGTATAAGCCGACCCGAGTATAAGCCAAGGCACCTATTTTACCACAAAATACTGGGTAAAATGAGTGACTCGCGTATAAGCCGAGGGTGGGAAATGTGCTGCCCCCTGTGTCCCTTTTGTGCCTTCTGTGTCCCCCTCTCTCTCCGGTTTCTCCTCTCTCCCTTCCCTGTGTCTCTTCCCCCCTCCTCATTCTCAACCTCCCTCCTCAACCCCACTCCTCAATCTCCCTCCTCATCCTCAACCTCCCTCCTCATCATCCCTCCTCATCCTCAACCTCCCTCCTCAACCCCCTCATCCTCAACCCCCTCCTCCTCAACCCCCCATCCTCAACCTCAACCCCCCTCCTCATCCCCAACCCCCTCCTCAACCTCCTTCCTCAACCTCAACCCACCTCCTAATCCTTAACCCCCTCCTCAACCTCCCTCCTCATCCTCAACCTCCCTCCTCATCCTCAACCCCCTCCTCAACCTCAACCCCCCATCCTCAACCCCCCTCCTCAACCTCCCTCCTCATCCTCCCTCCTCATCCTCAACCTCCCTCCTCAACCTCCCTCCTCAACCCCCCTCCTCATCCTCATCCTCAACCTCTCTCCTCATCCTCAGCCCCCCTCCTCATCCTCAGGCCCCCTCCTCATCCTCAGCCCCCCTCCTCATCCTCAGCCCCCTTCCTCATCCTCAACCCCCTCCTCAACCTCCCTGCTCAACCTCAACCCCCCCATCCTCAGCCCCCTTCTCAACCTCCCTCCTCAACCTCAACCCCCCCATCGTCAACCCTCTCCTAAACCTTTTTCCTCAACCTCCCTCTTCATCCTCAACCCCCCCTCATTCTAACCCCCCTCCTCATTCTAAACCCCCCTCCTCAATCTAAACTCCCCCCCTCCTCATTCTAAACCCCCCACATACTATCCCCTCTAAATACCCCCCACCACCCCCCCCCCCCACCACCACCCTCTCCCCTCACTTACCTGCTCCGGCCTCCGCTCCTTCCGGGTCTTGATGTGGCGCGCATGTGACGTCACATGAGGGGGGGGGGGGGTAGACGTAGTATGAGGGGGGTTAGAATGAGAGGGGGTTAGAATGAGGGGGGTTGAGGATGAGGAGGGGGAGGGAAAGAGACACGGGGGGGTTAGAGAGACACGGGGGATAGAGAGACACAGTGGGGTAGAGAGACACAAGGGGGGGTTAGAGAGACACGGGGGGGAGGGAGAGTGACTTGAGTATAAGCCGAGGGGGCCCTTTTTAGCCTTAAAAAAAGGGCTGAAAAACTTGGCTTATACTCTAGTATATACAGTATATATTCACTACAACATGGAAACTTTCCATACAGTGATTTCTCTAAACTAGTGGTCTTACACTACAGAGGAAACAATCCTCACAGACTCCATTATCTTTCTAGTGTCTTCCTCAAGGTAACATAATTGCGTGATATATGATGGTCAATAAGGCAATAGCAGTTTTACTCTTACCTCATACCAATTATTAAAGAAAATATGAAAAAATATAAATTGCACTAGCAATATTGGTGCAATTTATATTCCGTTTTATATTCCTTGTGCAGATATCATTTTTTTACGTTCCAGTGCTCCCACATCTTCACCAACATAGCCATTTTTTATTTTGATTTTCCTCTGATTGTACATGATTTATTACATAATAATGCCTGTAATAACCTATTTTCAGTATTTTCTTTGATTAGGAAAATGCAAATTGCCTTTTAGTTGTGAATCCAGGGCAATATTACAAATATTTGCACATGTGTTTTAGAAGTCTGTGTAACATCAGCAAGAACCTCGCTGTTCAGCTTGGATACTTTTCAGTTACTGTAATTTATAGACTATCTGAACCATGCACTGAACCCTTTATAAATATTCTTTTTTTCTAGACATGTTTTATTGATCTTTTACTCTGTGATGATTCTCTGAGGAGGAAGCTATAATTCAAATATCAAGGAGGCAAACGACCCCTGCAGCTCTTTCCTTACTTTTATGTCAGTTTGATATGTTTGGCAGAATTTCAGTTATTACCCATTAAACAATTTGTTTGCTGGATGCTACACATAACATGACATATAGATAATTCCCCTAGGTTTATCTCCCTTTTGGGATCCCTGGTTTTTGTCTTCAAGTTCTGAGTAAAATATGTATTTATTAACTATTTAAAGTACCATAAGGAAAATCTTCAAGGATATGTATGCATGGGTATGTTTGACAACATTATTAATAATGGGATTATACCATTATTTGTGCCAGAGCTGGATGCTAGACTTGCAAAGCCAAGGATAGGCAACCTTGAAGAAGTGGGATACCAAGTTCTCATTTATTTATTTTAAACTAAAGTATTTAATGTCAATAGTATATTCTTATCTTTAGATACATTCATATATACTATATAGTAAAACTATAGTTGTATATAAAGCAACTACATGCTTAATAACATGTATTAAAATGTAAATAAAATGTATATCACTTTATTGTGAATTTTACCCTTGCTTTTCCTTCTGAGGTTTCCAGTGTAAGGATATTTAAGCTACACACTGTTTTTTATGCTCCCTTATCCCATCACATCTCCAACATTAGATTATTAAATAGATTATTAACCATTATTACATTAACTATAACCAGGTCCTCATGAACCCCATGGCACCTAACATTAACTCCTATATGGTCCCACATGGTAACATTAACCCCTTTTGCCATGGGGATTCTGAAGGACTCACATGACATCCTACCTTCCACCACAGGGGTTCATATTGGACCTCCATGTAAGCTAACCCCAACATGGGGGTCCATAAAGACCTCCATAGTCCCTAGTTATAAGAATTACCAAAAGAAAACAGTACAAAAACTAAAACATACTAAACTTGTAAGGAGGATAGGTATACTTGCTTATCCTGTGATGCCCTCCAGCCATGATGAACAATGCTCATTCTCCCACCCTGGATAAGCGAGCTATCCATGTTGATTGAAGAATCATAATCTCTTCAATCCTACTTGAAGCCCACAATCCTCATCTTCTGGCCCACTGAAATGGGACTCCTCCTAAAAAAAAACATTGCTCTAAAAACAAATTGTGCGGCTAATAAAGCTCCTCATAGGAAGAGCACCCATTAATGACTTTTGGCAATCTTTCCGGCTTTACATAATTTTTTATGGTTTCTGATTGGCTGAATAATATTTTTTTTTTTGAATGATGGAAGACAATTTTTTTAGGAGGAAGCCCATTTCAACGAACCAGAAGATGAGGATCATGGGCTACATGAGTATCCAGTATGGACCCCTGTGCTAGTAGGTAGAGTACCATTAGGGTCGTTGAGGACCCCATGGCACAAGGGGTTAATTCTAGGTGCGATGGGGGTTCATATGGACCCCCATGGGATAGGGGTTTATGTTAGATACCATGGAGGTCCTTTAAGAACCTCTGTGGCAAGGGGTTAATTTTAGATGACACTTGGGTCTGTTAGGGACCACTTCCGTGGGTTTATCTTTTAGATGTCAGAGGAGCTTATTCTGAGAAGGAACAAAACCTAAGTAGGTTTGTTCTATAGGTCTCAAAGAACATCCTCTTTTAGCTCAGTTATGCCCTTCACATGGAGAAATATCCTGTAGTATATCAGTTTAGTCTCACTAAAAAGAGTGATCCAGCCCCGAAATACCAAGTAACTCTACCCTTACAGGAGAAACAGTAAACCCCAGACAAGAGTTTGCTATGGGGCCCTCCATTCTCTAATTCCAACACAGGTTTTAAGGTTCAAAAGCTTGGACCTGTATTTCATATCTGTGTTTCACCTACTCCTCTTTCATAACAGAGGGTTTCAACATAAAACAGACAGGTTATCATAGATAGTAAATATCAAACTTTGCTCACCACATTAAAAGTTCATACGAGGCGGTAATGTCATAATTTCTCCTGGGGCACACCTCGAGTGCTGTGTGATAACATGATACAGAGCTAGGGAACATAATATAATAACCTTGGAAGCATTGCTGGTTTTCTGAAGACCTCATTCTTTGTGTACATGCATAGTAGACGGTTCAATTGTGTTGGTTGTACATACTGAATATCAACTTGCCAACACTCCTTTCATATCCTCTAGTAGAATGTCATGCATTTTTTTTATTAAAATAATGGAATTAATTAGTGCATTGATTAAATTAATTAGTTTATTTAATGTGGTATTTATAATATGTGTATGCATTAATGAAAAAATGATGGTGTGTATTAGGCTCTGTTTCCGTTCTTGAACTGTACTGTATAGCGTGCAGAAAGCATTACAACATTTAATTGCGAATATCTATGGTGATGAACTAGAGTCCCAACATTAGATACTTGTATTTGTGCCAAAAGACTGCTCTCTCTCATTGCAATCGTTTGTAATTTTAAGACAGCTTCCAGAATGCTTGTGACTACAAGGGTGTTATGGAACTTATGAATTCTCAAAAACATTTCATTTTGATTAATGTAGCAATGGCAACTGTACTCCCTTGTAATAAAACAGTCCAAGTCGGTCATTGTACCATTATATTTGAAATACTGCTGTCATCTTTGTATTTAAAAAAGAAAAATATGCATTACACATCTGGCTGTATTTAACATAACATTGATACGTTCATCAAACATTATACAATTTTGAAGACATTTCAAATGAACTAAGAACGCTCGTGATTATTGGAATTTATTGCGTCCCAACATTTTACAAACATTCTTGTAAGTTTTTTACTATTCACAGTCATTCCATCTATAGATATCACTCTGGTAATCTGTGTCCTTCCGGCTGCTATACATTAGAGACACTTTTTTCATAAACTAAACTTTACTATTTAGTATGAATAATTATCATTTACAAAATGTTAATCTAAAATTAGTTGAAAAATTCCAGAAACAGCTTGTGATATGTTCTTATTTGGAGGTCATCAGTTTGAGAAATATGATAAATTCAGTATCATAAAGATACTGATGCAGATTTGACTAGGATGCTCTATTGTTCTGGTTGGGCACAACTTTGTAAATTTGAGGCATTTATTATGTGATTGAAATTGATAAATACATTTTTATTATAATAACTGCATAGATATTTTGAATTTGGGAATTTATAAGCATACATTTTATCCATGGGCATAGCAACATTATGATAAGGATAACACTGATGCAATTAACAGATTTTTTTTCTATCTAGCCTGTTTTCATAATACTTTGCAACCAATTATAAAGGCTGATGCAATGATCCATGTTTAAATCCTGGCGGAGGACGTGAGTCTACAAACAACATTTTCTAAGCAAGATTTCACTAAAATACTGCACACTTATTTTTAAATAAAGTATATTGTAAAATGGCAGCATGGTGTAGAGTGTTGGAGCTCTTTAAGTTTTACATGACTCTACAGTAAATGCCAAAAATTGTTGGTAGAAGGGTTGTAACTAGTTAACGAATGTCAGATTGACTAGGCCTGCCAGTTTGCATAATGTCATACAATTTATAACTTCAGTTACTTCTTTATACCCACAATGTTTAATATCCATGCCATGTCTAACATACAATTGTTTTGAAATAGCCATAACGCGAAAGTAACCCATAAAAAGGGCAACCCCATATTGAAGAAATCTTAACATGCTCCAAATTTAGACTAGACTAATTAACTTAAACTTTTTTCAAAAATGTGGTACATCCTCATAATTATTACACAATAAACATGGCAAGTAAATTAATGGACGCATTGTTACACTCTGCTGAAATATTTTGGTTAGGTCTTTTGTGTCCCTTATTGAATTAAATAGCGTTTATCCTCCCATTACTTGTATAGTAACATTGAGCACTATTTCAGTGGTTAGCCCCATCTAAAAGAGTACAGTATATAATATGGATTCCACAACATGAAACATGATTCCACTTCTCCTGGGTGGCCATTGCAAATACTTTTAAAAGAAATTCTGATTGAAGTTTATTGAAGTTTATGCCACCAATCTACCCAGATCAGGCAGTGCTTGTGAAGAAAAGATTAAATAAACACAATTAATATAAAGCACAAATACACACAATCGTGTATCAGACAAGTTTACAAAGAAAATATCTAAAAATATAATACTCTTAAAGTCTGTGTGAGATTTCCTTTGAAATGTATGGGAAAGTTGAGGTATTTTACAGGGTTCCAAAAGTCCTGTTGAGAAGTGATCACCTTGGCATTAATATTCTGCTAGTCTAGTAAATGCTGGTTAATAAAGAAATTAAAATGTTCTTAGAATATAAATAAGGTTGGAGTGTAGTCTGTGTGCCTGAATGCCTCCCCCATCTAAAATCAACAATCGCTCCTAGTCCTCAAAGTCTCAGACGTTTGTACTTTTATATAGTGTTTATCTTGGAAAATTAACAATAAACAACCAGAGGATATTACAAGAAATTATTTGGGATTTGGGAAAGGGATACAATCCAAGCAGAACAAAGACTTGCATGAGTTCATAATAGGATGAAAGACAGCATAGGTGTTTACTTTCTAGACATTCAAATGAGTATCAGAATTACTAGTTAATTTTTAAAGTTATTTAGTTTTAAACTTATTGGGGCATTAGTCAAATATTGGTGTCTTGCAGCATGCATAAAAAAAACTTAAATATTCTCTTAGGCTAGAAGACCATGAGAATAATTGCCATGAGAATAATGCCTTTTTCTGTAAAGGATGATGTTCATCTTCAGATGCATTCCACAATTCCATTGATTGTATACTGTTTGCTGAAATATGGCTTGGTTAAATGGCTCATATATAATATCATGTAAGGCTGCCTCAGCCCTATGGGAATATTTATAAGATTGTTTACTGAACTATTACATTGTTCCCTTAGGCTTACTCACGTAGGAACCTGCATTTACGTAGCCAGGGGGTAACACAGTAACATAGTAATTGAGGTTAAATAAAAAAATATTTAAATCTCCTACTGGCAATCAAGATTTTCCCTGCTCAGTAGCCCAACTTCTCTAGTTATCCAACTATATGTGCTCTTTATTCCAAAATATATATAACTCTTGTTTAAGCAATTTATTAAGTCCCCTGTCACTATCTTTAATAGAGAGTTCCACAGTCTGACTACCCTTACTATGAATAACCTTTCATTTTTCTTTTAACGTCAGGCGATGACCTCTCAGTCGAAAACCTCTTTGCACATTTACATATATGGTCGTCATGCCCAGCTACACAGATAATTTGGGGAAAATGGAACGATTGGTCCATGACATTTATGGCCAACATTTAGTAAATACTCCTCGGTTCTGCTTATTGGGAATATTCTCTAAAGCTTTAATGGCAGCAGGTAAAAACTTTGAGCTATATTCTATTCCCTATATTGCAAAGTTTAAAAATCAAAAAGTAAATATCCCTAGCTATTCTATTCGCCCATCACAGTATGATTGTGAGAGAGCTACCTCTGAGGACTGCAGCAAGCCAGAACCCCAAATTATAGCAAACTTTTCCATTGATTTTTTTTTACTGCCTTTATATTATGAGTAACTCCTTACTTTTACACCAAATGCATATTCTAAGCAGACTTTACTGAGCATTTACAAATTACGGCAGACCAGTAATATCAAAAATCTGAAGAAAAATGTATGGGTACTAAACACAGACAAATGGTTTTAAAACCTTTGCTAAGAACTGGAGCAGCACTTAAAGAGACAGTGAAACACTCAAAAACAAGACAAATGCATTTATTATTATTATTATCTTTATTTATATCGCGCCAACATATTCCGTAGCGCTGTACAGGGGGTTAGTACATGGCAAAAAGCAAACTTAACACCTTAAAGAATGGAGGGCCCTGTTTTTGAGCATATAATCAAATGTACATAGTGCTTGTTTCCAAGACACGGACACACAATTGAAAACTCGCAAACTTACAATCTAAGGGCCTCATTCTATTAGCGGCCGTAAATCGGCCGTAAGGCTGCGTTTCCTTGCGGGGGTTCTGTTAACTCGCGATTCTATTATACGGCCCCGCAAGGATCTCCTCTTACGGCCGGCCGCATATCTTGGAACCGGCCGTAATCTGTGAAATATAAAAACACAAAAATAAATTCAAGCCTGCACTGTACAGCTCTGTAAATGCTAGGGATCATATTGGGGGACATGAGGATTAAAAGGAACCCACTCTCAAGCTTGCACATCTGCCCAAACCCGAGTTCAAATTAACTGTTTATTTGCCGGCTGCGGCGTGGGTGTGTCTGAGGTGCTCCAAGCCCTCTGGACTTTTTACATGGATATTTTACGGATATTAAAAATTAAATATTTTACGGATTTGAGTACAGGATAATTATGTGCTATTTTTTCTAACACCTAAAATCCCTTTATAGTCTTCTCAAAGTGCAGGATGGCTTTAGTTGAGCTATTTTATGTGCTTAATTGGTGCTAGCGGGACCTCTTTCCTGCAAGTAAACTGCGGCTCGTTTTTAGCCTTGCAGAGAGGTTTCCCGGAGCAATTGAATTGCAAATCTCTTGCGGCCGTTTTAGATCAAAGGCTTTCCTCCGGCGCGAGCGGCCGCAAGAGATAGCAAGGCACCGGCCGCAAGCCTGCCGGAATCCCCGGCCGTAAGGGAATAGAATAGCCGAATAGCTTGCGGCCGGTCCTTGCGGCCCCGCAACGGCTGCGGCCGCTAATAGAATGAGGCCCTAAGGGTTTAGGTGTGATACAAGAGGGTGACAAATACAAAATGGCAACGTGAATACAATTTGTTTAATCAATTGGAGGGGTCTTTGAGCTGTACTGTAGATTGTGGGTGGGAGTGTTTTTAAGCTGTGGAGTGTGCAGTTGTAATTATAAAGGCTGAAGGTGATATGATTTTTTAAATAGGTGTGTTTTTAGTAATTTTTTAAAGGTTTTGAGGCAGGAAGTTAATCTAATGGAGCGAGGCAAGGAGTTCCAGATAGTAGGGGCTGCATGAGAAAAGTCCTGAAGACGGGAGTGAGAGGAGGTGATGAGAGAGGAGGAAAGAAGAAGGTCGTTAGCAGAACGAAGGGGGCGGTTGGGAGAGTATTTTGAAACAAGAGCAGAGATATAAGGGGGTGCACTGTTGTTGAGGGCTTTATGTGTTAGGGTCATGATTTTAAATTTGATTCGGGAAGCTATGGGAAGCCAGTGGAGTGATTGACAGAGAGGAGCTGCAGACACTGAGCGTTTGGTATTGAAGATGAGTCTAGCGGAGGCGTTCATTATGGATTGGAGGGGAGACAGACGAGAGATGGGGAGGCCAGCAAGAAGGGAATTGCAGTAGTTGAGTTGAGATATGATGAGAGAGTGTATTAGAATTTTAGCTGTGTCTTGTGTAAGATAATGACGAATTTTGGAGATGTTTTTTAGGTGAAACTGACAAGATTTAGTTATCGATTGGATGTGAGGAATAAAAGAGAGGGCGGGATCCAGTAGAACCCTAAGACAACGGGCCTGGGAGGTGGGAGTGATGATGGTGTTGTCAACAGTGAGAGATATTTGAGGAGTGGAAGCTATAGTAGAGGGTGGAAAGATTAGGAGTTCAGTCTTAGACATGTTGAGTTTGAGTTGACGGGTAGACATCCAGGAGGATATGCTAGAGAGGCAGTTGGAAACTTGAGCTAAAAGAGAGGGGGATAGATCGGGTGCAGAGAGGTAAATTTGAGTATCATCTGCATAGAGATGATACTGAAATCCAAAGGATTTTATGAGGGTGCCAAGGGAGGAGGTGTAGATGGAAAAGAGGAGGGGGCCTAGGACAGAACCTTGGGGAACGCCAACAGACAGAGGGAGAGGTGAAGAAGAGGTGCCAGAGAAGGAGACGCTAAATGTACGATCTTTTAGATAGGATGTGAACCATAAAAGAGCTGGGCCCTGGATGCCAAATGAACGGAGAGTTTGGATTAGAAGAGGGTGGTCAACTGTGTCGAAGGCAGCAGAGAGGTCCAGGAGAATTAGCATGGAGAAGTTACCCTTTGATTTGGCAGTTAGCAAGTCATTGGTGACTTTTGTGAGGGCTGTTTCTGTTGAGTGCTGGGCACGGAAACCAGATTGGAAGGGGTCAAGAAGGGAATTGGAAGAAATAAATTGAGTGAGGCGATTGTAAACAAGCCGCTCAAGCAGTTTAGAAGCCAGGGGAAGTAGTGAGATAGGGCGGTAGTTGGAGGCAGAAGCTGGGTCAGATGAGGGCTTCTTGAGAATGGGTGTAATTACGGCATGTTTTAAGGAGGATGAAACCTGCCAGAGACAGCACGTGAATATATAGCTTCAGAAATCACATACGACCATTAGAACAAATGTGAAAATTATAAATTATATATATACATATATTTGACTTATCACATATATGATCAAACACCAACTACTGGCAATATCCCACCTCCACATTACACAGAACACAGTACGCAAGAGGTTAATACCAATCAGCAAACACACATGGAACACAACAGATGCCCTGAAGGATTCACTGTTAAAGGGATAGACACACCACAAACAATACTGGCTGGCAACGATGGTAGATAAAAGGGGAGGTGAATGCCACAGGTATATCACTATAGCACAGCCTAGGCACTGGATTTTCACATGGAGCATGTAAGGAACAGGATTGTCATGGCTGTAGCATGCCAAGGCACCAGCTGTGCAATACTGTACCGACTGATGGGCCCAAAGCCTTACAAGACCTTTAGAATGTAAGTTTGCGAGTTTTAATCTTGTGAGGTGCTTTAGGGAAAGCACAGTGTATATCAGATTTAAAGCTCAATAACAGGGTCTTCCATTATTTTCATTGTGGGGTATTGTTTATACTTGAACCTAACCCCTGTATTGCGCTGTGGAATATGTTGGCGCGTTATAAATAAAGGATAATAATAATTGTGCCAGCGGAACGGGTCCACTGAGATGGGTTAACATTGGGGATTTGTGTGTTGTTCATTGTTATGACTGTTTAAAGTTGCCTGGGTACCACTAGGCCCATACTATGGTACCCATGTTTATACTTGGAGTGTTCGTATCAACATGATGGGAGTGATGGGATGTATGTCTGTGTTGTGCTTTGGGGGGCTAGCACTGACAAAGGAAATATTGTATATGCCCAATATTTCATAGTAATGGACTAGTCCCTTATTAACAAGATAAGGGAGATAATTGACCCCTAGGAGTCACATGACACCAGTATCTCTCTCTATGTATCACAAGCCTCAGACTGGTGTCTCCAGGCCTATTGTATGTAATTGCCCCCTACCAAGAATACAGCGGTGGAAATGGAAAACAATTGGTGATTGTCTTAGATGGGCAGGCAGAGCTGATTACGTGAGCTAAAAGGATTGGGTGTAACCATGGATGCACATTTAAATTGATTGGTCTGTTGTTGCTAGAATGTGATATAAATATGTCTGATGGTTTCAGTAATAAAGTTGTTATACTGGTTCACATAATTAAAGTGTGAATTTCGTTATTGATGATGGGAATTCTGTTTGCTGGAGTAAGTTATTTTCAGAAAGAAAGATCCTTATGCTATACAAGACCACAGACATCTCTCAGTCTAACCTAAGGGCTGAAAGTTCTTCCTGCTGTACTGAGGTAAAACTAACTGGGCACACCTGTAGAGAGAGGTTTGGGCAGAGGTGAGGGGCCACGTACAACTCAATATTCTTCCTCTAGGTTTTGCCTTTTGTGTTCAATCTTGCAGTGCCTAGCAGAACACCTCCTAAGAGGACATCACAGGTTGCAAGCCCAGTCCTAAGGTTACTGGTTCTTTTCCATCCCTCTGGTTAGGATTAGAACATACAAGAAATAGAAACAGACACCCCGTTGCTTAGAATTTCAGACTACATTTTTTCACAGACACATCTTTTTAAACAAAACAATATCCCACTTCTCCCTTTCCCCACTTTCTTTTTATAATTTGAATCCCGTTATATGGGGTCTGTATTTTTACTGTGAGCTCCTCACCCTGTTAGTAGGCTATAAACCCGCCTTCCATCGCCAGATACACCAGCGCTTGGGGGTTATCTGGTTAGATCACTTCAGATTTTATAGCTGTATTTTGTTCATGCATGGGATGCTATGTTGAGTAACATCTGGGAATTGCTTTTCTGGACCAAATACATCAGAATATCACATAAACCATTACTGCCAACTACATGCAACAAATAGTCATTAAGTGGAGTTATTACATGATGTGATATGCCCAGATGTCTGGCATATTGTGCTTTCTAGTGCCATTATGTTATGACTGACTTATAGGGGCCAGGATGGGGGACCTCTGAATCCCACCAGCAAGGGCCGGTATTGCCCAAGATCAAACTGTCACCGACGAACTCAAGGACTATTTTGTTATGACCGTAATAGCCTGTGTAATGGTAGGCCTCAGGCTCTGATCTGGCATCCCTGATCCCCAAGGAGCATGACCTGTGAGTATTCAGGCCTAATAAGAATTGTTTATAATGTGTAGTGTTCAGGTTGTGGTTAGGACATGACACTGTTATTCCAAGTCCCTTTTAAAGTACCCTTTAAAAGTAAGACGATAATGTTTAGAATAGTGATTTGATGTAATATAGTGATTTGGGTCATTGTATAATGTTTAAAAAATGTATTTGTGCTAGAAGTAGGCCTTAGGATATGCTTATAATATAGAAAGTTACTTCAGTCACATATGGGACAAAGGGTTACGTTTCCACAATAATTGATGTGGATATACGACTACTGAGAGCAGCCAGGCCTGCATTCACCCTGCCTCAGTCATAAAGGGGGAAGTTAGTTTATGGTCTCTGTGAAATCATATCGAGATGGGGGTCAATAACCTGGGTGACAGGGTGTGGGCGGAGACTTTTGGTGTTTGTGATATTGCTATGCAAGCAACAATAAATGGGTCAGTCTGGGTTGGACATTTTAACAAAAAGAAATGCCTTTCTGTACCTGCTGTTATGATGTAATCCTACAAAATGGGGTGCAACAGACCTATTCTTAATAAGAGGCGTTTTAGCTGCATGCTTAGATCTTGAACACAAAAAGGCACGACCTGGAAGAAGAAAATTGAGGTACATGTACCTCCCTCAAATCTGGGTCATAACACATTAGAGTTAAAAAGGTTCACAAACTCAGAGCACCTTCTGACACACATATATTCTTTAAACATTACACATAGATGTGATCGCGGGCATCGCCATGAGCATCTTTGTCGCTCATGTCGAACCTGTTTCAAAGTCTTGCGGGCCTCGCCTTCATGGCTATTAGCACCTTCGGAGCTCATTGCAACCCCCGTCATTTAAAAATTAAGTCCAAAACCTTTAAAAGTTACATTAAAAGAGCAAAATACAAACATTTAAATTCATTACAATAATGACTGATGAGGGTTTCACAGCTATACACAATGATTATAATTATCAATCAATTTTCTAAATGAAATATATATATAAATACAGAAAGAATTATGCAACAATATACAGGAAGGAAACATATTTCAGGAATGTACCAGTAGAGAGGCCTTGAACTGAAGATACTGGGTGGATGAATAATATAAGGAAGAAATAACAACAAATTAAAATATGTGACATAAACTTGAAAAATATGTAAGGTGTGGGAGGATAATATTACAAACTGTAATAAATGATTGTTCTTACTTTATGTGACCTCGTCGCTTCCTTAGGGAAATGATGATATTTGCTTTACCTCCTATTGTTAGGTCATTATACTTCAAACAGAGGTTCCTGTCATTAATAATGTCTAATTATTATATTTACAACAATCTGCTACAAGTATCTGAAATTAGAGATACTTGAAGCATACAATTAAACAATAATGTAATAGATATAGATGAACTAACTTAAAAATCAAATGCAGAATTTGACATTTTTAGTTTTTAACATGTTTGCTAACTACAGGTATCTGAAGGGTTCCTGTAAACATATATAAATCTGCCATTTTGTGAATAAACTTCTTAGTGGTGCAACACAAACTTTCATCCATTAATATTTATACCGTTCTTCAGATTCATAGACCTTACTCTTTGTAAATATCTATATTTTCCTCTTAACATGCAGAGAGTTAAAAGGTGCCTGGCACTTTTTAATCACCTTTTGAGATGTTTAGAGACCCAAAATCCAATTCTGTTTTCTTTTGGATTCCACAAGGGTTAATTTAGGATACTGATGTCCAGGATGGGGGGAAATGTTGGAAATAACCTATGAGCTGGTTTCGTTCCCTTCTCAACCTTTAGTGCTTAGTCAGAACTATATTATGTTAAACAGGTCTACAGGGATGCTCAGTTGCACTATAGATACTGCAGATACATGTAGTAATGTCCTGGGCACATCTCGCGGTATACAGGCAGTATGTCTGCGGGCTTGAACTCTGCTAAAATTACAGAGCTATTCAGCTGAACAAGGCCATACGTTACGGGCTGAAACCTCAAGACCATAAACCCCTCCCGCACCCGCAAGCTGTTAATGGGCTGAAATAAAAGCGGTCTGCAGTTACAATCCAATCACGGTAATACAGAGTGCAACGCAGGCCTCTCAGCCAATAGAAAGTGGTTTAGCCAAAGATGATTGACAGAGAGAGATTATAAAGTTGCGTTCCATCCACCCATGCGTTGATTGTGTTGTAGATTCTGATGAAGTAGCACTCAGGTCTCGGAGTTGGTGGTTTGAGCAGTGTGAGAGAGGCAATTTTTTAGAGCAACATCTTCCGGTTTTATTCATTTATATTCATCTAATTACAATTTTACACTTAATCTTTGATTACACATATTTACAGATTATACATAATACGAATACACATAAATGATCATACATAGATACAGATAGAGCTAGGTCACTTCATACACCCCCACCCCCCCATCCTATCCCCAACAGTTAATAAATACATAAATATATGTTCCACAGTACAGTAACACTTATTTTTATTTATCGTTATATTCTTTTTGAGATTGAAATGGAGGGAGGATATAGGAGGGGTGAGGAGTGGAGAAGAGGAGAAGCATGGATGAGAGAGAGAGGAAAGAAAGATGGCCCTGGGGAGTGGTGGAGGAGAGGAAGTGGAGGCAGAGGAGGTGAGGAGAGGCAAAGGAGAGGAGGAGGAGGTGAGGAGTGGCGGAGGAGAGGAGGAGGAGGTGGAGGGGGTGAGGAGTGGCAGAGGAGAAGCAGAAGGTGAGGAGAGTGGAGGAGGTGGAGAACGGAGGAGAGGAGGATTGTGGAGTAGAGGAGGTGGGTGGTGGCAGGGTGCCCCTAGAGATAGGCGCATCTAGTACAGGGAAAGAGGGGGAGGGGCCTGATTCCAGGGGGGTGGTATTTTCAGGGGAGGGACAGACCTCAGGGGCAGATGCAGGAGCTAAGGATCCCCATCCACAGTCGGGAGGGCAGGAGGCTAAAGGCAAGCAAAGAGCCCTGAACTACATGCACCAGGAGAATGTGGTCCTCCTTAGTGCCATCCGTGGACACCCCATTATCCTTGCGGGGGCAGGTAAGCTAGGCCCGGCCCTAAGGCCCAGGCACGGAAGGAGGTAGCGGCCGCAGTAACAGCAGTGGGAACAGCGGAAAGGGATGAGAGGTCTGTGAAGCACATGTTTGACGACATCAGGGCCAAGGTGAGGAGGATGATGGCCAAGGAGGCCAGTCAAGCTGCAGCACCAAGTGGTGGCCCAAAAGTGACTGGGCGATACAATGATTGGGAGAGGGTAGCTGAGGACCTTTTGAGCCAGGTGCTCGCCGCTGGAGCTTCAGGCCTGGTGGCACAGCAGGATCCAGCCTCCATGTACATCACACACACCACATATGTACATGATGACCAACAAGGACACTGACATGTCAGCTCTGTGAATGCGTCATTAAATCCATGAAGCTGTCAAATCACTGTAATTCGTGGGTATAACAACAGTAATCAACAAATAGAGAGTCCATGTTTGGGTGTGCCCACTGCAGCGTATACGGTTACAGACCGCAGCCAGAATCAAGATAGCATTAGGAGCCAAAAACAATCAAATTTAAGAACCTAAGAATAGATCACATCTAGCAAATGATAGCTACTCATAGTTGCAATTATTAGAATCATCTAGGCTCAATGCTAGATGTGAGATAGTAAGGAATGAACAGAAAGTAATGTATTATTCATCATACTAATAACATATACCTTTCTTTTCTCTCTTTCAGCATCAAGGAGGTTGTTCCAGTGGTGAGCCAGAGGCGGGGGCGTCAGCTCCATCGCAGTAGGACATTGGCGGGCGAGCCCCCGCCCAGCAGGAACCCGGCACAGGGGGAGGAGGAAAGAAGCAGAGTTGAGGGCCCTGGTTGGAGGACGAGGATGTTATCTGGGCAGTAGGGTCACCAGCAGGACCCACAGCCGCACCAGCGGCATTTGACCTCACTGTCCCCCTCCTCCAGAGACTGAGCATTTCACCAGGGCCCTCCTACTGGAGGGACCAGCATTGCTCGACCCCATCTCCTCCTCCCCTCACCAGTGTGGCAGACTGGCCTCCACCATAAGGCCCAGCAACACCACCACCCGCATGGAGCGAGGCTCCAGCCAGGCCCCAGACCATGCCCACTGGACCACCACCGCCATCTCCTCACCCAGCAACGCCCCATGGACCTCCATCCCCACCGCCACCAAGCCAGGCTGCGCAGACAGAGATGTTGGCCATCATGAGCAAGCAAGTAGAGTGCCCTGAGGGGATGCAGACCAGCACCTTTGCCAATCATGCGGAGGTCATGCACAGCTTGGCCAGATGCAATAGGGAGGAGAGGAGGCACTACCTAATGACGGTATCACACCTTGCCGGGCTGCTCAGGATGGGGGCGGACCAGAGTGCAATCCAGCAAGTGACTGCAGACACCATGCAATGCACTCTGGTCCATAGCTCCGCCTCCTCCATCCTCTCCTCTCCCCATGCCTCCGCCAAGACCACCGCCACCAGCACCATCACGGCCTCCCCTAGCCCCCCCCACCACCACCACCAAGGAGACGGCAGCCGGCCACAGGGGTTTGGGGCCCTGATGCTAGGCGGAGGAGGATGTAGGGGCTGCACATATGTTTTGTATCTTCTCAACAGCACTCCCCAGTGACAATCTATTGGTCCAAATGTTAACGTAATCTAGCCTGGCTACAGAGTATAGGATCATGGCATATGTGTTGGTGATATTTTGTATGCAGATGGCTACCTCCCATCACATGGTCTATGATCCTCTTCTCTGTTGGCACGTAGGGTTGTGTGTAACATTCCACCGATTGATGGTCACTGAGGAATGCTGTTGAGAAGAGATGCTGCAGATCCTATATTTTTTAAGGCCTTATTTTGCAGGTGTTATGTTTTCGTTTTGTTTTGTTTTAGGTACAATTAATTGATGATTATTGGTAGCTAGTGATGTCGCGAACCTAAAATTTTCGGTTCGCGAACCGTGAACGCGAACCGCCGCAAATGTTCGCGAACCGGCGAACATCGGCGAACCGCCATAGATTTCAATGGGAAGGCGAATTTTAAAACCCACAGGGACTCTTTGTGGCCACAATAGTGATGGGAAAGTTGTTTCAACGGGACTAACACCTGGACTGTGGCATGCCGGAGGGGGATCCATGGCAAAACTCCCATGGAAAATTACATAGTTGATGCAGAGTCTGGTTTTAAGCCATAAAGGGCATAAATTACCTAACATTCCTAAATTGTTTGGAATAACGTGCTTTAAAACATCGGGTATGATGTTGTATCGATCAGGTAGTGTAAGGGTTAGGCCCGCTTCACAGTGACAGACCAAACTCCCCGTTTAACGCACCGCAAACAACCACAAACAGTCCATTTGCACAACCGCAAACTCCCCATTTGCACAAGGTTGGATACCAAGCTAGCCATGTCCCGTTCCTTGTCCTCACTGATGTCATTGAAGGTCTCTTCCTCCACCCAGCCACGTACAACACCAAGGGTCCCCGAAAGGTGACAACAAGCACCCTGGGACGCCTGCTGTGTTTGGTCTTCCACCTCCTCAAAGCCACCTTTCTCCTCTGACTCCTCTTCTTCAGACTCCTCTCACTGCATTGCCTCTCTCTGCATTATTATAAGGTGTGTTAAGTAGTACTACTCTTATCAGTTTAAAACCTGTTACAGCAAATATCAGGGGGCGTGTATAAGGCCTGGATTTTTAGAACCAGGAGATGGAAAAAGATGCTTTGTTGGTCGTATCACTTCAATTTTGGGGCACGGCACGTGCAGTCAAAGGTGCCACCAGATAGGAGTGACGTGTTTGTAAGTACTACTCTTATCAGTTTAATACTTGTTACGTCACCTATCAGGGGGCGTGTATAAGGCCTGGATTTTTAGAACCAGTAGATGGAAAAAGATGCTTTGTTGGTCGTATCACTTCAATTTTGGGGCACTTTGTGACATTAGCTTCTTACGCTCAAACATGTCCTTTACAGGCACCTGACTATGGGCAGATGAGCAGGAACTGCTCAAGGCGAGAGATGGAGTGGCGGATGGTTGAGAGGGGGCAAGGAGGACAGCAGTGGTTGATGTGGCTTATGATGCTGCTCCAGGAGGAGGATGGCGGCTTTGAGTTTGTGTGCTGCTTGTACTCATGTGTTGGTCTGGAGTCACCCAAACATTAGGTCTCAACCTGTAGAGGATAAGGGAACCAGGCTACTCTAGACCTCATTCATCATTACAGGTTTTGACAGATCGGTACTATGCGTGCAAGCTACTGTGACAACAGATATGAGTGGCACTGTGCACTTGCAGAAGTTGGTAGAGTAGACGCTGTAGGTCTGACACACACGCTTGCAGACAACTAACTGCTATGCAATCTATTACAGTACAATTTTTGTTTTTGTTTTAAATGTACACTACTGTTACACCACATATGAGTGGTGTGTTAAGTAGTACTACTCCTATCAGTTTAATCCCTGTTATGTGACTTTTTTTGGGTTTGGTTATTGAAGCCACAGTGCAGCACCAGAGGCCAGAAAAATTAGGCATGTACACATGCCTGAAAAATTAGGTATTGTTGATCTTGCAGCGAGCAGAGAAGAAGGTAGGCCTGATTCAACGCCCCATCCCTGCATATCCACACTCAGAGATTGAGGGGACGACCCTTACAAGGCCACGGGCCGGAGATATAAAGGGGGGCCATCCAAAATAAGCACACAAGCGGGGACAAAGGTAGTGAAGGGGACATAGAGGCCCATGGACTGACGGTCGCCATCTTGGCAGGAAAAGGGCCCAGCAATTAAGGCAAACTGACCCAGCACAGGCAGCTACTTGAGTCAAACGCTGTACAATTACACCTTAATAAAGCTGAAACATGCAGCAGCAGGGATTCTAAACGGCCACACGGGGACAAGGAGGCTAACAGCCCCCACAGTCTCTGCACCACTCTTTTTAACAGATAACCCAATGGGCTAACCAGGAGGTTATTATTATTATTGGAGGAATTATTAGTGTCTTTACCCCCCAAGAGAGGACATAATATACGGTATCTTTAGACTACCTGATGGCCAAACCTCCTTTAGCCCCAATGCTATCCAAGAAACATTTCAAAACTTTATCTGACTGGGGGTCTATAGAGTGACATTAGTACTGACCTTTATATGACTGGGGGTCTATAGAGTGACATTAGTACTGACCTTTATATGACTGGGGGTCTATAGAGGGACATTAGTACTGACCTTTATCTGACTGGGTGTCTATAGAGGGACATTAGTAATGACCTTTATATGACTGGGGGTCTATAGGTGACATTAGTACTGACCTTTATCTGACTGGGTGTCTATAGAGGGACATTAGTAATGACCTTTATCTGACTTGGGGTCTATAGAGGGACATTAGTACTGACCTTTATCTGACTGGGGGTCTATAGAGGGACATTAGTACTGACCTTTATCTGTCTGGGGGTCTATAGGTGACATTAGTCCTGACCTCCTGCTGCAGTATTATTACTCCCAGTACTCCCAGGCTTGCTACTATTAGATATTATAACCTCAGTTTTGTTTCCTTATCTGTTGGTAACATCAAAATATGATTATTAAATATTTCATATTTGTTTGTTTTTTCTCCCAAAGTGAACCCCTTTGTGTGTGTCCCACTGATGTGGCGTTTCCACTCTGCGTATGTTGGATTTGCACCGCTCAAAAAGTATGAAAAGAGATCCCCTCCCTTGAAGCCCATTAATGACATCATCAGTAAATTGTATGTAACAGATTCCAGTGTTTAGGGTTTATTATGACCCAATACTGCGATCATATGATTTATGACGAAAATCCGTATTTGTCGTATTATTCAGACGCGCGTGCATCTTTGTGTTACATTTCCTGATACTTTTATTATCTTGATCTTTATATATTTACTAGCGACTTGCCCGTCAAAAAATGGCGGCAATAAGATTGTAAGGCAGGTAATGGTGTTTGGACGAGACATTCATTTTGTTGGCGGTCGGAGATCCTTCTGCGCTCATTGCGAGGCTGTTGGTTGTATTTTTTTTCTGATAGGCGCTTTTGCTGTTATTCTTTGGTCGGCGGTGATGTGTTTTTTGCGCTTATTGCAAGGCTTTGTGTGCTATGAGCAGCGTTGGCGCTCGTTGTGATGCGCGCAGTGAATGGCTTTTATGTTTAATGTGATAATGTTTTTTTTGTGTATATGTATTTTTGTATGCTAATGAAATAATTACTAAATGAATATACTTTACCTATTTGTAAGTAATATATGCAGAAAACATTGTGCTGAAGAGCTGACAATCTGTTTTCATGTTCCTGCAGCATACAATGTAGGTTTTCAGTGCTGTGGAGTTGCTGTGTAAGTGTCAGCAATGTGCGCAGTGTGTAGTGTAAATAGGCTGCGTGCGCGAGGGGAAGCCGTTAGGGTAGCTGGGTACTTCTGCATTGTGTAAGTTAGTGTTGTAAAATGGCGGGGAATGTGTATGTGGTACGCGGGTGTGGATGATTTAGCGTCCTTGTTAATAGTGTATCTTTACCTTGTACGGCTTTTTAGGAAAATCCGTATGTGTTTCGCGTGTTTAGGGTCCTGTAGCCTCGTTTTCTTTTTTTCAACGGTCATTTTTTCTCTCACTTAGGTGATTTTCGGGTGTCTAAACTCATGAATTTGGACTTAAATGGAGGTGTAACTTCACTTGCAGAGGTCCTTGGTGCCCGCCTTGCTGTGGGTAAGCTTTTTATGTGTTTGTTGTGTGTATCTATTGTGTTTTTAATGTTTTTAAGTGCGCGCGGTTCGGGCGTTAAGGTCATATTTTTGTGAGCTTGTAATGTTTTTTTTTCTAAGTCCCGTATTTTTGGATGGTAAGTCCGTAAATTTGATGGTGTAAGTCCCGCCTGCGGCTCATTGCAGCCGACGTGGGAGCCTTCGGCGCTCCTTGCCAGCAACTCTGGCCCTGGCTTCGCAAGCCTGCAGCGTTAACAACAACCCACCTGCTCACAACTATATATGTGATATCTGCAACGTCTTCCCCAGTTGGCACTTGTAAATCGGCTAAGCGACAAAAAAAATGGCGTCCGGAAAAAATGAAAACGAGGCTACACGACCCCAAACCGAGCAAAACATCGCCAGCCATGTACGACTTTTACCTAGTAACAGACGAGGTACAAAATACACTATTAGAAATAATGGAAACTGCTGGCGAGCCGCGTAACACATACACAATCGCCGCCATTTTACAACACTAACTTGCAACTAATAACATTACAAATCTAAAATGGCGCGTTACACGACTATACAAGCGGTTTCCCCTCGTGCACTGCGCACATTGCTGACACTTACACCTCAGGTCACCAACAGTCCAAATGTACACTGTAAGCTGCAGGAAAATCAAAACTGATTGTTAGCTCTTCAGGATATTGATCACTGGATATATTAATTACAAATAGGTAAAGTATTTTAGTAATTAATTAATTCATTATTATTAAAAAAAATATCTATAAAAAAATACGCTTAATAGCATATTTTACACTGCCGTTACTTTACATACATTAACGCTTCGCACTTCCTAATACATTTGTTCATTCACAATAGTTATTATCGTGCATTCATTTAATAAGTATTAATTAGTAATGGAAAATAAAAATGTAGACTTTACACTACACTAAAATGTTTTACTTTTTACTCTGCAGTTATATATCTGGATTACTGCTCAATGGCTGCCAGCGATAGCACTCTCAAAGCAGTTACAAATCTAAATCACTTTATTATGCTCTGAGACCTGAATACATTTTTTAATTTACACTGCACAAAAAAAATTATATATTTAGCACTGTACTTATATATCTGTCTTTGCGATGAGCGCCGAAGATTGATCGTTGCAAAGCACGAAACATGAAGGACATGAGGGAGAGGCTCACAATGAGCGCCGAAGGTCCTCAGAGTACAAAAAGCATCACATTGTGTGGCAAACTGCATTGCCATGGCTTTAAACTTTATTGCCCCGTCATTTGTGCCAGGCAAGTCACTAGTGATATAATATAACATAATGCAATACAATATTATACAGTACACATGGGTTTTGGAACTGGGGGGGGGGGGGTAAGGGGTAACCCCCCCCCCCCTTCAGATTTCTTATCGTATGTATGTATGCGTATAGAAGCTAACAGGGGAGGGGAAAGGGGGAGGAAACACAGGGGAGAGGGAGAGGAAGACACAGGAGAGGGGAGAGGGGGAGGAAGACACAGTGGAGAGGGGGAGGAAGACACAGGGCAGAGGGCGGAAGAGAAACAGGGTAGGGGAGAGGTGAGGGGAAGAGACACATGTGAGGGGGGAGAGACACAGGAGAGAGTGGGGGGTAGAGACACAGGGGAGAGGGGGGAAGAGACTAATGAGAGGGAGTGGTGAGGAGACACCGGGGAGAGGAAAGGGGGTAAAGACACAGAGGAGGGGGGAAGAAACACAGGGGAAGGGAGAGAGGGTAGAGACACAGGGGAGAGGGGGTGAGACACAGGGGAGAAGGGGGAAGAGACACAGAGGAGGGGGGAGAGACACAGGGGAGAGGGAAGGGGGGAAAGACACATGGGAGGGGGGAAAGAAACACGGGAAGGGAGAGGGGGTAGAGACACAGGGGAGGGGGGAGTGACACAGGGAAGAGGGAAGGGGGAAAAGACACAGGAGAGGGGGGAAAGAAACACTGGAGAAGGGAGAGGGGGTAGAGACACAGGGAAGGGTGGGAGAGACACAGGGGAGAGGGGGGAGAAAGACACATGGGAGGGAGAGGGGGGGGGAGACACAGGGGAGAGGGGGGGAGAGAGACACATGGGGGGAGTGGGAGGGAGACACAGGGGAGGTCTTGTGCTTTATTATTATTATTATTATTATTACTATATAATGTGTAGATGTACCGGCTGGGCATGCTCTTCTACATTATTATTATTATTATTATTACTATATAATGTGTAGATGTACCGGCTGGGCATGCTCTTGTGTATTATTATTATTATTATTACTATATAATGTGTAGATGTACTGGCTGGGCATGCTCTTGTGCATTATTATTTTTATTAGTAGTATTTTACTACTACTAATAATAATAATGCACAAGAGCATGCCCAGCCGGTACATCTACACATTATATAATAATAATAATAATAATAATAATAGTAATGCACAAGAGCATGCCCAGCTGGTACATCTACACATTATACAGTAGTAATATTAATAATAATAATAATAAGGCACAAGAGTCCTTCAGCACTGCACTGGACACTGAATAAACTTGCCTAGCTATGGTTTTCCCTATTGATGCAGTATCACCTACACTCAGCCTCCTCTCAGTAAGACTGCAAGTTAGTTTTGATTCCAAAATGGCTGCTGTCCATGAGGTTAAAGGGTCTGGGAGGGAGTGTATGCTGCTGATTGGCTGGAATGTGTCTGCTGACTGTGACATGCAGGGTCAAAGTTTGCTCAATGATAAAGTATTGGGGCGGGTCGAATATCGCATATGTTCGCAGTTCGCCGCGAACGCGAACATGCTATGTTCGCCGGGAACAGTCCGCCGGCGAACTATTCGCGACATCTCTATTGGTAGCTTAAATGTAGACTAATACCGCTATGGTGGTTGACTTGCAAAGTGTCACAATGGCATGTTAATGACAGCCAGCATTAATATATGCAATACTGAAGCATGTGATCCTGACCTCAATATCAGTGTGGGAACAGATCCTTGGGTGTGCGGACCTTTGTGTCCTCTCCATGTTAATGGGGATTTTCCCCTAATGCTGATAGCATGAGAATGCTTTAACATGTGCAAACACCTGTTGTAATGATATAGGAATCACAAGGTTGTGGAGACCAGCAGCCAAGGTCAGCAATAATCCAGTTCAGCAACTTGTAGGTGAAACAGGAACAAGCTTTATTGAAGTGATCAGGAACCACACAATAATCTGGCAAGGATACAGAGACAGGAAGTGCCTTATATAGGCCAAGAACCAGACAGCTGACCAGACACAGCTAAAGAGAGTTGTCCCTGATTGCATTGCTTTTAGAGTCAAGGTATCAGATCTCAGGTAAATCTGCAAGAGGCAGGCTGGTGTACCAGTAGGGAAGAGGTTTAGCAACATGCAAACCAGGGTTTGAATCCCAGCAGAGTCAATTCCTCACATTACCCCCTCCTCTATAGGCGCAGCCTCTGGATGCCCTATTACCCGGTTTAGCAGGGTACTGTGCATGGAAAGACCGCAGAAGATCAGTAGTGTGAATATTGTCCACTGGTTCCCACAATCTATCCTCCTCACCATAGCCTTTCCACCGAACCAAATATTGAAGCTTGTTACGGAAGATCCTGGAGTCAAGAATTTTTTCCACTTCGTACTCATCCTCACCATTCACAAGGACTGGAGGTGGGGCAGGCAGGGCCAGGGAAAGTAGTGCAACGTGAAACACTGGATGTATTTTCATGGAATTTGGAAGTTGCAAACGGAAAGTGACAGCATTGACCTGAGCAATGATCTCAAAAGGTCCCATGAACTTTTGACCCAATTTATGAGAAGGAATCCGAAGCTTAAGATTCTTTGTTGACAGCCACACCTTGTCACCAACATGATAGACTGGGGCCTCCTTTCTAGCAGCTCTTTTGTAACATTCCTGAGCCTCCAAAAGAGTCTCTTTCAACAGTGCTTGGGAATCACGTAAGGGGATTAGCCAGTCAGTGACAGCAGGAATGGAAGTAGTAATTGGGAGACTGACTAGAAAGGTCGGATGGTAACCATAGTTGGCAAAAAATGGGCTCAAAGAAGTGAAGCAGTGTTGGGCATTGTTATAGGCAAACTCCGCAGTGGGTAGAAAATCCAGCCAGTCATCCTGCAGGTAACTAATATAGCACTGCAAATATTGCTCCAAAGTCTGGTTGGTTCGCTCAGTCTGTCCATTACTTTGCGGATGAAAAGCTGACGACAGATTTACATTAATACCTAGATTAGAACAAAAATGTTTCCAAAAACGAGATGTAAACTGCACTCCCCTGTCAGAAACTACTTCATCGGGCACTCCATGTAAGCGAAATATTTCCCGAATAACCAGGTCAGCCGTCTGTTTAGCTGAAGGGAGACCACAAGCTGGTATGAAATGACCCATCTTAGTTAACCTGTCCACAACAACAAGAATGGTAGTGTGTTCCTTAGAGGGAGGTAGTTCCACAATAAAGTCCATGGATATAGATCCCCAGGGACGATGAGGAATCGGAAGAGGCTGAAGCAAGCCAACAGGGGATGAGCGAGGAGTCTTATGTCTGGCACATACATTACAAGAGGACACATACTTCTTAACATCCTCATGATACTTCGGCCACCAAAAGGATCGGGCAAGTAGCTCTTGTGTCTTTCGGATTCCTGGATGACCTGCTGGTTTTGAGTCATGGTAAAGACGTAAAAGGTCCAGTCGCACTGACTCCGGAGCAAACAGACGTTGTTGAAAAATCCAAAACCCATTAAGCATTGTCATATGGAGATCACGAGGAGCATCACGAAGAACTGGGTCTTCAGCGTAGCCCTTTTTAATGCGAGACATCAGATCAGAAGGATATGTAACTCCTATAAATATATCCTCCGGCAAGATGGTGGTCTTGGTTACAGTAGTATGGAGGGGGTCAGCTATTCTAGACAAGGCATCCGCCTTACCATTCTTGGAGCCAGGACGGTATGTAACCAAAAAATTAAACCTCGAGAAGACTAGGGACCAGTGTGCTTGTCTGGCTGACAGTCTCTTTGCTGATCGAATACATTCCAGATATTTGTGATCTGTGAGGACAGTAATTGGATGGGTAGCTCCCTCCAAGAGATGTCTCCATTCGGTGAAGGCAGCTTTTATAGCCAATAGTTCTTTATTCCCCATGTCATAGTTTCTTTCTGCTGGCACCATCTGGCGGGAATAGAAGGCACACGGATGTAACAACATCTTAGGTCCAGTCCTTTGAGACAGTATAGCACCAACAGCTGAATCAGAAGCATCAACTTCCACAATAAATGGAAATTCTGGCTGAGGATGTACCAGGACAGGGGCAGAGGTAAACAGAGTCTTTAATCGGGAAAATGCGGTATCCACCTTATCGGACCACTGAAAAGGAGTCCCTTTAAATGTGAGTTCAGTGATTGGTGTAATAACGGCAGAGAAATTCTTAATGAAACGCCTGTAAAAATTGGCAAACCCCACAAATCTCTGAACATCTTTTTCATTCTTGGGGATGGGCCAGTCCAGCACAGCTTTAATTTTACTTGCGTCCATAGTAAAACCTTAAGGAGTTATTACATACCCCAGGAATTGAATTTCTGTTTGTTCAAACTCACATTTTTCTAGTTGAATGTATAGGTGGTGGGTACGAAGGCGCTCCAGAACTATACGGACCTGTTTTCTGTGGTTTTCAAGATTATCAGAGAATATTAGGATATCATCCAAATATGCCACAACAAACTGATCCAGGAGATCTCGTAGTACATCATTGATAAGATGCTGGAAAGTTGCAGGGGCATTACACAGCCCAAATGGCATTACTAGATATTCATAATGCCCGTACCTGGTTCTGAAAGCTGTTTTCCATTCATCATTTGGTCTTATGCGAACCAGATTATATGCCCCCCGAAGATCAAGCTTCGTAAATATTTTAGCTGAGCAAAGTCTCTCCAAAAGTTCAGGAATCAGAGGCAAGGGGTAGCGGTTTTTAACAGTGATGTTATTAATGTCTCTGTAATCAACGCATGGCCGTAGGCTGCCATCTTTCTTTTCTACAAAGAAAATAGGAGCTCCTGCTGGAGAAGTAGATGGTCGAATAAAACCTTTGGCAAGATTTTCTTGTAGGTATTCACGAAGAGCTTTCAATTCAGGCTCAGAAAGGGAATATATACGGCCAAATGGGATAGCAGCCCCAGGCAACAGCTCTATAAGGCAATCATAAGGCCTGTGGGGTGGAAGCTGATCAGCATTCTTCTTATCACAGACATCTGCAAAATCCCGATATTGTAGAGGAAGCTTAGTGAAGTTTGTAGCAACCATTTCATTAATTGTTGTGGCAACAGGTGCTACCTTAGAGGGTTGACAATTCATTAAGCAGTGTTCTGAAGGAAAGGACAAAGTTCTGATCTTCCAATCAATCTGTGGGTTAGGCAGAGCAAGCCAAGGTACCCCCAAAATCACTGGAAACTGTGTTGAGGAAATTAGGTGGAAAGAGATAGCCTCATGGTGATTCACTTCCAGAGTCAACTTTAAGGGCACAGTCTCATGTGTAACCGGGCCTGACGTAAGTGGAGAACCGTCTACTGTCTCCATTAACACAGGTGAAGAATTAGGGATAGACTAATTTAATGTCCATAAAATTTAATGTCCATAAAGTTTCCGCCTGCTCCAGAATCTATCATAGCTGTAGTTAAAATTTTACGACCACCACATTGCAACGTGATAGGCACCACAAAATGAGGATGTTGAGTCAACATACCCTCTTCACCATGAGCCAGAGAAAACAAGGGTTGTGTGACAGAATCCAGTTGATCTGAAGTCTGGGATTGGTGTTGCATCTGTGCACCCTCAGCCGCCATAGCTATTGTTCTTTTGGATTTGCTAGGGCAATTGATTGCATAGTGCCCTGCCCTACCACAATACAGGCATAAATTGTGAGTGCGTCGCCACTGTTTTTCTTTGTTGGATAATGGCCCTCTTATTAGATTTACCTGCATAGCCTCTGGCTCAGAGTCTGTAGGTGTTTGTGGGGTCGGAGTAGAAATTCTTGAATAGAAAGTAGGAGTAGCACTTGCTCTAAAAGAGCCCTGTCTTTCCAATCTTCTTTCAGAAAGTCTCCGATCAATACGGATAGCCAAACGCACAAATGCATCAAAGTCCGCAGGAAGATCAACACGAGCTAGCTCATCTGTTATAGCTTCTGAGAGACATTTTCTGAAGTGGAACCTCTGGGCTGATTGGTTCCAGGTAGTATCAGCAACCCACTGTCTGAATTCAGCAGCATATTCAGCCACCGAGCGCCTCCCTTGATGCAAATGAAGGAGAGTGGCTTCTGCGGTAGCACATCGATTTGGGTCATCAAAAACTAGGCACATGGCCTCAAGAAAGTCATTTAGATTACCCAAGACTGGACTGTCCTGTTCCAGAAGAGGGGAGACCCAAGCCAGGGCTTCATCTTTGAATAGGGAAAAAATAAATCCCACCTTCTCTCTTTCAGATGGAAATTGGTGAGGTAACATCATGAAGTGCAAACGGCATTGATTTAGGAAACCCCTAAATTTTTTACGATCTCCTCCAAACTTTTTTGTTTGGGGCAAGCAGGCATCTTGTGCAGGTGTAACAGTAGCAGCCGCAACATCACGTGCCCTGTAGCTGGTATACTCACTGTGCATTGACTGAACTTTATTTTGCAGTTCAGCTACCTGGTCCTGCAGCACTTGAATGGTCTGTGCCTGGGTCTGCACAGTTCTTGCAAATAAAGCAACCTGCTGGGCCAATGCAGAATCTGACCCGGCGGTCTCCATGAAAGGGCCAGATTATTCTGTAATGATATAGGAATCACAAGGTTGTGGAGACCAGCAGCCAAGGTCAGCAATAATCCAGTTCAGCAACTTGTAGGTGAAACAGGAACAAGCTTTATTGAAGTGATCAGGAACCACACAATAATCTGGCAAGGATACAGAGACAGGAAGTGCCTTATATAGGCCATGAACCAGACAGCTGACCAGACACAGCTAAAGAGAGTTGTCACTGATTGCATTGCTTTTAGAGTCAAGGTATCAGATCTCAGGGTCAGAGTCAATTCCTCACACCTGTATAGCTGATGGATATAATATCAATGTTGATTAACAATATCATATTGCGAAGGTGATATTACACCTTGACCACTGACGCTGGTAACAGCTAAGCATTTATTGCGAGATGACACATCATTATTAATGTTCTCATTATCCTGAGAACTAGCTAATGGTTAGTAATGTTTGCAGATGAAAATCAGATGAGTTGGTATAGTGTTACAGTTACAGTATTTAGCACTTTACTGTACACAAATGTTTTTTTATTTTTTATCCTCCTCCGCCTTTTTTTTAATTTATTTTTTCCACTTTTTTTTCAGATTTTTGTTTTGGGAACACACTATATGTGTGAAACTGGATTGTATTGCACACAAAAGATGACACTGATACATATGTAACTTGCAGCTCAATCTTTCCCCTTTTTTCACTATTCAAACAGACTCTGCATCAACAGCGTCACTCAAGAATTTGCACCATGGACTGTGAAAGAGGATCACTTTTAAAGAACAGAAAGAAAGAAGAAGAGGTAAGATGGAAAAATACATTACATGCAGAAAAAGTCCATGCTTTGCATAATCTAAAATAATAAATATACAATTAACCATTTAACTTTCTTTTTCAAACAGACACTACAAGAAGACTGGCAGATTAAGATTGGCAGGAGGGGACCCTCTGTCATTCGGACAAGAACAAGACTTCAATCAAGGTATAGTATAACAAGTACAAAAAAATAAAAATAAATGATGTTTAATGCCCGCCAATATGAGAATTGAAAGTAAAAAATACAAGCCTCAATACAAATTTAAGCAAGACCAAAACACCACAGTTCAACAAACTTCACAAAGACCTATACAATTTCCAAAGAAAGACAGTTGCAAAAAAAAAAAAAAAGGGGGTGGACACAAAACAGGATAGCATCCCAAACATAGCAAAACATACAGAAAACAAAAGTATTCCTCCTCTTTACTGTAGAATAACCTCCAACCATCACCCACAAGCCAAATGCAGCATCCGAAAAGTGGTGAACACAAAACAGGATAGTACAAAAAAGCGCAACAACATATAGAAAAGGCAATTAACATTCCTTTTTACTGTCCAACAACATGTAATCATCACAAACAAGACTAAATAAGCAAATGGAGCATGCAAAATGTGGTGGACACAAAACAGGATTGTACAAAAAAATCACACAAACTGATAGAAAAATAACTTAACATTCATCTTTACTGTTTAACAACCTATAACCCTTACAAAGAAGCATAAATAAGCATACCAAAAGTGGCGGACGCTAAACAGGATACTACTGTTAATAGTTACAACATAGATAAAAGATCATTCACAGTCAGCTTTACTCTAGAAAAACCTTTAACTGTCATCCACAAGCTAAATACAGCATCCCAAAAGTGGTGGAGACAAAACAGGATAATTCAACAAACATTGCTAACATATACAAAATGTCAACAACATTAATAATTACAGTAAAAAAAAAAAGGGATAACTGTAATATACAAATAAAATGAAAGTATTTTAAAGTGGTGCACAAAAAAAAGCATAGGAGAATTCACGATAACAGATAGAGTAGACAAAAAAAATTAACTATGCTATTCATGAGAAATACATTCCAATCAAATAACATTTTTCTTTTTCTTTTACAACAGACACTGCGTCAAGACCATCGCACGAAGAGTTACAACAGCGGATCAAGAAATATTCAGCTTGAAATCACACTTCAAACAAGGTACAGTATAACAAGTAAAAAAGGAGAAATCTAAATAAACATGTTTGCTCTGCATCCATGTCAAGTGAAAAACAAAATAAACCAACAACAATAAGCAGCACTAATTAACAGCTTTAACTAAATATTACTGACACATTTGTCATTTACCTACTAATTGCCTTTTACGTACAATAACGTTTAACAGTAAACCCAAACTTCAATCTATCACAAAAAAAATGACCAACATAAAACAGCATAGTCCAATAAATAGTGAAAACACATACAAAATAACATTTTAAATTCTCAATTCACAGCCATAATGTACAATGTTAAGCACAAAACCTAACCAGACACATAAAATAGAAGACTACCACAAATACTACTAACACTGAACAAACAACAATACAAACCTTCTTTTCACAGCCACAACATATAAGCCTTTAAGTAAAATAGAAGAATAGTATTACAACAATTCCCTGCAGGACAAATTAGAAAGAGCAATATATTACTACATTTTTTGCCCTCTACTATGCCTCTAAGCCAAACCTACAACATAAAAAGTAATCAACAAACAAAACAAAATTTTTTTTTCACTTAACACTATAAACCTACTACATCTACAATAAGCTATAATGCAATTACCTTGGGTGTGCTATGCACCCAAGCCAAAAATTACAACCTACAAGAGATAAAGTAAGAGCAAAAAAGAAAACACGCTCAGAGAGACACAGGGGAGTGGAAAGAGACACATGGGAGGGAGAGAGACACAGAGGAGGGAGAGGGGGGAAAGAGACACAGGAGAGGGAGAGGGGGAGAGACACAGAGGAGGGAGAGGGGGAGAAAGAGACACAGGGGAGGGAGATGGGAAAAGAGACACAGGGGAGGGAGAGGGGGAAGAGACACAGGGGAGGGAGAAGGGGAAAGAGACACAGGGGAGGGAGAGGGTGAAGAGACACAGGGGAGGGAGAGGAGGGGGAGAGAGACACAGGGGAGGGGGGAGGAAGGGGAGAGAGACACAGGGGAGGGAGAGGAGGGGGAGAGACACAGGAGAGGGAGAGGGGAGGTAGAGGAGGGGGGAGAGATATGGGGGAAAGAGAGGGGAGGGGGAGAGACACAGGGAAGGGAGAGGAGGGAGACACAGGGGAGGGAGAGGGGGGAAAGAGACACAGGGGAGGGAGAGGTGGAGAGACACAGGGGAGGTAGAGGTGGGGGAGAGAGACACAGGGGAGGGAGTGAAGGGGGAGAGAGACACATGGAAGGGAGAGGAGGGGTTAAGAGACACAGGGGAGGAAGAGGAGGGGGAGAGAGACACAAGGGAGGGAGAGGAGGGGGAGAGACACTGGAGAGGGAGAGGGGAGGGAGGGGGTAGAGACACAGAAGAGGGAGAGGGGAGGTAGAGGAGGGGGGAGAGATATGGGGGAAAGAGAGGGGAGGGGAGAGACACAGCTGAGTGAGGTGGGCAAGAGACACAGGGGAGGGAGAGGGGGACAAGAGACACAGGGAGGGAGGGGGAAGACAAACAGGGGAGGGAGAGAGGAGGGTGTTGGGGTAGAGACACAGGATGGAAAAGATGGGGGTAGAGTCACAGGGAAGGGAGAGGAGGGAGACACAGGGGAGGGGGAGGGGGGAAAGAGACACAGGGGAGGGAGAGGTGGAGAGACACAGGGGAGGTGGAGGAGGGAGAGACAGACACAGGGGAGGGAGAGGAGAGGGAGAGAGACACATGGAAGGGACAGGAGGGGGAAAGAGACACAGGGTAGGGAGAGATAAGGGGGAGAGAGACACAGGGGAGGGAGAGGAGGGGGAGAGACACAGAAGAGGGAGAGGGGAGGTAGAGGAGGGGGTGAGAGTTATGGAGGAAAGAGAGGGGAGGGGGGAGAGACACAGCAGATGGAGGCGGGCAAGAGACACAGGGGAGGGAGAGGGGGAAAAGAGACACAGGGAGGGAGGGGGAAGACAAACAGGGGAGGGAGAGGGGGAGGGTGTGGGGGTAGAGACACAGGATGGAAAAGATGGGGGGAGAGTCACAGGGAAGGGAGAGGAGGGAGACAATGGGGAGGTAGAGGAGGGGGAGACAGACACGGTAGGGAGAGGAGAGGGAGAGAGATACATGGAAGGGAGAGGAGGGTGAAAGAGACACAGGGGAGGGAGGAGGGGGAGAGAGACACAGGGGAGGGGGAGGAGGGGCAGAGAGACACAGGGGAGGGAGAGGGTGAAGAGACACAGGGGAGTGAGAGGAGAGGGAGAGAGACACAGGGGAGGGGGAGGAGGGAGAAAGAGACACAGGGGAGGGAGAGGGGGAGGGTGTGGGGGTAGAGACAAAGGATGGAAAAGATGGGTGAGAGTCACAGGGAAGGGAGAGTAGGGAGACACGGGGGAAGGAGAGGGGGGAAAGAGACACAGGGGAGGGAGAGGTGGAGAGACACAGGGGAGGTAGATGAGGGAGAGACAGACACAGGGGAGGGAGAGGAGATGGAGAGAGACACATGGAAGGGACAGGAGGGGGAAAGAGACACAGGGGAGGGAGAGATATAAGGGGAGAGAGACACAGGGGAGGGGGAGGAGGGGGAGAGAGACACAGGGGAGGGAGAGGGGGAAGAGACACAATTTTGTCTAGATAACAAAACAACGCCCAGCAACACTCAGGGTATTTTCCCCTCACTATGCTGGCCAAAATCACATAGGCCTGTAGCAAATTACTAAACGTCTTCAGGGTTTTCCTATATCTTCTCCTTCTCTCTTCCTCTCCCTAACTACGGGTGTCTGCCTACCTAGCTGAATGTTGCTCGACACACCTTCTTGACCGACCCATGCCCTCCCTGGGCCCAAATCGGTATCTTTTGTTAGTCTCGATACTAAAACTTTTTAAACCCTGTCACTAAATTGTTAACCTCACTATCGTTGTAATGTGTACTTGGTGCAATTGGAGTATACTCACCGATGTACCTCCTGTCAGTAGATAACGAAGGGGCAGTCTCTCCTGCTGACGGCATATCCCTGCTGTTATCCTTTCCTCTCATAGAGGATGGACGCCTTCCGCTCCTGCTGGTGTCTTTCTCTTGTCATTCTTCTAGCTGAGTCTAGTACCCTCCTATCCTTTGGAAGGCAGTACCTGGTCCCTCTGGCTTCTCTCGTCGTCTCTGCACTATGACAATAAGCAGACAGCATCTTGCTCCTGTCTCTGCGCACCTGCTCACCATAACCCCTTCGGCGGCTCTGGGACCACCTCCTTGACCGTGACCTCCTTGTTGGGGAGGGCGTATGTCTGTTCCTGCTTTCCATAGAAGATAAGTGCCTATACGAGCACCTTTCACGCCTTGCTGATCTTCTGTATCTGCAATCATAAGACAAGCGGGAGTGCTGGACATACCTTCTCCTGGATCATAACAAGCAGAAACAGGGCAACACAGCAAAATTCTCCCACTGCTTCTCCTGCCTCTTCCCTTTCCTGCTGCTCCTCCTCATTCCTGCTGGAAGGCCCCACAGACTCCTGTCTTCCTCCTTGCGCCTCAAAATCTTCACCTTGCTCCATCATGACCAACTCACTGCCTTCTTGCCCACTGCCATTCTCCTCCTGCATCCCTGATCGCTGCAACTGACTGCAGCTATCTAGGTCCATTTAAGGCCACTTGTGCCTCAACTGCTGGACTAGCGTTTCCACGATTGTAGACGCCATAGCTGGTGATGTTTGTTCCTTACGTGCCAACAGCTAAGTGACTAAGGTGGGAAAACACCCCTCTTAGTAACCTCCTACTAAACCCCACCCACTATACTTTGCTTCTACCCTATCACCTTGCCCGGTCAAAAGCCCACTTCCTTATTTGCTTTCCCTGGGGGCTGCCTTTCTCTTTGAATCCTGTAGGTTAGAGTTCCTTGCTGAATTCACAGTAAGGTCTTCAACACAAACCATATTATTCAAGAATGGTGGTTTTCATTGATGTAGTACCACCTGGGACAAATGGTATGGAAAGAAAAAAACATTTTTTTTAAATAGAATAATTGGTTGATTCTTTATAATACATTAGTAAATTCAGTTTGTGCCCTTTATAGGCTGGATATATGTTGCTTTCCTATAGTTAAAATTCCTATTAACCTGCACACACTAAACTGAGAGGACGGGGAGAGAGAGGGGCAAGACAAACAGGGGAGGGAGAGGGGGAGGGTGTGGGGGTAGAGACACAGGATGGAAAAGACGGGGGAGAGTCACAGGGAAGGGAGAGGAGGGAGACACAGGGTAGTGAGAGTGGGGAAAGAGACACAGGGGAGGGAGAGGTGGAGAGACACAGGGGAGGTAGAGGAGGGGGAGACAGACACAGGGAGAGGGAGAGGAGGGGGAGAGAGACAAATAGAAGGGAGAGGAGGGGGGAAGAGACACAGGGGAGGGAGAGGACGGGGAGAGAGACACAGGGGAGAGGAGGGGAGAGAGACACAGGGGAGGGAGAGGACGGGGAGAGACACAGAAGAGGGAGAGGGGAGGTAGAGAAGGGAGTGAGAGATATGGGGAAAAGAGAGGGGAGGGGGGAGAGACACAGCAGAGGGAGGCGGGCAAGAAACACAGGGGAGGTAGAGGGGGAAAAGAGACACAGGGAGGGAGGGGTAAGACAAACAGGGGAGGGAGAGGGGGATGGTGTGGGGGTAGAGACACAGGATGGAAAAGATGGGGGAGAGTCAGAGGGAAGGGAGAGGAGGGAGACACAGGGGAGGGAGAGTGGGGAAAGAGACACAGGGGAGGGAGAGGTGGAGAGACACAGGGGAGGTAGAGGAGGGGAGACAGACACAGGGGAGGGAGAGGAGAGGGAGAGAGACACATGGAAGGGAAAGGAGGGGGAAAGAGACACAGGGGAGGGAGAGGAGGGGGAGAGAGACACAGGGGAGGGGGAGGAGGGGGAGAGAGACACAGGGGAGGGAGAGGAGGGGGAGACACACAGAAGAGGGAGAGGGGAGGTAGAGGAGGGGGTGAGAGATATTGGGGAAAGAGAGAGGAGGGGGGAGAGACACAGTGGAGGGAGGAGGGCAAGAGACACAGGGGAGGGAGAGCAGGAGGGTGTGGGGGGGAGAGACACAGAGTGGGGAGAGACACAGGGGGGAGAGGGGGGGACAGACACAAGGAAGGGAGAGGGGGAGACACAGGGGAGGGAGAGGAGGAAGAGACACAGTGGAGGGAAAGGGGGGAAAGAGACACAGGGGAGGGAGAGGGGGAAGAGACACAGTGGAGGGAGAGGGGGGAAAGAGACACAGGGGAAGGACAGGGGGAAAGAGACACAGAGGAGGGAATAGAGGGGGAAGAAGCTCACATTGAGAACCTCCCATCAAGTAAAGGGGGGAGAGGTATAGAGGGAAGAAGCTTGCAATGAGCGCCAAAGGACACAGGGGAGGGAGAGCGAGGAAGAGGGGGAGACACAAGGGAGAGAGGGGGCGAGAGACACAGGGGGGAAAGAGACATGGGGAGGGAGAGGGGGCGAGAGACACAGGGGAGGGGAAAGAGACACAGGGGAGGGAGAGGGGGGAGAGACACAAGGGAGGGAGAGGGGGGAAAGAGATACGGGAGGGGGGAGAGACACAGAGGAGGGAGAGGGGGAGAAAGAGACACAGGGGAGGGAGAGGGGGAAAGAGGCACCATTCGAGGGAGAGGGGGGAAAGAGACACAGGGGAGGGAGAGGGGGAAGAGACACAGGGGAGGGAGAGTAGGGGGAAAGAGACACAGGGGAGGGAGAGGAGGGGGAGAGAGACACAGGGGAGGGAGAGGGGAGGTAGAGGAGGGGGTGAGACATATGGGGGAAAGAGGGGGGAGAGACACAGCGGAGGGAGGCGGGCAAGAGACACAGGGGAGGTAGAGGGGGAAAAGAGACACCGGGAGAGAGGGGCAAGACAAACAGGGGAGGGAGAGGGGGAGGGTGTGGGGGTAGAGACACAGGATGGAAAAGACGGGGGAGAGTCACAGGGAAAGGAGAGGAGGGAGACACAGGGTAGTGAGAGTGGGGAAAGAGACACAGGGGAGGGAGAGGTGGAGAGACACAGGGGAGGTAGAGGAGGGGGAGACAGACACAGGGAGAGGGAGAGGAGGGGGAGAGAGACAAATAGAAGGGAGAGGAGGGGGGAAGAGACACAGGGGAGGGAGAGGACGGGGAGAGAGACACAGGGGAGGGAGAGAGAGACACAGGGGAGGGAGAGGAGGGGAGAGACACAGGGGAGGGAGAGGGGAGGGAGGGTGGATAGACACAGGGGAGAGAGAAGGGAGGGGGAGAGACACAGGGGAGGGAGGAGTAAGAGACACAGGGGAGGGAGAGGGCAGAAAGAGACACAGGGAGGGAGGGGAAGAGAAACAAGGGAGGGAGAGCGGGAGGGTGTGGGGGGGAGAGACACAGAGGGGGAGAGACACAGGGCGAGAGGGGGTACAGACACAGGGAAGGGAGGGGGGAGACACAGGGGAGGGAGAGGAGGAAGAGACACAGTGGAGGGAGAGGGGGGAAAGAGACACAGGGGAGGGAGAGGGGGAAGAGACACAGTGGAGGGAGAGGGGGAAAAGAGACACAGGGGAAGGACAGGGGGAAAGAGACACGGAGGAGGGAGTAGAGGGGGGAGAAGCTCACATTGAGCACCTTCCATCAAGTAGAGGGGGGAGAGGTATAGAGGGAAGAAGCTTGCAATGAGCGCCAAAGGCTCTCATTGAGAGGCCTGTGATGAGCACCAAAAGGCGCTCATCGCCAGCGCAGTAAGGTAAACGGGGGAGAGGCTTGCAATGTGTGGCAAACAGCATTGCCAGGCTTCAAAACGTATTGCCGTAATTTTTGATGGACAAGTCGCTGGTATATATATATATATAATATTAAAGGCTTAATACACATGCAAAGTAAAATTTGTGATACTGTGGAGTATCAACATTCCCCTGAAGGCCTGACAGGTGATAATGTCAATTGATTGATAGCAAAACACTTAATGGGATGTCACCAAATGATAATGGGTATACATCTTGGTACATGGCCACCAGCAATGGCGTGGGACTTTCCAGGATGGGCATAGCGTAGATTATCCCTGATGGAGGTGAGTTGGATGTTGCTCCACGTGCCTCTGCACAGCCTCCATGTGTGTTTGCCGCCCTTCCTGATGAATTAGAGTAGATCAGTGTGCTGTATGTTCCCCTGGTCCCCTTCTGGATTGCTAACTTGTGGTGGTGAAGGGGCTTGTGTACCTCAATAAAGGCTGCGAGCTATACCATGTAGTGCCACTCTAGGTGGGCAGGTCATAGCAGAGAGGTCAGGCAAATCACAGTCCACTGAAGAAGGGACTGGCAACCCACTCCAGTATGTTTTCCATGCAAACTTTGTGGATAAGCACAGACAGAGACATAAGTGTCCTGCCATCCATAGGGTCACAGAGATGCAGACACAACAGAGGGACTGAACAACCATAAATAAAATGTTCCCCTGGTATTTGATATATATGCCAAGTAGCAGTGTAATTTGGCCACTATTTGTTTTCCCAATGTAGATGTGATGAGTGAGATGTATATAAGAGGATTTTTGTATTTTTAGGGGGCACCCCATAATTAGTTTAGAGGACAATTGCGCACCAAAAATAGCGCGACGACTTCAGGGCGCCAGCAAATGAGCGTTGTGTAAAAATGGGTGACAAATGCTCTGCCTTAAAAGCGTGCAAGTTTGTAATGCCTGGTGCCCTGAACCCCCCTAAGACTAACCTTAAGACCACTAAAGCTAACCCTATGACCTCTAACCCTAACACTAAGTCCCCAAAGCCTATCCCTAACCCTAAAACCTTTAACCCTGAAACCTCTAACCCTAACCCTAAAACCCTGAAGCCTAAGCCTAACCCCTCTAACCCTAACCCTAAGCCTAACCCTAGAACCTGTAACCCTAACACCCCTAAGGCCACCTTACCTGTAGTCCAGCGCGCAGTTGCATACACTATTTTCGGGCGCACTGTAGTTGGTGTGCACATGTGTTGGCGCTCTGTTAATGGTGCACTTTTGGCGCGCTGTTTTTTCAGGACACCTTTTTAGGGCCCACATTAGAGCCTTTGTGAGTGAGAAAAGGTTAATATGGCAGCCATTTCTTTTTTTTTCCAATTACGTTTTTTGGAATATAGACAACAGTTATTACAATCATTGTATGGTAATAGTATTGAAATAATATAATATAATAATAACACATGGTATTTATAAAAATAATAGATACTATATTCCAAAATAGTTTAGAAAGGGTTTTGTACCCGTTATAGAATATAAAAGTATTTGTCTATACTATCCACCTTTTCCAAATTTTCCTTTTTCTTTGTATTCCATATCTAACATTCACAAACTGTTGTCTTATTCTAAAGCAATTTATAAATAAAGCTCTGCTATCTTCTTGAATTTTTGAATGGAATAAGTTTGGTTCTAATGCTTTGTTAAGACACAAAACAAAAGAAACAAAGAAAATAAAAAGAGAAAATAAAAAATAAAAACAAATATAAAGAAATACTAAACTTCGCTCAACTAAGCAGCCGTTTTAATGTTTTTGTGTTGCAATTTAATCAGGTAGTGTCTCTTTGATTGCTTTCAGCATCTTGCAGCATGACTTTTCATATTGGCAAAGAAATGACCACTCCAACATATGACAAAAATGTTAAGGGCTAGTTGTTAATTGGGAATTGTTGTGCAAGTAATTGTAATGCCTTCCATTGCTTTCCCCATATTTTAATGTCCATTGGTTGGTTTTTAGTGTCTTTTGCAGTGTTACAAACTAGTCTGTAAACCCTTTGCGGGTCCTATTTGGAACCCGGAAGATTCTGGCCGACATGTGCCGTTTGCGGGCTTGACTGCGAGTGTGGTCTTGAGGGAATTTAGCAATTGAATAGCGATTTGCGATTTTAGCGATTGTAAGTCTTGTCCGTGAAAGATCAAAGGCTTCGGGAGCTGTAAGTTCCGGTTTAACTATGGCAACGTTTTCAAGGCCGTAACCAGTAACCCAATCGGAGCCCGCAAAAAGATGCCAATTGAATAGCAAATTAACTTACAGCCTCACTTACGGGCTCCAGTAACTAACAATAGTTCAATTGAATGTGGCTCCAAAGCTGCAAAGACATACCGAGAGGAATGGAAGGACTCATTAAAAATTAAGGAGAGGCAAAGGTAGTCTAACATACTGTTTGAACATTTGGAGTTTCCATCTCCCTACCGTTTTTATTAGATTGTCACACAAACCACAGCTACAAAGCCACAAATCTTTGTGGCTGAATTGACAGCTAGTGTGAGAAGGAATATCCATTTCAATACTGACTGATAGAAGACAAATTCCGACACCGGGACACGCGCAAAGCCTGCGGGCTTGAAATCGGGCGGAGTTACAGAGCAATAAAATTAGCCAACCCCGCAACAGACGTGAACGACATTCAAACCCATAAACCATTATTGCGCACGTTGCATGTGTGGCCGTGAACATGATCAAATGGTCAAACCTGTAGTTACAGATTTAGATGGAGCCAATGGTAAAAGAGATCGTCATCATTACGTCACTGAGAAATGGATGTTAGATTTCAATCCCTTATGGGTTTGAAGTACGAGTTACGATCGGACCCGCATTCCAGGAATAATGCAATATTAATAAATCAATAAATATTATATTCTAGTCCATGCAAGTTCTATTATATGTATTAACACATCGATTGCCGTGATCAATATAACAAGGAAATTAAACATAAAAAAAGTTTTTTATATTGCAGATTTGCGAACTTGAGAATGTTGTGCTATTAATTTAATACCTACCATCACTTTCCCTTTAATTCAAATTACAGTATTGTCTTTATATTTGCAATTAAAGTGCTATGGATAGGACTTTAACGCCCTTTGCAGGTCCTGTCTAGTACCCGTAGTCTTTTTGACTCCATTTGGCGTTTACGGTTTGAACGCCAGTGGATTCATAGCAATTTAATAGTGATTTGCGAACGTAACATTTACGGGCTTGACAGATCAAAGGCTTTAGCGGCAACGGAGTTCCGATTTAGACAGCCCGTAGGGTTTTTCTGCCTGTAACCCGCAGATCATTTGCGGTAGCTGTGAGCAGCCAATTTAACAGCCATAAGTCTAGCGGGCTCCTTTACATGCTACGAGTTTTAATGTTGGGGGAATTTAATAGGGCTGATGGTCTCGAGCTAGGCCTAGCACAGCTTAAGGAAACAGTTAGCACCAATACAATAATAATGAGAAATTAGTTTTCTTCTGCAAAATTGTTCTATTACACCTGTATATATAATTCTTGAAGTTACATATTCCCATAGCATGCTTGTCTGTGTATTTATCTTTTTGTCTATCATCCATCTTTCAATCTGTATTACATGTGTGAGTCTATGCAGATATTTTTCTGCTCCTACGCACATTCCCAATAGGAATGTCCATAAACCCCAATAGGCATTTATGCGAATGTCCAGTAATACAAATAGTATTGCAGTATACAGTTGCAAATCTGTATTACTTCTGATAGAGAGTTGATTCTCTTGAAAGCTTGTCCCTCTAAATAAAATATTTATACAACAAAAAGGTGTCATAGTATCCTGTAATATTCATATTATTCACTTTTCAAATTATAAGTATCGCATTATTAATCTTTAGTGCTCTGCCCAAATAGATTTGATTTGAAAACTAAACAAACCACTCATAATATTGTGAGCATTCTGGCGCAGTACAATGTTACACATAATAAATATAACCCATCAAAAGAAGGCTACCATATTTCATTCATTCCAGCTGTCTCTCGGAGCCAGAATACTTTATTTCCTCCAGATGTAGCCTTTTTATGTTGTAATATTTTTCACGTAGCCAAAGAACATGGAAAAGGCTGGTTGTGTACTAGAACTCAATGAAACACATAAAATTAATCTAAACAATTGTATAAAGAATATTAGGGAAGTATCTTGTTAAAATTTTGGAATGTAAACCAGTATGTTTGTTTGTGCTTCTGCTTGCTGTTAATTACTGGAAATATACACAATACCAGGCTTATACAAATTGTAGAAGTTCATAGCATAGAACCTAAATCACTTGAAATGCTATCACAATTAATAGTTTTCATAGTGTGTAACGCTCCAGGCACGAGAGAATGCGTACTATTAAAACTATTAGTCAATGCGCAGTGCTTGGTGTTAGCTGCGTGCGTGCGTGCGTTGCCCGTGCCAGGGAGATGCAGGGGAGGGAGGAGGGGGAGAATGAGCCACAGACGAGGGGGAAAAAAGACACAGTGGAGAAGCGTGGAGAAAAACACAGGGGAGGGTGGAAAGACTGGGGAGGGTGAAAAGAGACACAGGGGAGGGAGGATGGGGGAAAGAGACACAGGGGAGGGGAAGAGACACAGGGGAAGGGGGAAGAGACACATGGGATGGGAGAAAGAGACACGGGATGAGGGGAAGAGACACATAGGAGGGGGGAAGAGACATGGGTGAAGACACAGGGGAGGGGGGAAGAGATACAGGCGAGGGAGTGGGGGGGAAAAACACAGGGGAGGCAGAGGGGGAAGGAGACACAGTGGAGGGAGGAGGGGAAAGAGACACAGGGGATGGAGTAGGGGGGAAAGAGGCATGGGAGGGAGAGACACTGGATGGGGGAGTCACATGAGAGGGGGGAAAGAGACATGGGATGGGGGAAAGTCCAAAGGGAGGGAATGGGGGGAAAGAGATACAGGGGAGTGAGTGGGGGAAAGAAACATAAGGGAGGGAGTGGGGGTGAAAGAGAGACAGGGGAGGGAGGAGGAGGAGAAAGAGACACAGGGGAGGGAGGAGGGGTGGAAAGAGACACAGGGGAAGGAGGAGGGGGAAGAGACACAGGGGAGGAGGAAAAAGACACAGGGGAGAAGGCGGAGAAAGACAGAGGTTAGGGTGGAAAGACTGGGGAGGCGGAAAAGAGACACAGGGGAGAGAGGATGTGGGAAAGAGACACAGGGTAGGGGAGAGACACAAGGGAGGGGGAAGAGACACATGGGATGGAGAGAAACAGACCCAGGATGAGGGAAGGAGACATGGGGGAAGTGATACAGGGAAGCGAGTGGTGGGAAAAGGACACAGGGGAGGGAGAGGGGGAAGGAGACACAGTGGAGGGAGGGAGGATGGGAAAGAGACACAGGGGAGGGAGGAGAGGAAAGAGGCATGAGAGGGAGAGACAATGGATGGGGGAGGCACATGAATGGAGGGAAAGAGACATGGGATGGGGGAAGAGACACAGGGGAGGGGGGAAGAGACAAAAGGGATGGAATGGGGTGAAAGAGACACAGGGGAGGGAGGGGGAAAGTAACATAGGGGAGAGAGAGTGGGGGAGAGAGACACAGGGGAGGAAGGAGTAGGGGAAAGAGACACAGGGGAGGGAGGAGGGAGAGGCGACACAGGGGAGGGGGTGAGAGACACAGGGGAGGGGAAGAAAGAGACACAGGGGAGAAGGGAAAGACAGGGGAGGGGAGAAAGAGACATAGGAGAGGGGAATAGACACAAGGGTGGGAGGAGGGGGGAAGAGACACAGAGTAGGGGAGAGACACAGGGGAGGGGGGGAGAGACACACGGGAGGGAGGGAAAGAGACATGGGATGCGGGGAAGAGACACAGGGGAGGGGGGAAAAACACAGGGGAGGGAGTGGGGAGAAAAAGACACAGGGGAAGGAGAGGGTTGAAGAGAAACAGTGGAGTGAGGTGGGAGGGAGAAAGAGGCACAGGGGGAGAGACACTGGACGGAGGAGGGGGGACATCAGGGTGTAAGAGACACAGAAGTTGGATGTAACATGGACGTTAGACTCTGCATTCGGAGGCTACAAATGAATAAAAGCAAAAAACTAATATTTGCGAATCAAGCAATCTAGCACTCCATAAAATAGTCCATGTGGGTTCCATGATATGTATTAACACCTTGAATCCAGGGTTCAATATTACTATTGAGATAAATCATTTTTAATTGCAATCAATTCTAATGTGTTTCCATTCCTTCCTATGCTTTTAAAGTACAGTTGTGTGTGTTGCTACAACTCTAATGAGTGTTTGAGAAAGCCCTTGGAACTCCTATTTAGTACTTATAATAGTTTTGGTGCACTCCTTAGAACCCAATATTGAATCAAATGTTGAATCAAAAGTAACCATTAAAACTTAACATTTAAAAATATAATTTAAAATCAATGGACTGAAATAAAATATGTAACAAGACGCCCCACTACCTATGCAGGATTATTGATAAACACCTCTGTTGGTAGTAAATTTAATTTTACACGGACCAATTGATTGAATAGTTTTGAGATTCAGAAACTAAAGTGATAAGTGCTAATGTGATAAAAGTGCTAAGGCGAATGGGCTGTGCAAAAAAATGCTTCAAAGTGACTGGTAAATAATGTGACTAAGAGTGCTAATAATAGATATATTCCAAAACTTGAAGATAAATAATAAATGTGCTCCAAAGGGCTACAATGTGATGATAAAGTGATTGGTCAAATCAAATGGTCTGAGGATGTTATTGAAAACCAAATAATTGAGGGGCTACCATTTAGGACAGTTAGTATATATAATATGGAACCTATAGTGAATTCTATATTCCACCTCTTAACACGTTATAACTCCTATCTTTGGGGAATATAATATCCTCTTGATGGATCTATTAATTGATGGGGTGGCAGGCACACTATGGGGTTTAGAATAATGGTGTCCTAACAGAGCTGAGCGTTCACGTTCGCTGCCTCGGCGTCCTAATGTGACGTCATACTGTAGGTCAGTGACGTGAGAAAGTAGGCAGCGTGGCATCAACACGACGCACATTTCCTCTATTTCACCTATATTCATAGTAAAAATAGGGGGCAATATCCACATACAGATATGAATATAATGTATATTGTCAATGTGGTTTATTGAATAATAAAATAGATGAATAATACATGGAAAACACAACACATATATCCATACTATGCTGGTAATGAATAAAAAGAATATGCATAATGCATAAAAAGAAGTAAAAATAAGTAAAAAACGAAAAATAATACCAAACGCGTTTCACCTAACTGTTATGCTTCCTCGTGGTTACAGACAGGTGCTATTCCAAAAGCATGCTGCTGGTCTGTTCAATCACTTATAAAGAAGTGAAAAATTTGGGGATCAAGAAAGATTTCAGCCACAACTGCAAGAAGAATTGTTCAGAATACAAAGAAAAACCCACAGGATAAATACAGGCTGCTCTGGAAAAAGACAGTGTGGTTGTTTCAATGAGCACAATACGACTAAACTTAAACAAAAATTAGCTGCATGGTCAAGTTGCCAGAAAGAAGCCTTTACTGCGCCAATGACACAAAAAAGCCTGGTTACAATATACCCGAGAACACCTTGACACGCCTCACAACTTCTGGCACACTGTAATTTGGAGTGACGAGATCAAAATGGAGCTTTAGGTCACAACCATAAGCGCTATGTTTGGAGAGGGGTCAACAAGGCCTAAAGTGAAAAGAATTGTGAAGCATGGTGGTGGCTCACTGATGTTTTGGGGGTTGTGAGCTCTAAAGGCATTTGGAATCTTGTGAAAATTGGCGGCATGATGAATGCAGCATGTTATCAGAAGGCTGCGAATAGGACGATCTTGGACTTTCCAGCATGACAATGACCCTAAGCACAAGGCCAAGTTGACACTCCAGTGGTTACAGCAGAAAAAGGTGAAGGTTGTGGAGTGGCCATCACAGTCTCCTGACCTTAATATCATTGTGCCAGTCTGTAGAGATCTCAAACGTGGGGTTCAAGCAAGACGACCAAAGACTTTGCATGAGAAGAGGCATTTTGCCGAGAAGAATGGGCAGCTATACCACCTGCAAGAATTATAGGCCTCATAGATAACTATTAGAAAAGACTGCACGCTGTCATTGATGGTAAAGGGGGCAATACACAGTATTAAGAACTAAGGGTATGCAAACTTTTGAACAGGGCCATTTCATTTTTTTCTTTGCTGCATTGTTTTGTTTTATGATTTTGACATTCTGTTATAACCTACAGTTGAATATGAATAACATAAGAAATAAAAGAAATGTGTTTTGCTTGCTCACTCATGTTTTCTTGTACATATATTACCAATTCGCCAAGGGTATGCAAACTTTGAGCACAACTGTACCATTCTTCTCTCATTTTCAGCTGGCAGGAAGGCTGGGACCGTTAGTGAGTCAAAGGTGGGGACGTCAGCTCCATCGGAGCTGTACATGCAGGATTGTGCCACCGCCCAACAGGAACCATTGCAGGGGGAGAGAGCAAGGAAGGATCAAAGGACCCAGGATAAGAGAAGGAGGATGACTCTCACCATTTGTGGTCATTGGGGGCACCTGCTAGTCCTTCTGCCACACTCATGGCATTCGACTCCTCCAACAAATTGACTCGTCACCCAGGCTCTCCTACTGGACGAACCAAAGGTCACTCCATTGAATTGGATCACATAGTCCGAAAGTTTAGTCATCTCTTTAACTGAGCATATGCAGACTGTTACAAGTGTTCTGAAATAATAAGAATTGGTTTCATTCTCTATCCAAAGGAAGTACATTTACATAACCAGTTTCAGCCAAAAGGCTGTTGATAGCATCTGACACAAACAATGTAAATGTAGATCAAAGAATGAGAACCTCTGTTCACGCAAAGCACCCTGCTGGTTTTGTCATTAAATGCACCTCATCAATCAGGTGCTGAATCACGGCTGGAAGTAACATTTGCCCAACGTTTGCCATGGGGCAATCAGAGGTCAAAGATTCTATTCTTGGAGATATACTGACATCTACAGGCCTTCTGAGTTGGAATTTACCCCAAGTGGCAAACGATGATCCTACAAAATGTTGCAATCGGATTGGCTGGGACAATCTACAAGGTGTGGCTAGGATGGGTATAATTAGGCAACATTTACTGACCTGGGGCAGAATTATTAGTGGTAAGGGAAATAGGCAAGCTAGGATACACTACACTTTTGCATTCAGACACTTAGACATTAGTTAAAGCCTTGTAACTCAAGACGCTTCTCTCACTTTGTAATTGTATGATAATAAATATTTCATTTAGAAGTTTATACCGTTTTGGAGTTTATTTAAGCAGTCAGATGTATGTTAACTGGTGATCAGGAAATACGGTTAGAATTCCAGTATAAAAGGACAATATTTAACATTGGCAGAGCCAGGTCAGTGTAGACGTTCCAGAAGAAAAAGTTGCTGAGCCCAGGACAAGCTGCACTTGGACAATACCAGACGAAAACCAAAGACGGCCATCGTGAGCAGGTGAGATGGAAGCTATTAATGATTTTGCTGATAATTCCACTGTTGAATATGTATGCAAAGATGATTTAAATCCATTAGAATTGTTAGATGATTTATTGAAACAGTTTCAGAAGGCTAATAACAAAATAGGAAAATTTCAGTTGAATAAGAAGAGGAAGTATGCTGGTAATTTAGCTCAGTTACTTCTACAGTACAAATGTAATTTAGAGAAAAGAAAAATGAATGGTTGTAATACTACAGTTGATACCTTTATGCCTATAAATGTTTCTGTTGTTGGGCTAGGAGTTTGTCCCACATGTCATATAAGCAGAGAGGATATAGAAAGTCTTGGGGAACAATTTGTACAGAGAGGCCATACAATTGCAACATTAACACAGAAGCTAGAGGAGGAACGCACTAAATATCATACACACATTCCCATTTACACTGCAACAGGGAGTGAAGGTGCGCAATGTAATACCCCATTGCACACAAGTGATCAAGATACATTACAACGCACACTTTTTACAAGATCAGAAACAAGTCCCATGGGTACAATACCCAGAATACCAAGTTTATCAACCACCACTCCTTCAGCAGAGGACCCCTTTAAAAAATATGCACGGGAAATCAAGACACTTATTAAACCATTTAATTCAAGTACTCATATAATTGATAATCTTGTAACCTTTGAACAGTTTGTCACCCAGTACAGTCTTGATGACCACACTGCATGTCAACTACTTAAAATTTGGTTACCACCACACTATAGTAACTCATTAGAACTCCAACAGCAAGATGGGTTTTGGGCTGACAAAGAGGAGCGTAGTAACCAAGTTTTGGCCCTCACTAATATAGACACTGCTGATACTTCCTTCTTAGATACCATTGTTCCCCAACCAAGTGAAGATCCTTTTGCCTTTTGCACTCGATTTCATGAGGTTTATTGTAAGGTTAATAGAAGGCCTGATTTACAAATTGGAGACCCCATAATGCTACGTATATTAGCAGGGAAATATAAAGGTATGGATTCCACTAATCGGAACCTACTGGCCAATGCACGCAATTTTTATGAATTTCTTAGAATGTTAGATGACTGGAGGAAAGATCATGCCCTTAAGGCTAAATTCCCACAAGTAGCCTTGATAACTAGAAATGAAGGGAACAACACACAATCTGCTTTATCAAGGAGTGCACGTATATGTTTTGCCTGTGGGAAAATAGGCCATATAAAGAAACATTGCTGGCAACTCAAAAACACATTTCAGAGAAGAGGTCAGGAACATGCAGGGGTATATTACCCTAGTGGAAGGAATAGTACTTGGCAATCCACACAACCTAGTCCTTATATGCCTGCACAAGCACAGCTTAAACAAATGTCTAGCAGAAACTATGAATCTGGGACTACTCAAGTGAGAACTGTAGAGAATACTAAAGCTTCTAAGCCTCCCACAACTGTGGTTCCTACTGCACCTTTAATTGATTTTTCTGATGTAGGGTGTAAGGTGCCCTCACAATAGGGATGTCAGACCCCTGTTAAAATGGTACCTATCTGCCAGCTGGATAAGGACCATAGCGGTCGCCCTTGTGTTTCAGGTGTGGTTGGGGGTCACCACACAAAAATACTTCTGGACACAGGAGCTTCTGTTAGTCTAACATCATTACCATTATCTCATTCACCATTCGCTCCATACACACACTTAGTGGGACTAGGTGGGGCACATATCAAGGCCTTGTTAGCGCCATCTGTGTCTCTACAGTTAAATTCATGGAGTGGCACATTTCCTTTTTGGTGTACCTCACACGGAGATGAAACAATTTTGGGTGCCGACATTATGCACAGGGCTGGTATGCTTATTGATTTATGCAATAGTATGCTATGGAGAGACACTTGTAATCGCAAGCCAGTGATTTTAGACTTTGACAACCTTGCTACCATCCCAGTTATACGTACTGTCAGAAATGAGCCTTTACATTTTCCAAAAACAGACAATGCAGTTGTTGACACTTTAATTCATGATTTTCCAGCTGTATGGGCTCAGGGTAAAAATGATTGTGGGTTGCTTAAGGGAAGTGAGATTTTGGTTCAAGGGCCAGACCCTCCCCCACAAAGGCAATACAGATTCCCTAGTGAAGCTATTCAGCCAGTGAGGGAAATATTACAACAATTGCAGGAACAGGGAATTGTGAGACCATGCAATTCCACCAACAATAGTCCAATATGGCCAGTTAAGAAAGCAAATGGTTCATACAGGTTAACGGTAGATTACCGCATGTTGAATAAGTACACTCCACCTATTACCAACATTGTAGCCAGTACACCAGACATCATCTCAAAACTTAACCCTGAAGCATCCATATACAGTGTTTTGGATATTAGCAATGGCTTCTTTAGTGTTAAATTACACCATGACTGTCAATATAAATTTTCATTCACATTTGAGGGACAACAGCTAACATTCACTACATTACCACAGGGCTTTCATTCATCTCCCTCATATTTTCACCAGTGTCTGGCAGAGATATTACAATCATTTTCTTCTCCAAATAATCTTATCCAGTATGTGGATGACTTGCTGCTGCAAACCCCAGATGAGTCCACTCATTTAGAACTTTTGGCTGAGCTCCTATCACTAATCCAAACATCAGGTCTCAAGCTTAACACTACTAAAGTTCAACTATTACAACCAGAAGTTGTCTTTTTAGGGGTACGTATTTCCCAAGGGCAAAGGTCAATTGAACCAGATAGAGTGAATGGCATATTAAACACGCCTCAGCCCATTAACAAATCTGGAGTACGAAAATTTTTAGGATTAGCCAATTTTTCAAGGGACTTTATAGAGGGTTTTGCAGGAATAGCGAAGCCCCTGTATGACCTTCTTAAAGGTTCAGAACCAGAAGGAAATTCAATTGATTGGAATGATGAATGTCAGAGTGCCTTTATCACATTAAAACAAGCTTTGTCAGCTGCCCCTGCATTGTTAAGTCCGAATCCATCTAAGCCATTTTACATTCAAGTGGCTACAGATGACAAATGCATAACTGCAGTTATCCTTCAAGAATCACAAACAATGCAAAGACCTGTTGCCTACTTTTCTAGACTTTTAACTCCAGTTGAGAAAGGATTTGATGCCTGTACCAGACACTTGTTAGCACTTCATTGGGTCATAACTACTTCTAACCATCTCATAGGTTTTGCATCAATAGTGATTCAAACACCACACACACCACTTAAGCTATTATTGGAAAAACCTTTAAAGGGAGTGTCATCTCAACGTATTGCAAGATGGCTTCTGGATTTACAGGAAAGACCCATCACTATTCAGCACAATGCTAAATATGTCCTTCCTCAGCTTATGCAGTATGAGGGAATGCAGCACCAGTGTGAGCAATTGCATAGACACGAGTACAAGGCCATTTTTTTTGCTGACACTCTCAATGATTCCTTACACATCTTTGTAGATGGTTCACGCTACTGGAAAGATGGTAGCTTCCATACAGGCAGTGCCGTGCTCTGCCCTTCGCGAAACTTTCGTGTGTTAGCAAAGCTACCATCTTATTATTCAGCCCAGAGAGCAGAATTAGAGGCTATATCATTGGCAATACAACATTTTACAGACATAGACCTAACAATTTACACTGACAGCTCTTACATGGTTAAATCGCTGACAATGCACCTCCCACTGTGGGAAGCAAGAGGTATGGTAGATGCAGCAGGTAAACCACTTTCACACAGCGAACAGTTATTGCATCTCATTGACTTAGGCCGACAGCATAAAGGTAAAATAGCTATTGTTAAAGTAAAAGCACATTCAAGTGATGAAGATTATCTTTCATGGGGTAATCATGGTGCAGATGAGGCAGCCAAAGAAGCTGCTGTAAATGGTTCAGTATTACATCCTGAACATACCGTGGCTAAAGTTGAAGAATTAAAAACAGGTGCTTGTTTTATTAGTCTAACTGAAGAGCAAGCTAAGGATGACAATTTGAAGGACATAATAACACATTTACATGCATATCCCCAGTATGAAGTACAAGAACAAGTTCTGTTCTTTAAAAGTAAAGAAGGGCTTATGTTTGTGGTTCCTAAACACCTGCAACACCCCATTGCTCAGGACATACATACACGATGGGGACACATAGGCATCCAGGCTACACTGACTATACTTGAGAAATCATATTACTGGCCAAAAATGCTTGACATGGTTACTAAGGTTATACACGAATGTTTAATCTGTATTCAAAATGACCCTAGACCTAAAGGCCAACGGCCTACATTACAAAGGGTTCCTCTAACTAATGGTCCATGGCAGTCGCTACAAATTGATTTCATTGGCCCTTTACCATCTGCTCCCTCAGGTCTTAGGTATGCTCTAGTGGTAGTAGATGTGTTTTCCAGATGGGTTGAAGCTATACCCTTGCGTAATAACACTGCACAGGCCACAGCCAAAGCACTATGGGAACATATATTTTCAAGGTGGGGATTCCCAAGCATCATTGAGAGTGATCAAGGGTCGCATTTTACAGGGAGAGTTATGCGTCATTTATGTGATATGTTGGGGATACAGCAAAGATTTCATATACCATACCACCCACAATCAGCTGGTATAGTTGAGCGCATGAACCGTACACTTAAGTCCCGTATTGCAAAGATGTTACAAGACGCAGGGGGTACATGGGTACAACATTTGCCTGCTATTCTCATGGCAATAAGAGCCTTGCCATCAACTGCTACCAATATTTCTCCATATGAATTGATGACAGGTAGAGTTATGAATCTTTCTCACCCTAATGAATCTTCACTGTCTACTCCTATCAGAGAAGCAGTGTCAAAAGAGCAGTTTCTTAAGTTAGTTCAAGACCAGGTAAATAGAAATTTACTATTTGCAGCACGTAACATGGCAAGACCATGTAAAGAGGGGAGTGAGGTTACAGATCCCTCAAGTAAATTTAAACCAGGCCGGCTGGTTATGGTGAAAAATATAGGTCCCAATGCACCATGGAGTGCTAACTGGGAAGGCCCTTACATGATAATAAAAAAACTGGGCTCTACTGTAATTAAGATAGAAAGCAAACAGAAAAAGAAAAAGAAAAGGAAACAAATACCAAAATGGGTGCACATTGATCAATGCAAACTACTCGACATAAAAGACATGCATAAATCTATATGCTTGTTTTTTTCAGGTCTACTTATAATCAACAGGAACTCAACAACATTCCCAAATTCCATCACCAGCATGATACGAACAATGATCCTACTCATCTACTCAACATTTATACTGTGCCAAAGCTATAAATCCAGATCCCAACTGCTAAAACCCAACTCTAAGGAATATTATTTGTATGCAGCACATCAGAGCTGTCGGGAAACACCAGGATATAATATACCACAGTATATTAACTCAACCGATATGGAATGTTGTGAACACTGGATAAACTCTGAGGCGTTCTTCGATCTTCCTTTAAACAAATACAAGACAGAAAGTATTACAATATTTAACACAGACCACATGTAAGTGCTCTGTGCATTACTAGTAAGTTCCATTAAATGGGGTGATGTATGATGAGATTTCTATTCATCAGAATCTGGTTACTGTGGTGTAGTGACCACATGTGACCCTAGAAGATCCTATCTATCATTATTATTATACAGTATTGCCTTTAACTCTTTAGGTTTCACCTTTATCACAGACAGCCTCTTGTCCTTCAGGGATCTGCCCTCACCACACCCATGACATTAATGCACAGTCGGATACATTTATGGTTGTAATCTGTGTATATAATAAAGTTTTGTGATACCATTATCACTGTTTCCATGTGTTTCTTATTTAATTTATCTTGTTTAAGTGATCACATGTATTAATATTTCCAAAAGGTGTTCAAGCACTATTTCATGTGTTATTACCGTGATTTTTAATATCATGGTTGAACAGCGTTATTGGTGATGTTTGTGAGTTAATACTCAGGAAAAGTATACATTGTAGCACTGTTCAGGATCAACATTCCCCTGAAGGGTTGTTAACCAAATAATGAATTAATAATGAATTAATACAGTTGCTATAACTTCACAAAATTATTATTGGTATACATCTTGCCACATGCCCAACATCAATGGAGTGGGAATTTATATGATAGGTGTACCCAAGATTGATGGAGGTCAGTTTGCTGTTGCTCCATGTGCCTCTCCACAGCCTCATTCTGTGTTTGCGGGCCTTCCTGAACACCTTGACCAGATTAGTGCAATCCCCCTTGTCATGATTTGGCCCCGAATCCCCATGTCCCTGTGCCTCTAACAGTGTGTTCCTTACATGCTCCCTGGGACAACACAGTGCCTGGCCTAACACTCATCAATGTCACCCCTCCTCTCTTTAAGGCCCAAAGTTGCCCATACTGACATTTCTCACACCCAATTTTCTAAGAGCTAAGGTTCTGGTGTTGATGACATACCTTCCCATGGATGTGGGTAGATAATCTGTGTCAGTAGTGTGCTGTGGTGATCCATAGTGTTGTTGAGTATTATTTGAGTTGTGTCTATCCCTTTAATAGTCAGTGCATTAGAGTACCTGTTGTGGTCCCTGTGTGTTTGCAAATTGGTATTAACCTCTTACATAGTGTGATGTATGTTCCCCTGGTAATTGATAAATGTCATGCGGCGGTGAAACATTGCCAATAGTTTTTGTTTCAATATAGATATGATGACTCAAATATGTTACCATATGCATGACGAGTCAAAAATAGTAAAAAAAAATTCCACATATTTGTTTTTTGAAGACTTGTTTGCATTTCATTCTAACATATATCTGTTTTTCATGTTTTCCCATGATTTGAAAGTACAGTATTCTGTGTTTAATTAGTGCTACAGCTCTAATACATTTTGGAAAAGCCCTTGTGAGTTCTTTTTAGTAATATTTTTGACAGAAACTTGATCCTTTTTTTTATACGGGTCAGACTTAATTTGCAAACTAGAGCTATGGTTCTAGGAGAATATCGATTTTGTGTAACTTTAATTAATTGGCGATCATAATGCTCGAGCTGTGCTAAAATCAAAGGAGTCTTATGGACAAATTTACGTCTTTGGCTGGCTCGTAGTGGTTGTGGGCGGGTAACTTGTAATCAGATACCGAGTATTTTATAGAATATGTGACAATTTTAAGAGGTGGTTTTAAGGGTGTATACATTTACAATTTAGGCAGTAGAATAGGACCCTATGTTTGTGGCTTAGCTGTGTTTGAAGTTAAAGGAAAAGTCTCCTGTGAACTGACAACATTTTATACCAAAAGGCTGAGGCCCAGATCTACACCCACCATCTGCAGGAATGGACTGAAGTAACATTGACAAAAGATTTAGTTTAGCTTTTGTTTTGCCTCTTTGTTTTTGCTGTGCCCCACAAATTCTTATCTCTACCTTAACCACTTGTTGTAACTAGTTTGTTCTTGTCAATTATACAAGATACTAATCCTGCTAAGATTATGCAAACACTTTGAGCCATATTAAATTCCAAACCTGCATCGGCTGTGGTGCAGCCCTTATGTCTGGGGGCTTGAAATCTGCTGGAGTTACAGAGCAATTACATTCAACAAGGCTGCAACCAAAGGATCGGAGCTGCAAGCATGTAACCCTTTCAGCGCCCGCAAACTGTTAGGGGGCTGGAATAGATGTGGGCCGCATTTCCAATACAAACCCGTAATCACGGCCTTAGAGACAGGTGGACACGGGTGTGCCATGTAATATCAGTATCATATACACCATCACACCCTCATATGCACACACATGAACCTCGCACATGGCTTTATCTATGACTGGTGTATACAATGAGCTGTATCCCCCTATAATTATTCTGGCTTCTACACCACTGCCCACACACATAGATAACTGACATACGCTCCACGCTCAAACACCGCCTAAACGTGGAAGAGGGAGAAGGTGCGCAGGAGCGGAAGGTGGGGGCCCAGTGATGCGTAAGAGGAGGTGTTAGGACCATCCCCAAAGTCCTCCTCATGATCACTCCTCACTGAATACTGATTGGTATAGATATTTACATACTATTGGCTGGCTACAGAGTGTGTACATGTCTGGTTATGTTTAACATTTCACCAATTGATGTTCAATGTGGATTGAACTTGAGATGAGGTGTTGTAGTTAATCTGAAGTTATGATTGATTTCTTGTTCTTGTCTCTGTAGGTGTTAATCGTCAAATCACATGACCATGAAGGTATGTTGTTCATCTTCGAGCAGTGCAATACCATCATGTGAGTAAATACTTAACCCAGTTCCTAACAGGAATTCGATCAGTGTCATTCACCACTGCGGTTATATCTGAAAGGCAATACATGACTACATATCTCCTCACTAATGAACATGACTGGTGTGAGTTTCGATTACAATGAATAGAGTCCCGGCTGTAGAGTTGCACAGTACCATTAGGATCAGCTAAACCAAACCAATAGTTATACATGCGTTTTTGTTGCATGTCATCCCGTTAACATTATGAAAGCGGATTTGTGTATTTCATCCAGAAACAAAATGGCTAATTCCCTTTGTTTGACATCAGGATCAATGTGAATGTGTTTAGGGGTAATGTGAAAAGTGTAATCTGTCTGGCCTTGGTACCAGCAATGTGCCAGTGAGATGCGATATCAGCATGGCACAGCAATTCACAATTCACACAATTCCATGTAGATAGTGATAGTACTCTTTTGTATTCACAGTGAAGCTTGCCTTTTCGTATTACACATCCTCAACATATTCTGGTAACGCTGCTTGAACAGGACAGAATAGGTATGGTTATCACTGCTTGTAGATGACGTTCATAGTTATATAGTTACATAGGCCCTCATTCAATTGCGATTTTGCAAAGTGAATATGGCTCTAAATAAGCACATCACATATATTTTTTAAAGAAGTTTTTAGTTAGTGAAAAACGTGCTTTTGGATAGATAATTAATAAGTAAAAACTTCTTCAAAAAATATATGTGATGTGCTTATTTAGACCCCTATTCAATTGGCAACATTGCAATTGAATGAGGGCCATAGTAATTAAGGTTGAAAAAATTCTTTCAGTCCATCAAGTTCAAGCTTTTAAGATCTCCTCTGATCTGCAATATGAGGATTAGTTATTAATGAATTCGTTGTTAATTGTTAATTAATTATTAATCAACTATTTATTTATTTATTTAATTATTAATTAATCCAGAGGAAGGCAAACAGAAAAAAAAACAATCGTCTCAGAGGGAAAAATAATGAATTCCTTCCTGACCCCAGATATTGCCATGGATCAATACACTCTCCCTAATTATGCAGGATAACTATGAATTCCCTTCCTAATTAGAAATAAATCCAGTCCCCTTTTAAAGTTATCTATCGAATCCACTGTCACCACCTCCTCTGGTAGAGAATTCCACAGATTAACCACCCTTACTGTGAAGAACCCTTTTGTTTCTTTATGGTGGAATCTTTTTACTTCTAACCTCAAGGGGTGTCCTCTTGTCAGTTGAAAACCTCTTGGCACAAAAAGCTCCCTTGACAATTCTTTATACTGACCTTGGATGTATTTATATAATGTAATCATATCTCCTCTTAGACGCCTTTTTTGTAGGAAAATAAACTTAATTTGGTTAGTCTTTCTTCATAACTTAGCCCCTCCATTCCCCTAATTAGTTTTGTAGCCCTCCTATATACCTTTTCCAGCTCTAAAATGTCCTTTTTATTAGGTGGTGCCCAAAATTGTACTCCATATTCCAAATGAGGGCATACTAGAGATTTGTATAGTTGCAGAATTATATTTGCTTCCCTTGCTTCTATACCCTTCCTAATACATGCTAATATTGTGTTTGCCTTTGCAGCTGCTGCTTGGCTTTGAGCACTGTTACTTAGGTGGCAGTCCACAAATCCCTTTCAATATCTGATACCCCTATATTTGCTCCATTAAGATTATAAATTGCATGGCTATTTTTCCTTCCCAGATGCATAACTTTACATTTATTCGTATTAAATCTCATCTGCCATTTAGATGCCCATTCCTCAATTTTATGTAAATCCCTTTGAAGGGAAAGCACATCATTATCTGATTTAATTACCTTGCACAACTTTGTGTCATCAGCGAAAATGGAGACACTACTTTTCAGTCCCACCTCTAAGTCATTAATAAATACGTTAAAAAGTAGTGGACATAATACTGAACCCTGAGGAGCCCCACTTACCACAGGCAGTGATGATCGACAAACCTTGCATGGGCTATATTGTAGAGCACCACCAGAGAAATGTAAGCATCTGAAGCGCTTCTTTAATACACTGAAGGCGCGTTTAATTACATTACCATATCATGCATCACCTGACGTAAACAAAATGGGAGATGTTGATATTAATAGGAGGTTGTGATTTTTGTCAAAGCATATGAACGTATAGATAATGATTCATCTATTGTTCATTTTTGGATATGTTGTTGTGAACTTCATACTGTTTGGGCAAGCTAACACAGTGTTATGCACAACAATGAGCAATTGTGTTATGGCTCCGGCTAGTATTACTCCCTTATGCACATGTGAACATCAGAGCAATTGAGTGAAACATGATGTATTTTATTGTAGCCAGTGTTAGTAGGGTATGGTTGCCTGTGATTACTTCTGGGTACTCACCCAGTAGCCAACCGGATGGAAATTGGCTGGACTGGAACAAATCATAGGCGGATGATTGACACAGGATATGAGCATCGTGAGCACTTCCAGGGAAAGCTGCAAACACATTTTGTATGTGCAAGTTCACATCACATACAACCTGTACAGTACATTGATAGAATGATAATGTTTGTGATTTCTGAACAGTGCTTCTTGCTCTCTAAGAGGTATCAATGCAACATGTGTGCAACCAATTGCACCTAATGCATTAGGGACACCTCCTAATCGGTGAAAATGATATTTCACCTTCAAGGTACCTCCGCAGTGTTAGGGTAACTGATGTATCTGGTAGCTTGCCAAACAATAGTACAGAGGAATATACTCAAACAATTGGACAGGCTTGGCTGAGACAGGCTATGCTCAGGGTATTCTGGAAACTACCAGAGGCAAGGAGGTGTATTGTGGATAACATCCGTGACATTCCTGGTATAGCTCTATTGGTCCATGGGCGAAGCTCAAGGTCCGCATAAAGCTCTCCAAGACTGGCACGGGTCAGCCTAAAATGCTCATAACCTAAAATGCTGATACACCTCCCCATCAGTTAACCCCTCTAATGTGAGTCTCTCCCTGTATACGTTGGATGCCCAGACCCTCCTTACAGGCTACTGGACCTGCTCACCCCCTGTGGCTGTTGCTGTGCAAGAGCCAGCACTTCCTGGGCACCCAGTTCTTGTTGTGCCCCCCAAAAAGCTGATCACTCACATCAATGTCATCCTCCCTGTCTGCAGATAACCCTATATCTCTCTGTCCCTATGCTACTAGAGCTCTCTCCCATCCCTGATTCTCCACCATGATACTATGCATGGCCTGTGGTAATTCACTTGCCTGGCTTGGTTCTGGCCCAGCATGGATCACATTACCACTCAAACTCTCATTAACTCCCAGACACTCCTCTCTGTCACTCCTCAATCACACATCTTGCATCCGGATCTCCATCATGCCACATGCCTTGCAGACAGTAGTACCTCAGATGTGACCATGCATCCATATTCTCATTTATCTCTCTGTCATGTTGGGAATCTATGCTGTTTCAGACGTACTAATGACTTGTTGGGGATGGGGTTATATAGCTTGTTGATTACAGCACCTGTTAATAGGCAGGTAGATTTCAGGTTTGGGATTGCTCACCTGTGGATTTGAGACTTATCTGGCATTACAGCTTATGATTGCTCTGCTCCATATATAGATCACACTCACTGTTTGATGCAGGGTAAACAAATGATATTACTGACAACGGTATCAGATTATTTATTTATTCAGGATGTCTCTGATTGCATTGCTATAGTTAATGTTTTGATGTTTGTTTTACTGTTGTGGCAGGCCTCAACATGACCTTTCCTGTTCACAGGTATTTCTTTACCTATGATTTTCATTTTATTTTGATATATTACATTTTGATATATTACATTGCTCTTATGTGCCTCAGTGTTTGCTAAGTGATGATCCCATAGTTCAATGATTGTACATGGTTTTATATGTGTGCTATCTCTTTAAATGCTGCATCAGTTCTTTTTGGCAATGTGTATTGCAGTGTTTCACAAGATAATCCTCAAGGCTAGCTGGACAGGTCAGGTTTTCTGTTTAACAGTGTGTAAACACAGGTGAGGCAATTATTATTCAACTGGAGCCTTTTTTTGGTCACCTGCGTTGTCATGGTTAAGGATTATATCTGGCCTGTCGAGGGAGTCTGGAGGAAGGGCTTGTGAACCACTGGTATATGATGTTTATATGATGAATGTCACTTGAGGAGCGAGGCACATATTTAATTTTGACACTAATGTGGCAATGGGAATGTTAAGCTTGACACTCTGATGGACTTCCTTTCTTTTGTATTGTTTAAAAGTACTGTCTTTTTAAAGGCTACTAGGGCACTCTTCCATCTTTGTAAGAACCGTTTGCTGGTCCTATTTATATTTCAGGGTAAACATGAGTGCCTCTGTGAGTGAGAGAGGGTTAATATGGCAGGCAGTTTCATGTTTTTGTGTTGCTATTTAATCAGGTAGCGTGTCTTTAATTGCTTTATGCATATTGCAGCATGGCTTTTAATATTGGCATATGCATGACCATTCCAACATATGATGAAATAAAAAATGTTTTAAATGCCTATTTTTTATTTGTGGATTGTCGTACAATGAATTGTAATGCCTTCCATTGATTTTCCCATATTTTGTCCAGTGGTGTATTTGTATTGTGTTTTACAGTGTTAAGAACTTGTCTGTAAACCCTTTGCGGGTCCTATTTGGAGGCCATAAGATTTTTGGCTCCATTTGCCGTTTAGGGGTTTGAACTCCAGTGCGTCCCTGGGAATTCATAGCAATTTAATAGCGATTTGCCATAGTAACATTTACGGGCATGACAGATCAAAAGCTTAGCTGGGACAGAGTTCAGATTTTGACGGCCTGTAGGGTTTTTCCGCCTGTAACCCACAGATCATTTGCGGGTAGCTGAAATAGGCCAATTTAATAGCCGTAAGTCTAGCGGGCTCCTTTACGGGCTACGATTTCTAAAATCGGAGCAATTTAATGGGGCTCTATGTCAATATGTCACTCCCAGTATCAATTATTAATTGCTTAAAGTTTATTGGACACATCTAAAATTACTAATGTCCATAGAGATGTATTTGGACTTTTTGCTACTTTAAGCCAATTTAAATTGTTGATTCCCGTATATCACTAAACTGCTTACTTATTTTGTGCCTCTTGGCAACTCCAGCACGAGAATCACGAGGTTTTCAAACTCCAAAAGATCTTCTAACAGCTTTGTAGGAAGGAGAATATATATGTTGAAGGTTTAATTGAGGTGGTGGGAAGCCATCATGGGGTTAGTTATCAAAAATCTGAAAATATTTGTTGGAAATGGTGCTGGAGGTGCTCTCCTAGGACATATATGATTATCTCCTGCAAGGTTTATACAGACATATATGAATATCTCCTGCAAGTTTTATACAGTGTGTACATTACAGAACAGTGGACCTGTTGTCTTAATTCCATGTATTGTTCATGCATTGCTTAAATCTCCTCAAGCAACATCATAGAACACATTTATAATTAGTTTTTTACTTCTTCTGTTCAGCGTGCTTATATTATAAGGCATAGGACTCATGATGCTTGTAGTAAAGTCTGCATATTTAGTAACATTACTTGCAAGAAATATACCATTTAATATAAGTTATGATCATATATGTATATACAGGAAAAATGATTATTCTTTTTCTAATCAAGCCATATTTTACTTTCAGATAATCTATGTTTATTTAAAATGGATGAGAAACATCCACATGTAATTTAGTCATCCTTTAAAGCAGGACTTGATGAATCCCAAGAGCCAAATTTTGATGCTGGCTCCTAAAATGTTGATACTGGCTCCTAATTTGTTTAGTTTTGTTTATTTCTATATGTAGCCCATACCCTGGCTCCTAAAATTGTTTGGCTAGTTCCTAACTAACCTAGGTCTCCCCTAAGTTTATTATTAATGTTTAATGTTTATAACATCCATCTGCTAATGTTTATTATTAATAAAAAAATATATTTCAGCCATTTTTTTTAAGCAGGTATTTTGAACTTATTTCTGTAGATTTTAGTGAAGCTTAGGTTTTATTTTTTGGCCATTAAAGTGTTTGTCATGTAAAAAAAGTCAAAGCATCTGTAATATAATCTTGGCTGTTATTTCAGTTGTATATCACTTTACATTGAAAATAAAAAAACAGGCAAGAAAATCCAAAAATAATAATTCTTCTGCTAGCAAAGCCTGCATGCAGTCAACGACCACCATGTGAAAATATACTTATATACAGAATTCTATTGTTAGTATTATATTCCAAACAGCATGACAATACAGTTTCAGATGTGCAATGGTGACATCCAAGCCAATTGTTATGTTATTTTAATATCTGCAAGATATCCATTTAAGCCTGAATATGTCTGGCAGTAATCAAAATGTCCCCAAAACGCCATATTGCACATATTAAAATTGAGCATTATGGTGAGTAAAAGAAATATTAAACATATTCCTGCTGTGCCAAATCATGGAGCCGCCAAAGATTAATCCACGATTTTATTGTCAAGGAGAACTAACCTAAAAACATGGATATTTTCCAACAACCATAAATATCAAATAATTCAAGTAGACCGCATATTAGACATATAGTATTACAGTATGAAATCACAGCTATAAGATCACTAGTACCTACAGCACAACAGGCAGTGGGATTTTACATCTTTTCATCTTCCAAGACTGTTTGTAATTTTCAAAAAGGTCCCAAATGGCATTTCAAATAATATTTACTAAAAGGCTATTAAATGGTACATAATAACAGCCCACAAATCAACCTTGTGGTGAGAACTGCATAGGAAATGTCTGCCAATATTTTAAACAATGGTGTGTAACAGGGCAGACAAAAGTGACTTTGGCTTTTCTGTTCTTCCGTACTGTAAGAATAACCACTTGCATAGAAATTGTGACAACATCTGGGGTCTTATTAGATCAAAAGGTAGGCGTTTACATTGTTTTTAGATATGTTAATAAAACATTAGACAAATTAAATAATTGGCATAATACTGGATGAATATGTATAGTCATCTACAATTTGAAATAGTGGGTTTATTTTTTATGATTTGGACTATTTCCCTTTAATTAAAAAAAAAAAAAAAAAAAAAAAACAACATCTAATTACTTTTTGTAATCAGACACCCTATGGCCCAAACTAGTTCTAATGTATTTTTAGCTGGATTGGTTTAGAGAACCAAGATTTGTCTGAATTTAAATATTTTACCTCATAACACAATTTAGTTCTATGGAACTGGATTATCATGGAGTGAGTTTAAGTCATCTTCATAATTAAATAAACTTGCTTTGTTAAAGTTGTTTCTTGTGACAACATCAGCTCTGGTTGAGAGACAGCCTGTCTAGACACAAGCTGCTTTATTATTTATACTGATCATTTCTGATAATAAGTACAAATGTAAAATTAAAATTATGTTTAATTGAAATATTATTCTATTCACATCTCAGACTATGAATAATTAACAAATTATATTCCTTTTTGGTGCCAAACCCCCCAATGTCATTCTTGTCATGTGAAACAATTTAAATAACAATTTAAAAAACATAGTTGTAAGGGGCCAACAAAAACTCGAAATTTTTGAAAGGGCTAACTTTAATGGGCTACGGGCAGCAATACAACATATAGACTGGGACAAAGAACTGGGGAAAAATACTGAAAATAAATGGACAACATTCAAATCCTTACTAAATAAACATACTCATCGGCATGTACCATGTGAAAATAAAATGAATAGGAGTAAATCACATCCCATGTGGCTTAACAATGACTTAAAGATCATGATGAGGAAAAAGAAATATGCATTTAAATTATACAAGAAGGAGGGAACAGAGGCAGCTTTATGTGACTATAAGGAAATCAACATGCCTTGCAAAAGGGCTATTAGACTGGCTAAAATAGAAAATGAGAAGTCAGTTGCAATGGAAAGTAAGACTAACCCTAAAATATTTTTTATAAAATTAATGGGAAGAAGGCCAGGAAGGAATCGATAGGACCATTACAATGTGACACAGGCCATGTGATAATTAGTGACCAGGAAAAGGCAGATGAGCTAAATAGGTTCTTTTCGTCGGTTTACACAAGGGAGGTACCAGTGGTTGGGACACCGAAACATAATGGGGCTACACTACCTTCACTAAATAATTGGTTAACGCAGGAAGAAATCCAAAAGAGGTTGGAGAAAATAAATGTTAATAAAGCCCCAGGTCCTGATGGAATACATCCAAGGGTACTGAGGGAGCTGGGTTCTGTAATAGCCAAACCATTATATCTAATCTTTCAAGACTCACTCACTACAGGGTCTCTACTGGAGAAAAGCAGAGGTGATACCTATATTTAAGAAGGGATCTAGAACAAATCCTGGGAATTATAGACCAGTGAGCCTCACATCTGTAGTTGGGAAGCTTTTAGAAGGGTTAATAAGGGACAGAATACAAGAATATGTCTATTTGAACAGGATTATAGGTAGCAGTCAACACGGATTTATGAAGGATAGGTCGTGTCAGACCAATCTAATTAGTTTTTGTGAGGAGGTTAGTAGGAACTTGGATCAGGGCAACTCAGTGGACGTAGTCTTTTTAGATTTTTCAAAGGCATTTGATACAGTGCCACATGGAAGACTAGTGAGCAAACTAAGGGATACAGGAATTGCAGTAAATATCTGCTCATGGATCAATAGCTGGCTAAAAGACAGGAAGCAAAGGGTTGTTGTGAATGGAACATACTCCAATTGGTCTAATGTGATAAGTGGGGTTCCTCAAGGTTCAGTATTAGGTCCTCTCCTTTTTAACATATTTATTAATGACATTGAAGTAGGACTCGAAAGTAGTGTCTCCATTTTTGCTGATGACACTAAGTTGTGCAAGGTAATATAATCAGATAATGATGTACTTTCCCTACAAAAGGATTTGCATAAATTAGAGAAATGGGCGGCTAAATGGCAAATGAGATTTAATACAAATAAATGCAAGGTTATGCATTTGGGAAGGAACAATAGCCATGCAATCTATAATCTTAATGGAACAAGTCTAGGGGTATCAGATATTGAAAGGGATTTGGGAGTACTAGTGGACAACTGCCTAGGTAACAGAGCTCAAAGCCAAGCAGCGGCTGCAAAGGCAAATAAAATATTAGCATGTATTAAGAAGGGTATAGAAGCAAGGGAAGCAAATATAATTCTGCCACTATACAAAGCCATAGTATGCCCTCATTTGGAATATGGAGTACAATTTTGGGCACCACCTCATAAAAAAGACATTTTAGAGCTGGAAAAAGTACATAGAAGGGCTACAAAACTAATAAGGGGAATGGAGGGGCTAAGTTATGAAGAAAGACTAACAAAATTAAACTTATTTTCGCTAGAAAAAAGGCGTTTACGAGGGGATATGATTACCTTATATAAATACATCCAGGGTCAATATAAGGCTGAACTTTTTGTAGAAAGAGATTTTCAACTGACAAGAGGACATCCTTTGAGGTTAGAGGAAAAAAGATTTTACAAGGGTTCTTCACAGTTAGGGTGGTTAAACTGTGGAATTCTCTACCAAAGGATGTGGTGACAGCGAATTCGATAGACAACTTCAAAAAGGGGTTAGATATATTTTTGAATAAAGAGGACATTCAAGGCTATCCTAGATAACTAGCAAAGGAATATTGATCCAGGGAGAAATTTGATCGCCAGTTTCTGGGGTCAGGAAGGAATTTTGCTTTTTTTTCCCCTTATGAGACAATTGGCAAAGTTTCAATGTTTTTTTTTTTTCATTTTGCCTTCCTCTGGATCAAATAACAATTATAATTTAATAATAAATAGTCCACATTAAAAAGATCAATAGAGATCTAAAAAGGTTGAACTTGATGGACTAACTCTTTATTCATCCTGCAATACTATACTATTAATAATTATTTAATCAATAATTTAATTAATAACTAATCCGCATATTGCAGATCAGAGGAGATCTTAACAGGTTGAACTTGATGGACTGAAAGTCTTTTTTCAACCTAAATTACTATGTAACTATGTAACTAAATAATTAAATGGATCCATAGTTGGAAAATATAGAATGACAAGGGTGTACACACTAATTAACATATGCTGAGTGTTTTTTCTTTATTTACCAGTAAAAAACAAAACGAACAACACCTATGTAGGTTTGTCCATTAGGTCTGGTTACCTACTCAGAGAGCAATCTCTTTTAGCTCACTTTGGTCTCACTACAGGATATTTTTTCCTGTAAAGGACACAAGTGACACCGCCCCAATATACCAGGCAATTCTACCCTGAACAGGAGAAACCGCAAACCCCAGACATTTACGTTTCGGCCTCTCATGGGTCTCGTAGGTGAGGTGTAGCTGTACTCCCTCAGGCACCGTGAGCAAGGGATACATGTCTGGTGCCCCCTATCACCCTTAGGGTGAGAGAAACTAACAAAAAGAGTCAGATGCGCTAAATCATATAATGGACAACACCTAAGTAAGTTTGTTCTGTTCTATGGTTACCTACTCAGAGAGCAACCTCTTTTAGATCACTTGTGCCCTTCACAGGGAGAAATATCCTGTAGTATATCAGTCTGGTCTCACTCAAAAAACAAAGCCCAATCAAGGCCGAAACGTATGCCTGAAATTTGCGGTTTCTCCTGTTCAGGATAGAAGGGCCTGGTATTGAGTGAGACTAGACTGATATACTACGGGATATTTCTCCCTCTGAAGGGCACAAGTGATGCTAAGATATGTTGCTCTTAGAGTGGGTTATAATGTCCATAGAACTAACTTATGAAGGTTAGGTTGTTCGCTGATTGGGCATCTCGATTTTTTAATTTATTTACCAGTAGCTGATATTGATGTTTAATATATTTAAAAAAATCTGCAACATGTAACTCACTCTACAGAGAAACCAGAGTGAATATGTGGTTTATTGCTGTCTGTTAGGCAATATTAGACCTAGCCCTAGTTGACCTAGGAAGGGAATTTAGAGGAAGTTGCACCAATACAAAGGTTCTCAAATAAGCACAAATTATGAACTACAATAAATAAAGACAAATCCTGTCAGAGTGAATCTGCTAAGAGGCACACAAATTTAATAGGTCTTGTTGCATTACTTATGTCTAGTGGGACAATGTGCTGCTCAAAGACAAGTAGTGCCTGGAGAGATAACACTTTCAAATGTCTCATGACATATGTATTCTATTTAGAGGTTTGCCTTAAGTAATGTAAAAATGAAAATATATTAGTCGCTGTTTATTAGAATACAAACTTGCATACAAGCCCAGAATAAATAATTGAAACTGTGTTTTTTAAGTGGAAAAAATAATACTCCAATATTTGTGTATGTCTTCATTTCTTTGTATATACATTTTTATTAGGTCATTCAGATAAGAATAAAATTCAGTGTAAACATACCAGATTGATAACATATTGCACAGAAAAGTATATATTCGTACATCAGATACTTTAAATTACTGAAACGTTTGAATCTGGAATTATAAAATTAGTTTGGATCAATAGTAGTTTCTAATGACGTGCCAGTATTGTAAATACTGTATATATAACTGATACCTCACAAATTTTTGTGCTGGCAATAATACTTGGCACTTTATTTTGGTAAAGAAATAACACTTCAGACTCATAAACAACTACCTTGAAATTTAACTGCATGTTCCAGAACAGCACAATTCCTCTAAAATGATTGAATCCTGCAGGGCAACATAGGAAAACTGGAATATACGTTGAATAATAAAGGTTGTAAGACATTGCCAGTGCTATTATCACTTATAGTTAAAGTGTCCTCTGTCAGCATACATGTAAAGCTTAACAAGGAGGATATGTATAAATAGCTATGTGGCAAACTTACTCTCTTACATTGTTTTGTGTAAAGGACCACTGTACAAGGAAAAAAAAATATGTTAACATTGAGTGAAATAGCATAATTAAACAAGGATAAAGCTGGTTTTGAATTAAAAAAAAAACAAGATGCATCTACTACAACTGGAAGAAACTTGGTTGTGTGAAATGGATGTTTATATTTCTTGAGAGCAATTCTTTCATCTACTGATGCATGCAGCCTGCTTTGGTTCTGCTTTACTAAAAAAAAGTTTATATCTATGGCGTACACAACTACTGCAACATACTTAAGCTTAACAAACAAGTTCAGTTTTTGTTGTACTACAGTGTCCCTTTAAAATTACTGTATGATTTTGAAGGATTTAAATCCTCCCTCCCACCTGATAGATCCTTGTCTGATCCTAGTAGAGCCTTCACTGGAGCAGTCTCACTTGTAGTGCAAAAACCCCCACTAGAATGATATATGAATTATGAAAAACTTATTTTTACTTCTACTGCAAATTTCTAAAAAACGTTATGTCTATTATTCAGAAGCTAAAAAAAAAACAATGACTGTTACAATTTTTTCAGCAATTTTATTTAAAGGAACACTGACAGTTGAAGGTTGGCTGCTTCACAAACACATACATTAAAAAAATACAATTAATATGTATTGTAATTAAATCTATTTCATTTATGTCTCGATGAATATTTAAATTTAGTGCATGCTTTGCTATTGAAGTTTCAGGAGATGTTATCTGTTGCACAGTAAAGCAGCTTGGTTCTGCTTTACTGTGTATGGTACAGGCATGTCACATAATTCATTTTGGTCACCCTCTAGAACATGTGCCTTGTTTCAAAAAATATATTTACATTTTTATTCTGAATACGAAATAAGTCATAACTTATAATGAGGAAGTAGTATAATGAAGAAAAGAACATTTTGCAGTGCCCCTTAAACACAAGCAGCTTTGTATTTCAGTTTTAATGGTCTCAATGGATAGCAACAGATAGGAATATAGTGCATTTAGATCATCGTGTGGACATATTTGCTAATTATATCCACTACCTTTAATTGCGTTAGGTTCAAAAACTATTGCACAGACACTTCAGACTAATGACAATGAAGAGTCCTTATAGAGCTTACTGAATAACTTTAAATAGAAATGGTAATACATGATTAGACAAGCATTCATTCACAAACATAATTTACTAACCTTTGTGTTGACATTTCAGACAATGAATAATTAACCATTAACTAATGCTTTTTCAGGTAAAACAATTAAAAACTAAATGGGAAGATTTGCATTTACTTCTTGGTAACTTCAAGTGCCTGCAATCCCAACTATAACTACTTGTCAATGTTCCTTTAAGTACAATTTTTTTTTTTGCAATTTTCTTATAAATTATATTTTGTGGAACTTTATTTGTTGTGTTCCCAATGCTAACAAGGCAAGGCTGGTGTAAAAAAAACAACGTAAAACAAGAGAAAACTTTCAGGCAAACATTTCTAAATTAGAGAGTACTGCTATTGCAAATATTTCTAAAATATCATTTTTTTACTTAAAAACATACATTTTTCAATAGCAATACAATAATCCTCCTAATAGAAATACCCTAAATGTTAAAATGAAAATATTCACAGCGTGACTTATTGAGTAAAGGGTACTGGATGTATTTTTGAGAGCCTGAATTTCTGTGTATAGTTCCAAAAAATAGCGCTATTCAATGACCAAACTTGTAGTCAAAAACTGGAAGAATTACAGCTCAATCCCTTTTTAACAGTAGTACAAAATGGTTATTTTATATGCAAATCTATAGTATACAGTCATGTTACTGCCTACATCATGGTATACAGTCATGTTACTGCCTACATCATCTTTGAAGTTGTAGTAATTGTGCTTCATTTAGCAAATGTTGTTTTGCCATCCTATTTCATTTACATGATGTTCAATAATATATTACTTCTTTCCAAGCCATCAGAGTTCTTTCGAGGATGTGTCTTCAAATTCTTCATTCTACCATAGTGTTCGTAGACTTGTACAATATCAGTATTACAGTAATGTAGGCAATGCCTCATGCTCTTCTGAAAGTCATTTATACCCACAAAAGTCTTCAAAGCACACACACAGCATGCATATTTAAATGCACTGCGCCAAAACCTAGAAAGATTCAAGTATAAAATTCCTCCTACAATTTCGTAGAAAGTTATTTAAGGCAGTGGTAAAGTTCTTCATGAATGGTCATCACACCGTTGAACAGCACAGTGCACATTGATGGCAGGATCATGATGCAGGTACATTCAAGAAGACTTCTCTATAGAAAAATAATCCTTTATCTTGTTTTTCCTCCAAAAGTTCATTATTTTGCCAATTTTCATGCCTCAGCTGCCTTGTTTGTTAACTTTTGTGTGTCATCACCTAGATCATCCTGGGGAGGTCTTGCTCGATCGAAGAAGCCGCACTGTAAAGAAAAATGAACATTATGATAAATATATCTTATTAAGTTATTATATTAAACATATTATTAAAATTCCAAACAAAATAATAAATATAAATTGAAAAATGTACTAATTTCTATTTTGAGAGAGACATCTTCAATGTTTATGTTAAAAAAGTAATGGGATGGAAATGGACATGAGTCAAGCTGAAATAATCTGTAAAACTATTAAAGACCATAACGGCATTTACTCATTAATACAATTCTGTGAAGGCTTTTTGAAGATAAATAATAAATCTCCTCTCTAATAATACTCCTGACATTTCTGAGAACAAATTTTATGAGAGGAATAATGGTCCTTAAGCTGGGGACTGTCACCTGGAAATGGAGACATCTGGCCACCCTACCAAAGAGAGTTTTATGGAATGGGAAGATACTTTACCCAATAGAACACCCTACTATTTATGAGAGGAATAATGGTCTTAAGCTGGGGACTGTCACCTGGAAATGGAGACATCTGGCCACCCTACCAAAGAGAGTTTTATGGAATGGGAAGATACTTTACCCAATAGAACACCCTACTATTTATGAGAGGAATAATGGTCTTAAGCTGGGGACTGTCACCTGGAAATGGAGACATCTGGCCACCCTACCAAAGAGAGTTTTATGGAATGGGAAGATACTTTACCCAATAGAACACCCTACTATTTATGAGAGGAATAATGGTCTTAAGCTGGGGACTGTCACCTGGAAATGGAGACATCTGGCCACCCTACCAAAGAGAGTTTTATGGAATGGGAAGATACTTAACGCAGTAGAACACCCTACTATTTATGAGAATACAAATAAGAAACATTATAATATAATATATAATAAAAGAAAACTAGGGTTAGGATAAGCAATAAGTACAAATACAATATTAACCATAGCCATAAAAAGTGCAATACAAATCTAAAAGAGAAAAACACATTTATTAATGCAGGCTTCCTGTGGACCTGTTTTTACAATAATAGAAACTTTCCAAAAAGGCAAACGGTTGTTTCTCTTTAAGTTGATTAATATAACAGCCTATTACCTAAGTGACTTGGCAACATATATTCTGCATAGACGTTTTCAATAATCTTGTAAAATCATTATAAGAATGGACAGTTAAAATTGTAAGCACACAAATATCATAACTTTATTCCCTGGGTACTTGTGTACTATATTAGATTATTTGAATAAAAGTACATTATTTCGAACTGTTTTGAAGTAGTATATGTGTGTCTGTGAGAGTCTCAAAAGACGGTACATAATATGGCGAAAGAAACACTGATCCCACTAAAGATTTAAACTTCCTTATGCTCTTAAGTGAACTTTGAAGTTTTGTAAATGGACTGTATTCAATCACATGTTGGCAACCGGACAAATAATGACATAGGGACAATCTATGCTGCATCTGGTCTGTTCTGGATAATTATTTGAGTGACTTTTCTTTATAACTGCATGCTTTTATGAGCAGAAATACAGCATAATACACTTATATACAGACAACAATAACTATACAATATGGTTTATACAGATGTAATCTGAGTCATCATAATGTGTGAATGCCAAAAGAAATAAATATATACACAAATAAATTCATGAAAAAGCTTTGTCTGAAAATATATTTGGTTGTGATACAAAGCTATAGAATGTATGTAAACCAGAACCTAGCACGCAATATCTTTTTTTAACTGTTTGAAATACAAGTAACATTAAACTTTTCTAATTAATAATGTAAAAAAAAAACCACTAGCCTTCTTATTTATATCAAGGTGACACAACTAATTCATGACAACATGCTTTTCATCATGTATTAAAATAGTGCAATGATGCTGTATATATAAGTAATTGTACAGTAAATAAATAGCACATCTGTGTTCACATTTGAATGTCTAAAGCAAGTTAAAAAAACCTGCTTCCAGCTCAGAGTTCCGAGAAAAACAGCTATTACACTGCATTCTGGGAAGTTGAGCTGGGACACACAAATATGCCCACAAATGCCTCGCCAAAGCCAAGGTTGGAATAAACATAGACTGAGTATCCAATGCATGTACAGCTGTTTCAAGCTTACTGGCTAACTTCTGCATGGAGTGGGATCTCAGCCTGTGTAATTGTACCAACATGTATTATTTCTGGCTAATACTCCATGTTTTAGAACTACAACTAAAAAAACGTCATGGAATAGAACGTGGACCATGTTTATGGACTCATATTTTTTCCAGAATATTCTAAGACCTTGGAAAATAACAGTATCACAAACTGATAAATCACTTTTTAGTCAATATGGCAAAGTGTATTTTAGTTAGTATTAACAAACAGAAATTGCTAGGTTATGGGAAAAAATCAGAATTATCAGCATGTGTGTGATCTGATGATATTGCTTCTAAGCGCGAACTAATATTTTATATATTGTTATTCGCATACTAGTCGATAGGTTGACCAGTTATACTTGTGCTCTGTTTTCTCACATTATATACACTTTAGAAAAAAGGACCTTCCTGTTCTCTTTTGTTCTTTCAACCAGTGAAAATGCTTTTCGCTGTTTTAATGATGTCCTCTTGAGGGAACTTCAATAGAATCATGACATTGTTCTTTTTAAAACATTCTGACATTTTACACAATGATTGTTAGCTTACCTTCCACATAACTAGCGTCAGGATGGCCAGGACAAGTAGCCCGAGCAGTATTGCCAATATGATGACCCAGAGAGGAATAGAGAAAGAAACATTCGGAGTGGCCCAAATGACTGATGTTTTTATCTGAAAAAATACAAAATATGAGAACACATTAAATACTAAACCAGAGACATCAAAGGCAGTCTGTTTTCTTTCTCAGTCACTTAACTTGAACAGGAAAATTGTATAAGTAGTAGAGGTTTCTAAAATGTCCCAAAACATGCTTATTAAACCACTTTTCTATTCAGATGTATATTCTATACACAATTCTGGGGGGTTATTGGAAACCTCAAACATAAACGTCTTTAAATGAATGTTGCCTAATGGTTACAAGACTAGAACATGTCCGGTATTTGCAAAACTTTAGAAAATCACAAATCTTTCATATCTGATGGCTGAAAGGTTACACGTACATTTTAGAGCGCTTGAAACAGTGTGTACATTTGTACAGGGACCAGAACGGCTGTGTCATTGAAACAATGCCTAGAACAGGAAGATAACGTTCCCATGGGGTCACAGCAATAAATTATATAGATGGTGCTTTTGTTTTTATACTACTGTGTCTTTGTATAAACAGAGTTTATGGTGAATTATATAAATGTTTACAGTAGGGATAATCGATCATTTCCTATTACTGCTCTCTTAAACAAAATGTCACTCCATACTACAGCAGATTAGTGCACGTTACAACATCCTCTGAAGCTATGTTTTAACTCTTTCAGCAAGCAACACTGGACTTGCATTAAATCTTATTTTTAATAAAACTCAAGACTCATTCAATAAATTATCCATTGGTCATAATGGGCTGTGATTCAGCAGAAACATCAATCATAGTCCATCAAGTTCTGTATCCTACTAACCACAAAGTCCATCCATAACAATTATGGTGTTTTATATAAACCACTAGAAGTTATGACTTTCACAGTATTTACTAAATGTGCATTATTATTCCCATACTTTTCCAATATGTATTTTTAAATTGTTTTATTCCCTGCATGATCTGCAACAAAATTATTCATATGTTTATTATCGTATTATATTGGCAAAACGCCACAAGTGGTCTATTTTAATAGAAGCCTGAACTGAAATATTTATAACTTGCTATATTCTCTTAAAATCCGAATCATGTGACATATAATAAATATATACAATAATAAATATATAAAACTTTTTTTTTCCATTGCTTGTGACACTTTACTAACATAATATTTATATTAAGTTTCATCTGGGCATTATTATATTGTATTTCATGATAATTATAGTGCATGTTCAATCAATACCAACACAAAGTAGGAGTGAAATGGAGGTCTAGCGCAATGAGCAGAGATGGGCTGCTATGTATCTCAGCTCATCGCAGCCATTCATAGTGAGTCTACCCAACTGTATTAAGCAATGTACAGAATTACAGCCTTATTAAATTGTGATTCAGTAAATTTAAAAGGGCTCTATTTAAGCACATAGCATATTTTTTTTACAGAAGTTTTTAGTTAGTGAACTTCTATCCAAAAGCAAGGTCTTCGCTAACTAAAAACTTCCGCAAATAAAATATGCTGTGTGCTTAAATAGAGCCCTTTTAAATTTACTGAATCGCAATTTAATAAGGCTGTAAGTGAGGCTAGTTCTAGCAAACTGGATTACGGTTATTTATGTGATTGTATTAAGTGGCCTGTAATACATGTTACATTTAACTTGATATTATTGTGTATCTGAAATTAAAATAGAAAAAGTTAAAGAAATGTGTAATGCAGAGACAATGATAAGACATGCAATGAAGGAAGAGATCCTACTTCTTGTTGCAAGTGAGAACAAAAAAGGAACTCTAGAAATGAATAGTTCTGAAAGGACAGTTAAAGAAGATGAAAAAGCAGTACACATATTGTTTAACTGTATTTAATTTAGTTCAAAACGTATTGTCATGCATTTGAAATTAGTATACCTTATAAATTGTAATTTTTTGACCTGAACACTAAAACAACAAAAAGACAAATAAGCAATGTGTTTAATTCACTACCATCTTAACAGTGAGATAAGAGGAAATGTATACAAGGATTCATGGAGACGCTCAGACATCCACAAAGTTCACTACTGTAGCTTATCTAGATAGAGGATGAGAAAACAATACCACATTGTCGATATTTAATGTAAATGTTCTACACTATATATTAATTATCTCTCATACAAACAAAATACGTTTTGTGATATTTAAAATGTTATCTTTTAAATGCACCCTAACCATTTTTGGACAATAGTAGCCCATTAAACAAAACCAGAAATAACTGATTACTTACTGTTAAATAGTAAAATCTATTTGGATATAGTCTGAATTGAATGTTTACATTTACAACTACTAATACTAAAGAAAGTTAATAAAAAGGTTGAAGTGAAATGGAAAGATTGCCAAAACTCTAATTTGAGAGAGAGATCTCCAGTTTTTATGTTAAAAAGTAGTGGGGTGTAAATGGACATGAAGCAAATTGGTCCTAGAGAGGACCCGCAAGGGGGTTAAACACCTATTTATAGCACTGTAAATGCAATTAAAAAATCACTACTGCACTGTAAATAACGGGAAAGTGATGACAGACATTAGAATTAATTGCACAACAGTCTCAAGCTCGCAAATCTGCAGGAAATTACATTTAATTGTATATTTCATTTCAGGGTTAAATTGATCTCAGGTATCAATGAGTTCATAAATATCAGGTCACTCATATGGACTAAAACAGTATTGGCATTCATTTTCATAATTCTTTTTTTTTTGCGGGTATGCGAGTCTGATCGCATATCGGAAACCAGAACCTAATTGATTGACATGTAACCTCCATGTTTTAAAGCCGTAATAATGAAAGTCTAATTTCCTATTGGCTGATTCGAAATGGGAGGTTACGGGCTTGCTTAATATAAACCAGTGCATGGTTTACGGTTTCGGCTTTGAAACAGTAACTTGCGGGCTTGAGCAATTGAATAGCATCGTAATCGGAGACGAACGAGAGCCCCGCAACACACCCACAGACATACGGCCGACTACAATCGAGTTGCAGGCTGGGAATTGAATCGGCCTCCATGATTCTAATGACTTATATAATTCTTTGGAGTCTCTTTATGAAGATAAAGAATACATAAATATACCATCTATTAACAGACTTGACTGCTTTATCCTGGCATCCAGGACAAGCAGAAGTTTCTGAGCCCCTTCCTGCAACTAGTTCATTATACAGATATCTGAAGAACATGTGACATCTGAGGACTATCACATATAATAGTTGTCAAACTGCGAGATGTCGTCACCTCGCGAAGCGAGGCGAGCCGTTAAACTGTAGCACTTAGCAGATGAGCGCCAAAGGCACTCATCGCTGTGAGCCTCGCGAAGCGAGGAAAGCTGTTAAACCGTAGCACTTAGCCGATGAGAGCCTCGCACTGCGAGGCAAGCTGTTAAAATACGAGACGCGGGACTTAGAAAAAACAAGATACGAGACGCAAAAATTTACGAGATTAGTGGCTGAACCAAAAACCAGAAAAACACACTAAATACACCCCAAAAAATTACAAAAACTTCACAGACAGCATGGGGCAACTCGATTTAGGCGATTTTTGCCACTCGAAAATCGCCTAAGCGAGGAAAAAAATGGGCGCAGAAAAAAATGAAAACGAGGCTACACGACCTACAAAATACACATCACACTACGACCTACAAAATACACTATTACAAAAGCCATAAAATGCTCACGAGACACGTACCACATTAATAACATCACGACTATACAATGCTTTACACAATAAACCAACGGCTTTACCTCGCTCACGCAGCCTATTTAGAATGCACAGTTCAAACATTCATTACACTTTATAAGCAGGGCACTAACACTCTAAATGGATATTCTATTCAGACGGAACATACAAACAGATTGTTAGCTCTTCAGTCTATTGCTCGCTGCATATATCAATTATAAATAAAGTATATTAATTGATTTAAGAAATCATTCGTTATTACTTAACTACATATACATAGAAATATATATCTCTCTCAGAGGACCAAAAGTACACAACAGTAGAGGCTTGCAGTGAGCGCCGAAGGTCCTCACAGTACAAAACGGTTTCAGTTATGTCTCAAACAGCATTCCCACGGCTTCAAATTTTATCGCCCCGTCATTTTTGACGGGCAAGTCGCTAGTTACTATATAAATGACAAAGAACATGAGCTCTGCAGAATGAGTATGCCTGACCTAGAATGCGAGCTTGACATGGAGCTCAGTTGGTACAGTGTGTTCTTGTATCAGCAAGTGGTTAGATATTCTTTCTGCAGAATAAAATTTACTATTCTATTAGTTATTAAAGTGACACTGGCACCAAAATTTCAGAATAGCTACAATGCAAGATTCAGAATTTCTACCATTTAATTGGTCAAGCTTCTTCAATTTGATCCTTAAGATAGGATAAGCGATGTTGAACAAAAATGTTGGGTGCCATTCTTTTGGTTTTAAAATAATATTCCCAAAATGGACAATTGGAGAAAATGTTAATTCTCTGTTATTATTATTATTCACCTTTATTTATAAAGCACAAACATTTTACACAGCACTATATACAAAGAGAAATACACTGAATACAGTATTGTACATATGACAGTATGGTACAAATGTTTAGACAAACAAACTAGAAGACCCAGCTCTAGAGAAACATGAACTGCAATAAGCCCACCCATCAATGATTTATCAATATTTAGGGGGTAGGCTTTTTGGGTGTGGCTACATCTGAGTGTTGATTGTACTAGATGCCATCTATAACATATAGAGATAAATTGCAAAACTTCCAAAGCCCTAAAGGTTTTTAGTTACCGTAATTTGGCATTAAGTATCTTTATACTACAATTAGAATAGGGTGACATCATTGCGGCACATATATTTATTTTAGTAAGTGTAACGTTTTAGAACACTTTATTTCTGTTTGACCAGTCACTGTGAAGTAGTCCTCAACTTGGGGATATATAATAGGGAATTAAAGGGTTATTTGTTCTTGTATAAGTAAGCAGATTCCCTGTTTCTCCATCCTTGAACAGGTATGCTACTCTCAGTCAGATAACTTGGTACTGCTCCTACATTTGTTTCTCTAAATTTGTGTATATAAAGTGTTTGTAGGTCTGATACTGTACTATTTTTAGTGTACTGGACCCGTCTTGACCCATTCTTTTTCCTACTTGGATTATTTGAAAGCTGCAAAGAACCCATCCAAGATAGCTGTAAATATTATACTGAGGTTTGCCCTTTTAGGATTATTGTAGGGGGTAGAGGGATTGAACTGTTGGCCAGCCCCAATCTAAACCAATTTTGAGGCATGAGCCAGACTGCTGGATCATGAGAGGTATGGATGTACTTGCCAAAATTGCCACTCTGTCTCTGGTTGAATGAAAAAAAAATCCATACATAAACATCCACTGAGCTAACTGGTTTGGATAAATCCTGGTACTGTTATGATGGCTGAAAACACTAAATAGATACTGTACATGAATGAAAAACAGAAAATCCCAATTTGCATATTAAAAGATGTGTCTTGTCTTTTATGTTCCTCTTTCTAACAACAGCCAGCTGTCACTAGCTGAAAATATGTTCCCCAGATGTCTGGAGAGCTATATTCAGCATATGGTAATACTATGGTAAGCACACTACCAGGAAGCAGGTACATAGCTTGGCCTGAGTAGTAAGTATGCAGCTTTTGTATCTCTCTACATGGGCTCAAGAAAACATTCAATGTGTAATAAAACAAAAATCTTAAAAAGGAAGAAGAAAAAAACAGAATAATACCAGTACACTTGAACACAATGTTAGATCTAAACTCTATAGTGAGCATAAAGGGCCTGGGAGACGTCTTACAATGTGATGCTGACTCCAGCACAAACTGGACTGATAGATGAGTGCCATTCGCAGTCTAAGTGGCAAGCCAAATCTTATTTCAAAGTATTTTCCCTTTTAAAGTGGCACCCTCAAGTTTCTAGTTACTGTGTAAAAGAAAAGTCTCTAAAACTTTATGTAAGTCATTGAATAAAATCACTATATAAGCATGCCAAAATATTATCTGCTCATTAATATGTATTCTTGTATGTATTTTGGGGAAGATGGTTTAAGGATCCCTTTAAGAGTCTATATTAGCAATGTAATTTGCTTTTATCATTATCATATATTTTAACTTCTCCAACCGTCTTGTTTCAGAATTCAAAAACTAAAATCAGAGTTCTATGTTTGTTTTTCTTGGTGTGATTTCAGGTTTTATTTCTATGAATACACATCTTGAAGGAAACTTGCTCTAAAACAGGGGCAAACATACCGCTGTAAATATCCCAAAGCTACAACACAGCTTTCTATTATAAACAAGTATTAAAAATATTTGTTTTAGTGATAAAATATTGCAGATGCCAAATGTCACAGATAGAAGGATTATTTCCATAGAGATTGCATTTAATTATAAATATCTGTGCTGAAGGTCTCATAGCTGCTTAAATACTATAAACACATGTCACCGATATTAATTACTGTAAACCCAGTACAGATGTTTATGTAACAATCAGTTCTAACGATTACGTCTTAAATCATTATTAATGCTTGTGTTATAATTATGTATATAGCTAACACATTTTTAAAACTCTGAGCAAATTCTACGTGAAAATAAATAGAGTGGTGTAAGGAAGCAACAAAAATAGGGATTGTTATGAAATGGTTAAAAAAAACATGGCTGACAGGCACTGACAAGAATACATCTGGCACCTTATTCCATATGTTAGCAGCTTAGTTCTGTAATTAAAAATGGATTACCAACACGCCTGTGTCTCTCAGATATAGGGACACAGAAACCAGTGCATACAAGAAGATACTCCAGTGCCATCCAGCATTTGGCCCATAGGCCAATAACAGCCCATCATCTGTGTGCAGCCCACTCTCTGTCTGGGAGAATCTCTTCAAGAATATAATATCATTGAAATAAAACACTTGGGAAATCATATATAAATTCCCAAATCATGTGTTATTTCATATAATTATTTATTTATTTATTTATTTAAAAATACATTTTTAGAATTATTATTTTAAATCTGGCTCACCAGCATGCTGACCAACCTGGTCCCCAAATAAGATAAATAGACACTCTATTGTGGCCAAACTAACAGCTCGTATGTGCAACGTGAGACCCGCAATGGCTGGAAGCTTGAAATTTTGCAGATTTACGGTGCTATTAAATTAGAACATGCTGTGAGTTATGGGCTTGAGAGGCAAACTCGTAAACCATTCTTGTGCACGTTGAATGTGCGGCTGAGCACTGGATCAATTAGTCAGACTCATAGTTACGGGTTTAGATGGAGCAAATGGAAAAACAGATCGCCAGAATTACATCACTGAAAAATGGAGGTGGGATTTCAAAGTCTTACGGGGTTCAATTACGACTTATGATTGGACCCAAATTCCAGATATAATGCAATATTGATGAAGCCGTAAATATGTTGTGCTATTAATTCTAAGACCTGACATCACTTTCCCTTAATATAAGTACAGTAGTGTGCGTATATGTGCATTTAAAGTGCTAGGGGTTGGACTTTAAACCCCCCGCCAGTCCTCTCTAGCACTCGTTGGCATCTTGGCTCCATTTGCAAATTACGGAGTTGAACGCCAGTGATTTTGATGCAATTTAATAGCGCAATTGGAATGTAGCAGTTACGGGCTTAAAACAACAAAGGATTTGCGGGCTCGCAAGTCAGATTCTCACATCCCGTAGGGTATTCTCGCTTCTACCCTGCAAGTCTTAGGTGGGCTGGTTTAAGTGGCCAATTTAATAGCCGTAAGTCTTGTTTTTACACGTTGGGGAATTTAATGGGACTGTAAGTGTTAAAAAATAAATTGGCCTTTAATTTAAATTGTATTTGTTGCAGGTAACTCCATCAGTGTTTGCTTAGCATTATTTTGAACTAGTTTTGATGTTTAACCACGTAAATTCTGACCTCTCTCCAAACTGGCCACAAATGTGCTTGTACTGACAGTTTACCAAAACAACCCCACACTTACAGTTTGATAGTTTGAAGAGCTAGAAGTAATAATTGGCAAAATATTTAAGACAAGAAAAATACAGTATTTTGTTTATTAATTATTATATGTGATTCTGCTTTGCTGTGAACAATCACAATGTGCCACCTTGCATGCAGTCATGCTTAGTACCAGCACTTTCAATAGAATTAAATTGAAACCTCAACTGCATCTACTCCCCCAACCAGGTTAAACAAGAAAGCAAGGCAAAGTAAATAAAAAATGCTTCCTAATGTATCGGTTATATTAATCTTGCAACTTGTGGAGCAATAAGGGAATCTGCCAAACTTTCAGTAAAGCATCTGTAATGCTCACATAGTAGTTGATACTTACTGCTATAGTTGCTTCAGGGAGAGTTGCTGGTTGTATCCTATATGGCATCTTCTTCACTTCAAATGACACACTGGCAGTAAGTGAGTAATAATCATTTTTTCTCTGAAAAAAATAAATAAAAGTAATTTAGACTCCTTGTTACCAGAAATAATCTCTTGTCTTACATTTTCAGGAGAATATCACAGACTGCGTTTTTAGTAACCATAAAAATATTTGAAATTTGCAAGAGTAAGGAGCAAGATTGCAGTCCAGGATGTACAGTCAGATTATAATTACTCTGTAGTGCAGGGTGTCTAACCTTACTTTACCTTTAATGACAATCACCTAGGGCCCTATTCTATTGCCCAGATTGTAATTTTACACATACTTAAAGTCGTAAGTAAATTTGCCACATATTCTATTAGCTACTCGCACCCTGATTGTGAGTTACTCGCCCCCAATCACTACTGACAAGCCAGAGATGCAAAATAGGGCCTCTCCATTGTATTTTTTACATCTTAAACATTATGAGTGCAACATACTGAAAGTTACACAAAATCGATTTTAATAGCTCACAAATTAAGTCTGACCCACAACTAGAAAAAGTATCAAATTTCTGAAACAAATATTAGGCAAAGGTATTTAACGGCAGTTCTGATAGCTGTAGCAGCAATTAAACACACACTACTGTACTTTAAAATAATGGAAAAGCATGGAGACACAGAATTAATTGAACAAAAGTCTCAAACTCACAAATATGCAATGAAAAAAAAATAATTTAACTGCTATTTAAGTGTAATATCAATCCCTGTACTCAAGTGGTTAATAGATATCATGAAACCTACATGGACTAAACCAGATGCTCTAATGCATTGTCTAGAGTGTTAGAGTGCTAGCCCAATGGGCAAACATTACTAATTGGCTCTCATTAATGCTTAGTCTCCAATTGCAGGTTACGTCTATATTCTATTATTTACTGACATCATGATTACGTTCTCATTTTCTATTGGCTGTGCCTAAGAAGTAAATTGCAGGCTTGGCTTAATTTTGCCAGTGCATATACTCACACCGCCTGAAATCTTACTTACAAGGCATGGTTTACATGTGGAGGCTTTGAGACTTAAGTTGCGGGTTAGAGTCAACAGGATACGTCTAAAAGTTTATTGAAAAAAACACTCACAGGAAAGTTATTATATCACTCTTTTGCTCCAATATACTGTATATACTTTTATTACCACTTAAAGCACCAGTGTAGGTGATTTTCATGTTAAACCTATTTTTTAGTTCACCATTAATTAACATTAAAATATATGTGCAAACAGCAGCAAATAATAAGTTTAGCCAGAAAATAAAATTTAAACACACATCATGAATGTTTTCTGCTGTACCTGGCTAAATATTTGCTTTACTGCAGGGCAAAAACACTCAAACTGTATATTCTATGCTGTCGGAAAATACAAACAGATTGTTAGCTCTTCAGCCTATTGCTGGATGCATATATTAATTATAAATACGTAAAGTATATTAATGTATTCAATAAATAATTCATTATTTCTTAACTAGATATACATAAAAATATATATCTCTCTTTATCATGACTCATGAAGGTGCTCAGAGGACCAAAAGTACACGACAGGAGAGGCTCAAAATGAGCGCTGAAGGTCCTCAGAGTACAAAACTGTTTACATTGTGTGTCAAACAGCATTCCCATGGCTTAAAATTTTATTGTCCCGTCATTTTTGACGGGCAAGTCGCTAATACTTAAATTCACTGTGCAGCCTTTCTGAACACTCTGCATTCATTTAGATGATGTAGTTTACCTATCACTGCATTAAATAATTGTAAACTAATCTAGAAGATGCCATCATATTTTATGTAAAGTGCCAAAGTTTTTGGTAGCATTAATGACAATTACATTGACTTCTAGTGGATATTATTACTCAATGAAACACACAGGTGTATATATTATCAAAAGAAGTACATCTCAAGATAATAGTGGGCTTCCAGTATTATGTTTAGTGGGATGGCAAAACCTAACCTTTTTAATATAATGCAAGAACAATACAACTCTTTGATATGCCTAGACCACAGACTTACTATGGACCAAACCATTAATAAGTGCACTGACTGTGTGGTTGTTACTGGATCTTGGAAATCTGGTGAATGGTGGTATTAAAGAGGTTAATTAGGCAGAATGCTAGTAGTCTTTCTTACATAAGAAATATCTGTGTACATTAGTGTATCACATATATAGTTGTGAGCATGCGAGTTGTTGCTAACGCTTGCAGGCTCGCGCGTCCCTCGCTCCGTGCCAGCAACTGCGGCCCTCGCAAAAAAGTACGAGACACGTTACGACCGCAACCCGCGGACATGAAAAAATGAATACACAATTAATACACACAACACATACATAAAAAGCTTACCTACAGCAAGAGGGAGCATCCAGGACCTCAAAAAATTAAGTTACACCTCAATTTAACTCAAAATAAAAGAGTTTAGACACTAAAAAATTCTCTAAGCAAGAGAAAAAATGGCCGTCGAACAAAACGAAAACGAGGCTACAGGACTCAAAACACGCAAAACACCACAAGAAACATGCAAAACACCACAAAACAGCTACGGATATTCTGCCACAGACGCATACCACACATTAGCCGCCATTTTAGAACAATAACTTATACAATGCGGAAGTACACAGCTACGCTAACGGTTTTGTCTCGCGCACGTACACTATTACACTACACACATTCATCATGCTTACACAGCAGCTTCACACCACTAATGCTGCAGCAACATCAAAACAGATTGCCAGCTCTTCAACAGAAAACTTCCTGCATATATTACTTTAAAATAGGTACAGTATATTACTTTATTAATATATTATTTATTTTATTATTATATACACCAAACAGCATTAGCTCATTTACAATTTCATTGGCGCCATTTTTTGACGGGCAATTCGCTAGTAAATGTATAATTCTAAGACACCAGCTATAATACTTATCAGCTAGGCAAGCCGTACATTAAATTGATTTATTTGAACAATTATAAACAATAGGAGACCTGGGTCTGAACCAGGACCTCTTTCCTCTTTTTTTCCAGACCTCGACTCCATTGCTAAATGTATCTTTATCTTAACTGAAGTTTCCAAATGTTTAATTAAGCTATCAGTTAAATGTAAATATTTTCCTAGGTCGCATTCACTTGGCATGCTTCCTTCCTCTGCCCATCTGAAAGTCATTATACAAAAATATTATTTTGCGTATCCATGAAAAAATTTAGGGCCTCATTAAATTCCAGCCTCGTAAATAAGAGGCTTCTACTTAAGCCCTACGTACTGCAAAGTTTCTCTAACTTACAATGCTATTAAATTAGCCCTGCTGCGAGCAACGTATGAGCTACGCAGCAGGCCCGTACGTATCTACACTGCGTAAATGTACATGAGGAGTGACAGCCTGCGAGATGATATCGCAGGCTCCCACTCCTCATCAAGTGCTGCGGGGGTCCTAAAAGGGACCTCCGCGGCAGTCCCCCACATAAGCCCTGCCGTGGGGGGTACTCCAAACCCCCCCCTAGGCACCTAAAATGAACCCCCCCTCAATGCGGGGGTCCCTGTCGGGACCCCCGAAGTGTCCTCACATGAACACCTTGCTGCAGGGGTCCATAGGAACCCCCGCAGCCCCCACACATTAACCCCTTGCAGCGGGGGTCCCCGATCGGCACCGATCAGGCCCCCGCTGCATTTAAAACTTTTAAATTCCCCGCCGCGGCTCCTTAAAGGGACCGCGGCACACTATTACCCAATCCCGGCCGCGGCACTTAAAATTAACCCCCCTCTATGCTGGGGGTCCCCATCGGGACCCCCGAAGTTTCCCCACATAAACCCATTGCAGGGGGGGTCCCCGATCTGCATAGATCAGGCCCTCCGCTGCATTTAAAACTTTTAAATTCCCCGCCGCGGCTCCTTAAAGGGACCGCGGCACACTATTACCCAATCCCGGCCGCGGCACTTAAAATTAACCCCCCTCTATGCTGGGGGTCCCCATCGGGACCCCCGAAGTGTCCCCATATAAACCCCCTGCTGCGGGGGGCCCCGATCGGCACCGATCGTGACCCTGCTGCAATTCAATTTTAAATTTCCCGCCTCGCGGGTCCTCAAAGGACCGTAAAGGTCCTGAAAGGACTCGCACTAAAAATATTAACCCCAGGCAACTATAATTACCCCATTAACTCATGATGGTCAATCCAGACCACCATAAGGCTCTAATTAACCCATTAACTCATGGTGGTCAATCCAGACCACCATAAGGCTCTAATTAACCCATTAACTCATGGTGGTCAATACAGACCACCATAAGGCTCTAATTAACCCATTAACTCATGGTGGTCAATACAGACCACCATAAGGCTCTAATTAACCCCATCAGTCCCATAAGGGTATATTATTACCATTATGGGCCTGTTACAACCCAACATTAACCACATAAGTGCCATGATGGTCCTCAAGGACCATCATGACACTAACTACAAACACTACACTATAACCCCCAATAAACCATTTAATCTAAACTAACCCCCCTCTACACTAATCTATTAACACTTACACTACCTACCTACACTACCTACCCCCTAATAAACCTTCCCACCACTCTAATTACAAAAATTAAAAAACCTACAGCACAGAAAACAAAAAACAATTACAACCCCACCCCCCACTACAGAAAACAAAAAAATACATTACAACCCCACCCCCCACTACAGAAAATAAAAAAATTACACACCTGAAAAGGAAAGACAGATAAACACAATACAATACATACATATAATACATTACATACATTACATACAATACATGACATTACATATAATATATTACATATAATATATTACATATAATACATTACATACATTACATACAATACATGACATTACATACATTACATATAATATATTAAATATAATATATTACATATAATATATTACATATAATATATTACATATAGTCCTAATCAAATACCCCCTATCTATCTAACATACAATCTATTTAATTTAAAATAAATCCTAACTATATCAAATACATCCCCCTATCTATCTAATATACAAAAAATCCTAACTACATACACAGACCATTATTCTAAAGTAAAATAAAATAATTACAGTCCTAACTACATACACAGACCCTAATTCTAAGCTAAAATCAATAAATTAAGACCACTTACCTTTAAGATGTTGCTTCAGATCACTAACCTATGGGTCAAACAAAAAATAAAAATTAGTACAAAACATTAACATCAAATAAATAAACATTCTATACATTCTAAATATTCAACTCACCTTTACAGCATGTCCAGTCACTGTTTAGCTCTTCCGGCGCGGCCCTGTTAAAAAAAAAAACACAATACATGAATACATTAATACAATATATAAACAATAAATAAAATACACAAATAAACATCTAAATATACATTGAACTTACCTCCCCGCGATGTCCCCGGCCTTCTCTCCTTCAGCCCCGGCTGGGCCGCGGAACCATCCGCGCTCTAAAAAAAAAAAAAAAAAAAACTAACGGAGGTCTGCACTGGCAGACCTCCCCGACGCTACTGAACCTCCCGGAGTCGTTTCCGGGAGGAAATTGGCATTGTCGGCTTGTGATTGGCTGAAAAGGCTGTCAGCCAATCAAAAGTCGTCAATGTAGGAGCCAATCAGGATGCGCAGATGTCTTCTACCAATCACTCCGTGGGGGTGTATCCCATAGTGATTGGCTGAAGGCATCTGAGCGTTGTGATTGGTTCCCAGAAAGATAGACAAGTGTTTAAGCCAATCAGGGTGGGATATTGGGGTGTATCCCATCCTGATTGGCTTACACATTTACGACTTTTGATTGGCTGAAATTGATAGACAGCTTTTTCAGCCAATCACAAGCCGCCAATGCCAATTTCCTCCCGGAAACGACTCCGGGAGGTTCAGTAGCGTCGGGGAGGTCTGCCAGTGCAGACCTCCGTTAGTTTTTTTTCTTTTTTTTTTTTAGAGCGCGAATGGTTCCGCGGCCCAGCCGGGGCTGAAGGAGAGAAGGCCGGGGACATCGCGGGTAGGTAAGTGAAATGTATATTTAGATGTTTATTTGTGTATTTTATTTATTGTTTATATATTGTATTCATGTATTCATGTATTGTGTTTTTTTTTTAACAGGGCCGCGCCGGAAGAGCTAAACAGTGACTGGACATGCTGTAAAGGTGAGTTGAATATTTAGAATGTATAGAATGTTTATTTATTTGATGTTAATGTTTTGTACTAATTTTTATTTTTTGTTTGACCCATAGGTTAGTGATCTGAAGCAACATCTTAAAGGTAAGTGGTCTTAATTTATTGATTTTAGCTTAGAATTAGGGTCTGTGTATGTAGTTAGGACTGTAATTATTTTATTTTACTTTAGAATAATGGTCTGTGTATGTAGTTAGGAATTTTTGTATATTAGATAGATAGGGGGATGTATTTGATATAGTTAGGATTTATTTTAAATTAAATAGATTGTATGTTAGATAGATAGGGGGTATTTGATTAGGACTATATGTAATATATTATATGTAATATATTATATGTAATATATTATATTTAATATATTATATGTAATGTATGTAATGTCATGTATTGTATGTAATGTATGTAATGTATTATATGTAATATATTATATGTAATATATTATATTTAATATATTATATGTAATGTATGTAATGTCATGTATTGTATGTAATGTATGTAATGTATTATATGTAATATATTATATGTAATATATTATATTTAATATATTATATGTAATGTATGTAATGTCATGTATTGTATGTAATGTATGTAATGTATTATATGTAATATATTATATGTAATATATTATATTTAATATATTATATGTAATGTCATGTATTGTATGTAATGTATGTAATGTATTATATGTATGTATTGTATTGTGTTTATCTGTCTTTCCTTTTCAGGTGTGTAATTTTTTTATTTTCTGTAGTGGGGGGTGGGGTTGTAATGTATTTTTTTGTTTTCTGTAGTGGGGGGTGGGGTTGTAATTGTTTTTTGTTTTCTGTACTGTAGGTTTTTTTGTTTTTTGTACTGTAGGTTTTTTGTTTTCTGTGCTGTAGGTTTTTTGTTTTTTGTAATTAGAGTGTTGGGGAGGTTTATTAGGGGGTAGGTAGTGTAGGTAGGTAGTGTAAGTGTTAATAGATTAGTGTAGAGGGGGGTTAGTTTAGATTAAATGGTTTATTGGGGGTTATAGTGTAGTGTTTGTAGTTAGTGTCATGATGGTCCTTGAGGACCATCATGGCACTTATGTGGTTAATGTTGGGTTGTAACAGGCCCATAATGGTAATAATATACCCTTATGGGACTGATGGGGTTAATTAGAGCCTTATGGTGGTCTGGATTGACCACCATGAGTTAATGGGTTAAATAGAGCCTTATGGTGGTCTGGATTGACCACCATGAGTTAATGGGTTAAATAGAGCCTTATGGTGGTCTGTATAGACCACCATGAGTTAATGGGTTAAATAGAGCCTTATGGTGGTCTGGATTGACCACCATGAGTTAATGGGTTAATTAGAGCCTTATGGTGGTCTGGATTGACCACCATGAGTTAATGGGGTAATTATAGTTGCCTGGGGTTAATATTTTTAGTGCGAGTCCTTTCAGGACCTTTACGGTCCTTTGAGGACCCGCGAGGCGGGAAATTTAAAATTGAATTGCAGCAGGGTCACGATCGGTGCCGATCGGGGCCCCCCGCTGCAGGGGGTTTATGTGGGGACACTTCGGGGGTCCCGATGGGGACCCCCAGCATAGAGGGGGGTTAATTTTAAGTGCCGCGGCCGGGATTGGGTAATAGTGTGCCGCGGTCCCTTTAAGGAGCCGCGGCGGGGAATTTAAAAGTTTTAAATGCAGCGGGGGCCTGATCTATGCAGATCGGGGACCCCCGCTGCAAGGGGTTAATGTGGGGGTGCTGCAGGGGTCCCGATAGAGACCCCTGCAGCATGGGGATGTGTATAGGGTGCAGGGGGGAGCCTCACACTGCTGTCTCGGGCTCTTCCGAGGCAGCACGTAGAGGCTTTCGGATCCCTTGCGTGGACTTTTTGTCCACGTAGGGATTCTTACGATATGCGAGACTCGTGCATAGATTTAAGGCTACGTAGCTCTCTCGGAGCCTATTCTCGGCCATTTTCTCGCAGTCATATCGTAAAGCAGGCTGCGAGAGATTCGGTTCTCGCAAACAGCAGGAAAACTGCCTTTTGCGAGCACCGAGAGAACTACGAGGGAGAATTTAATAGGGCCCATGGATTCCGGACCATAACTTTGTGCTCATAAAACTTTTAGAGCTTGGTGAACTTGTAAAAAATAACTGACTACCCCTTTGTTAGAATATTATAATATTTAGGAACTAGAAGTCAAATTTAAGAGCACAGATGACGGGGCTCACAGGGTTGTTTCTATTCACGGTCTTCTCTTTATAATTAAAATATGTATTTCTGTAACAAACTCTGGTTGTCATTAGTCTGCTTACAGATATTTCTAGCCAATAATGGAAATTACAGTGGGTCAAAGAATTTTAAACCTCTGAAGACCTAAATCGTTCGCTAAAACACAAATAGAGGATGCTGAATCTTGAAAAAGAAATCCAGTTCCATTATATGAGCAACAATAAAGTAATGTGATATTTATCTGGAATTGTGCCATATATGTGAAGGAAACCTGTATCCAGAGTCTTATATTATCCCCACTTGTGGAAAAACATTTGTAAAATCTGGAGCCTCTATGGTGCATAGCATTTACTTCCAATTAAAGCAAATCTCGCATACAACAGGGGCAGAGGAATAATTTATTACTTCTCTTCCTGAATAATTCCTTGCAGACTCTGTATCACACGCACATATTTAATGCCCTTCTTCCTTTGTTTAGATTCAGCAATATAATACTATATATAGAAGTCTTCTGAGACACACAGCTTTTTCTTTTATCTCAAAGCTGAACCTTTTTAGTATCAGCTTGTTTCACATTTTTATTAGACCTAACAGATTTTATAATCTATCGACTAATCCTGTCAGTAGAGAAAATAAGGTCATATTCACTTATTTCATAACAGAGCCTTTGCAATAAGGGCAAAACCAGACCTTTGTTTCTGCCTAAGCCTGCAAGGCCCAGGCCTAAGACAGCACATTTTAGAGGGCAACAGTCTGCCTCAAATTGCTCACACAGTGTCATGAAAGTATATGCATTGAAATCTATACAGTGACATTCCTGTCTATACTTATAGATGACATTTTCTAAAAACATTTTTATAACATTTGTACTTCTAAATATTTTTCCAAAGTAAAATGCATTTCTATGAAGGACTTCCTTTCAGGCTCATAATCCTATACATTCTGCCTGGCTCCAAAGTCTTACATATTTTGTCCACCAAAGCAAGGGGAAGTAGTAGTAGTAAATTGGAAATCAGGGGCTACACAAATCTTAGCAGGTCTAGGGCAGTATAAAACCTTAATATGCACCCAGTGACAACCATTAGGATGGAAAGAATTATTAATACACAAAATGTTTTATTCATAATCCAATATTTTACTCTATATAAATAATTGTTCTATAACACAATCCAGTACCAGGAACATCCACTTTAAGACTTGTGCATATCTGTGTGTCTTTCCTTATATAAAGTGATACATTTATTCATTATTACTTAGGCTTTGACATGCTTAGCAATATTTTGGTTATTTCATAATTAAGGGGTGGAGTCCATTGACACATTTTTTTGGCTATACAGAATGTTTTATAATCTATTATTACGTTTTTAGATATTTTTTATTGTGTGTAATATTTAATTCTTTACTCTTGTTGGTACTTTGTTTGTGTATGTTGTTATGGTAAGTTGACCCCTTTGGGAATATATGTAACTTTTGTGATTTGGTTTTGTAAAAATAAAAAGCACATGGAAGTACCTGTGATGATTTGTGACATCTACCCCAAGGAGGGACAGAGTAAAGGAGAGAGGAAGAGAAAATGGAGAGGGAAAGATAGAATGGGAAGAGATAAATAGAGAGGGGATAGAAACTAGAGGAATAGAAGAAGGGAGGAAGTGAAAAGAAAGAAAGAGAGAATAATTAAGAGGAAAATATAGGATAGGATATAGGATAGGAAATAAAGTAAAAGGGAAAGAGAAATAAAAGACAGGAATAGCAAAAGGAGAGGGGGTACAAAATAGACAGGTATGGGGAGAAGAAAGTAGAGCGTGTATTTGCATGTAGAGGTGCGCCATGCCTCTTTATTAATCACTAGCTAGATTGGGTATAACACTGTAGATTACACCTCTGAAAGGCTATAATTAAATTAGACATAGATAAAATATGAGCTATCACAAACTGATGAGTCAAACATTTGATTTCTACCATACACATGAAGTTTTATGTGATGTTTAATTATAGTGAATTTCAGTTATTTTATAAATGAGGGGTGGAGCCATTGACCAAACATTTTTGTCTATGCAGATTTGTTTATAATCTATTAATACAATTTTGATATATTTTTTAGTTCCATATCATCCAACTGTCTTTATTTTAGGTTAAAATCCCCCTGTCCCTCCCAGCTCCCCAATTGCTGCAGGCGCTGTCACTCTTAAGTACAAATCCCTCTATTCCAACAACATTCCTCTTTCTTTCTCAGGCTTTTCTCCCAGTTGTTTCCACTGATTCACAAGATTGCATGAGTAGCAAAGAGTCCATGTTGATGTTTTTTTCTAGCATATCTGGATTTTTAGTCCAATTAGCGCACATTAAATATGTACAGTATATCTCTAATATTTGGACACTGCCTGCTGCCAGTGTTACAACATAGCAAGAACAGCGTGCCCCGCGTTGGTAACTTGAAATGTTAAGGGGCATTTAACTCTCTACAATACAGACAAGTAAACATAAATTACGATATATTTTTTCCTACTGTATTAGCTCAAGATTTTATATAAGGCGTTTGTGCCTTTAACACATCTAAGCTATCCTTAGACCAAAAATATAAAGAAAGACTGAAATGAACTCCTGCATGGGCCCTGTCATGCCATAGGCTGCAAAGTATCTACAGTTCAATAGATCTGTTTGTTCAGCTAGCCCAAAGATAAGATGTCTGATTAATAGTTTACACTTTGATGTGCATCCAGGAAAAGCTCTCTGGCCACAAGACAAAAAGTCATATCGTGAACACATCAGGTTATTGCCTCTTCAACATAGTTCAGTAACTATTTCCAGTGAACCTGTTTATGAGTTTTATGGGATAATTCCATATAGCTTGAAATTATTATTGCTGGTAATAGAATAAGATGCCTTTTAGGCATGGATTCATCAAGGGCCCACCCCTGCATTTCACATGGATTGCTCGATCCAGGCAATTGACTACAATTACCGGCATTGCACAATCCCCCGGAGCAAGGAATTAGTATTAAGTAAATTACTAAATTCTTAACTCCTTCAGCCTAGAAATACCCTGCTATTCATTGAAAAAATGTTCAACAAAGGGAAGCCGACTGTCAACAGTGATATCATCTAGAAGAACGAAGAGGAACCGACAGGTGCAAAGGAGGGATTTACCAGGTACAGGTAAGTCTAGTGCTCTCCTTTGTCAGACCAAAGTGATACAGTTATTTTAGAAAAAGTGTTTTGTCAGGATTGTGGGCAGAAAAAAAAGAGCAATGATCCAGAGCCCAACTACAAAGTTGTGATTGATTACAGAGTTAAAAACTAATTTATTCAAACCATTTATTTCAATTAATTAAATGTAGTTGGTGAATACATAAATTATCCATAAATCTATAGCTCTTGTTTTCTCTGAAAACATATTAATAATTTGTGCTACTGCTCAACATTGTTTATTATTTCGTACTACATGAAAAAAACGTGTTTAGAGAAACTGATTTGTTCTACAACCATTCACATGTTTTGGAGATTTTTTATGTTAACTGAGGAAGCCACAGAACGAGTGGGGAAAAGCACATTATCTTTTTCATGACATTTTGATTGTTTATGTTGTATGAATTTGGAATAAAGACCATTTCTACATGGAATATATTATAATCCGAGTAGAGTTTTTGTGGTGAAACATGTACATACAGTGGTAGTATATTTGTATACAACACTATCTGATTATGTTACATCATCACCGGGAGACAAAACCAGCAAGTCGTCCCAAGGTATGATCAGGAGATCATCAAGCATTTGTGATTATAATACCTCATAAATATTTAGGTATATAAAAGGTGAGAGTTCAAACAATTGATTTCCAAGATTTTCCAGCATTTTATGAAGTGACCTGCGCTAGGTTTTTGTGCGCTTTCTCTCCCCCATCCCTTTTCGTGTGGAGCGTTCTCGGAGATAGCAGCACACTACCAAGTGGCACAAAGATTAATACAAAAAAAGCGGTCAATCTATTCAGGACCATACGTTTAGAAACTCAAGAGACTACCATTGAAAATTATAACTACCGTATATACTCAAGTATAAGCTGACCCGAGTATAAGCCGAGGCACCTAATTTTACCACAAAAAACTGTGAAAACGTATTGACTGGAGTATAAGCCGAGGGTGCAAAAGAGGGTCCTTCCCCCCGATCATCCTCCTCCTTCCCCCCCCTTATCATCCTCCTCCTTCCCCCCTTAGCATCCTCATCCTTCCACCTTATCATCCTCCCCCCCCCTATTATCCTCCTCCTCCCCCTTATCATCATCCTCCTCCTTCTCTTACTTCCCCCCATTATCATCATCTTCTTTCCCCCATAACCTCCTCCTTACTGCACCCTATCCAATTCCTATCCCCCTCTCTCCTATACTTGCGACTATGCTCCGATGAGCTGATGCTGATCCTGATGCCGTATCAGCATATGCTAATGACGTGACGTGCATATGACGGTATGGAAGACGTGCTGCAGCGTCAGGATTGGCATCAGCTCATCGGAGCATTGTAGCAAGTAAGGAGAGAGGGGGATAGGGATTGGAGAGGGAGCAGTAAAGAGGAGGTTATGGGGGAAAGAACATGATGATATGGAGGGGGGGAGGTGAAGGAGGAGGATGATGATAAGGAGGGAGGAAGGAGGTAAAGGAGGAGGATGATGATGGTGGGGATGATAAGGTGGGGGAGAAGGAGGATGAAAAAGGAGGGAGGAGGAGGATGATAAGGGGGAGAAGGAGGATGGTAAGGGGGGATTTTTTTCCCCGCTCGAATATAAGCCGAGGGGGGCTTTTTCAGCATAAAAAAATGTGCTGAAAAGGTCGGCTTATACTCAAGTATGTACGGTAGTTCACTATATCTAGTGGCACCAGGTAATTTGAGAGCGCCAACTACAAGACTGAGATTCGGTAATCCCAGTTCTACTTATTGATATCTTGAGGTGGAACAGAACACTGGCAGGAGTAAATAATAAATAATAATAAAAAGGATTTAAATAGTGACAAAACAATGCAACAAAGAAACTTTTAAATAAATATTAATTTATATTTGCTTTTAATATTTTACCCATATTTTCGGGATATTTATTAAAGTTCTGAAAAATCCACAATATTATTTTATCACACTGAGGCTTCATATGATGCAAAGTAAAATGACTAAATCAACTTTCAAATTACGTATTTCACATAGGCATTTTTAACATTACATTTTGTTAAATAGGAGATTAAAACATGTATGTATAACATATGATTATTCAGAAAATTCTAAGTTTTTGATATTATTGTCATGCTTTCTGTAAATACTAAAATGGCCCATGACACTCTTTTATAATGATTTTCTAATTACAGTAGTATAATAGTAAAACAATCATTTTTTCTGTTTCTCATCTTTCAAAAAAAAAGTCTTGACAATCAAATCCCACAATTATAATTTTTGAGTAGACCTGTATATTATTATTATGTACAAAAATTAACATGCATTCAATTTAAATCTGATCTTAATTACCTGTAGGAAAGTCTGTGCCCATAACCGAGAGCGGACCTTTATCACTGCTCTGTCGCCTCCATCTAGATGACCCACAGTACAGGAGATTCTTAAACATTTCACATTTGAGCAATTCTGTGAAAGATTAGAAATATTCTTCTTATAATCACTTTTGCAAAAACATTTTGATATGCAATGCATTTTTACATTTAAGAGTAGCTTCAAGCTAAATGTTAAAGGGCCATAGTTTTCATAACTTTAAGTAATACAAATTGGTATCAATTTACTGTGATTAAAAAAGCTGTCCTTTTGTGAGGAAAATGACAATAAATATAGCTGGTTTTCCAACCATCTTTAGGTTGGAGGTCCACTGATTGCGACAGTTTAAAAGTGTGTAACAATTAGCTTCAGGAATATGAGTTATTATTATTATTCTTTATTTATAAGGTGCCAACAAATTCTGTACAGCTACACAGGGGTTAGGTACAAAACAAGATACAATGTTAACACATGACAAGAGAATGCAGACCCCTGTCTTTGGGTTTAAACTTTGGGTGTCAATGTTGGTCTTTACATTAAGAAGCATTAAGGTGGAGGCAGAGATAATAAATGGAGGACCCCAATGTAAAATAATTTGTGACAACATACACTCTATATAGGATATGTGTTGTAGGGGCCAAAAGAAAAGCCAAAATATATGTAGGTGATCAGATCCCCCCTAAAGTAATCACCTTTCTAGAAAACAAATGATCTACCTTTATCCTTTAATAAATTAATTCTCCCCTTCCTCCAGCCTGCCACTAACGGAAGAAGGCCTCTATCCTATCGTGTGCTCTGGTGGTTTGCAACAGTTACACTGGCAGTAGTTCCACAATTGTTAAGGTGCCTCTCTTAAACTGTCCAAGCACTCAAAACCAAGGATATTGCTGTGATCTAGATTTACTGAGGTAGTAATAGTAAACCAACCAAATAATTACCGTTTCTAGTAGAGTTTGACTCTCCCGACCAAAAACTAATAAAACATGAAACATGACATCTTAACAGACTGGTCAAGAAGCCAACAATTTGAACAGCATAAACAAATATGGTTCTAATTAGTGGAGATGCGCAATAAAACTGTATGTGTATCACAGACAAAGGTCCTCAATTATGATCAAATGCATTTTCTTCTTGGCTGTCTTTGGAAACCTTGAACAATAATTGATAAATTACTCAAGAATAACTTTAAGAATGGAGAGTGGCCACTCGTCATGACTCAAATTCTCATGAAATACTTAAAATAATAATACGAATATTTATTTTGGTACACGGAGATATTATGAAAATAATGTTATATTTTTTCATACAAAACAAGCATTTCCTTATGGGCTGAATTTACTTATGAAAAAACAAAGAGGAATGTCCATGGAGCCAACATTCAAAGATAAGAGATTTCTTTAGACCCGCATCAATAGCAACTATTTTTCTTTATTTTGGGAAGGGGTTGTTTGGCAGAAACACAGGACACTTTACAAATTGTTTGCTGTATCCAACAACAATTTTTTTTTAAAGGGAGCTTGACATCTATTTAATTTTAATTCATAGCTCCATTTTAAAGCTGATCTCACTTGGCACTTCAAGCTTCATCATCTTCTTGTGATGAGGTCTTATTTGGGCAAAGTTTACAAACAACTAACCAATCATTTGTGTTGGGACCCAACCACTAACCTTCAGTTTGGGAATTTACTATTTTTAGACAGAAATTACTTTTCAATATCATCCCTCTCGGATCTCTATTTTATTGTAGATCATTAAAGAAGAACTGTGCTCAAAAATTAAAAATTGTCCCTATGGAAGAACTACAGTCAAAAATAAGCAACATGTTCTTGTAATAAATTAGAGTATTATTTTATTTTATTCTTTTTATGTGCATGTATGCTGCTGTGGAATCTACAATTTTAGTTTCTAGTGATTTACTTCCTGAAGTAGGAGGAGACATTAAAGAAGTGTGTATCTGCACATTGGGTAGAGTGGCAGATACATCTGCTAGTACTCTCATAAAGCCTAGTAGAGTTCATCAGTGTACAAAGACACTCCCTGTGGAGCAGAAGCTGCAAATAGCAGATTTAGTCAAGATAATGGAAGTCTGCACCAAAGAATGTTTGCTGATAAAAGTGAAATATGTAAAAACTGTGATTATTTTTTTACTTTCTAACTTTTGCGTATTATTATTTGTTATTCAAAAGAGCATATACAAAAATTCTGAGGACAGTGGTCCTTCAATTAACACTTACAATGGAGGGAGATCAGGAGGAATACCAGTTTGTGGACGACTAACGCTCTACAAGGCTGTAACAGGACATGGAGAATTCTGCATTTTACAAGTTATATACAGTATACTTTCAGTTATCCGGCACCCATGGGGATTGGTAGATGCCGGATACATTTAGTTTCTGGTTGCTTGAGAGTCACTATTAAAAGAGGCCTAGATTAGCTGCACATAGGATGCTCTGCTAAGTAGATTTGTCAGTGAGGGCTGTTCTAGCAGCAGCAGCTTTCACTCCTCACACTTACACACAGGTACGTTCGGCTGGAGCTGCGGTGCTGAACCCGGAAAATGTAACGCCAACACTCCACTGGCTCAGACACTCACGCCTGTCTGCTTCCAGGTAACATTGAATTGCATATAGTGGATGCAATCTAGGTGCCTGTATTTTGTGGCATGACAACCTGGCACCTGGCATTTGTTGAGCCCTTTAAAATTAGATTTTCATTTAAAGTGCAGTATTCAATTATTTGCTACCTAAATCATACAAATCACACCTGCTTGGGTCTATCCTACTGTTAGTACTGGCTAATACTCGCCAATCAGTGACCATGTCTCAGCTGTATGTTGCTGCATGTTGCTGAGATTTGCTCCTGATTGGCTAGTATGAAACACTACAGAATATTTGTGTGCTTGAGCTGCAGAGGGCAGACCCACGCATGTACTATTTATATGATTTAGGCAGTAGATACAGAGCTTCTCACACTTCTTAATCAAATAAACAACATAAAAATAAATAAATATATAGGTGTATTATATATCTAAGATAGGGGGTCTTAAAAGCAATATTTGCCTAAACATATCAACATACAAGGTTTGTTATCTAACATTCATGTATATTTTACAATTATCCTTATTTATCGGTCCAGTTTCAATTATCTACCATAACTGGGACCTCTCTTTTGTGGCACCCTAAGCAGAACCGTCCTGATACTAGTGTACTATTTTATTAAACCTCTGATCCAATATATTATCAGACTTCTCTGTGATGTATTTTACCCTAAACATATGTATAGTACCCTTATTGAAGATTTGCTAGCTTATTTTTTCACATCTTTTATTTGTAACGCGCCAACATATTCCGAAGCACCATAAAGAATGGAGGGTCCTGTTTTCGAGCTTAAAATCGAATGTATATTTGATATATTTGATCAAAGTAGTATTAGTTTCTTTGTTCTCACCAGTTGTTTAGTAGGTATGGGAATGTGCCTCAGTGCTTCAGCCACAGCCACATCCCGCCGGCTCACTGCATGAGACACACTGGAGTTTTGTAAAAGAGCAGCAAGTTCAGGGGTGTCCTCATATTCACTGGGCTGAAAAGACAACAAGTAACCTGTTATTCACTCAGCTTTTAAAATTCAAATAAGACATGTATGTTATTGGAAGAGCCATTTAGAGAAATATATACATTAATTAAATTGATAGCATCATAAAGACCATGTACAAAGTGTTAATAGTAAAACACTATAAATAAATATAAATAAAGGAAATTTTTTTGTATGTTTTCAATATAAAGTCAGAGAGATTTAGAACAAATATAATATTCACTCCCCCTACAGGAACCGTTCAGTATATAGACAAACTGGATAACAATATTCTATCAATTTAGCCTCATAGTAGACAAATATTGAGAGGCTAATTAGCAATTCCAGAAAGCAACGTAGAGCTGCTGAGCATTCTGGGTGAATATTTATAACATTATTAATGTATACTTGGTTTGTCCTTGAACACATTTAGCTTCCTTTTTTTCCCCTCAAAGCTTGATATAACTTATAAAGTATTTCCCTCCTCTTCGATTTACTGGCCCCAAAAAATCCCCATCTTGGGACAAGGATGTTTGTCATTTTCAAAATGGACTCCCAGAGGCCTATATCTATTGGGCACCTTTTCTATATCTCCAGTGCAACATATTAAAAAGGCTGCTTGAGATTATCATTCAACATGCCATTGGTGGGCACATGGGAGCTAATTTTCAAAATGGCAGCATATAATGCCCTCTATCTTTTAAAAAAAGATGAATAGTCCATCAAATCAGGACATGTGGTTTTGAATAGTTGTTTACTAATTGACTGGCATGTCAATTTTATAAGTAAACTTGTTTTCTTATAAGGGAAAACTTACGAACAAACCTCTGTAGGGTCAACACATTTTGATATCCATGAGTGACTGGAAAATCCTTAATTGCAATGAATCAGTCATATGATAACTTTTTATAAAAATGGTCCATAATCTGAAAACTACTTAACTAAAAAAAAAACGACTATTTTAGTTTTTCAGAATACTTAACTGTACTAAATAAAATAAGTTACTTAAGCTTTTCTAACAACATGTTAAAAACAAAGCCTTACATTTACAGGATTAGTTTAAGACTCTACATGTGTACAACATCTGTGCCACATGACAGAAAAAAGCCTCAGAGATCATATCATGTATCCTATCAGTGCCAAAATGTATCTCTAATAGGATGACTGATGTATTGAAAACACTAAAGAGAATGACAAATAGGGCCACGAGGAAATCCAACCACAATCAGGAAAGTAACTATCGTAAAAAGCCTTAGCAAAATATTATCCCAGAAAAGAATTTAGCCAAACTTGACAGTAATCTTCATTCAGGCAAAAAGCAGAAAATGGTAGGCATGTGGAGAAACACATTATACGATCGGCAGTATTATTTACATTATATGTAATTTTATATCCATTTAAATATGTGATTTAAAGAGACTACCATTTTAGAATTTTATGGACCATTTTTAAAAAAAATAACAACAAAAACAAAGCAGAAAATGTGTTAATAATAATTTATTTAAATAAACCTGTAGTTTGTCATATTCATGATATAAAATAGACAAAAAAAATGTGCTTTTAAACCCCAAATAAATTTTCCTTACATATGCAAAGCTGACATTTCCTCTGTTCACTAAATAAATCAACAGTGGGAATATAAACTGGTCATTGCAAACCACAGCTGCTGAATGAATAAGGGGCTTTAACAGACAACCTCTATTTTTTATTATTGTTTAAGTTGATTCTTTAAATCATTTAAAAAAATATAATTTGATTATTAATATTTAATTTCATTTGTTATCATTAACTAAAAATTGTCCCCTTCCTTTATTATATATATATATATATATATATATATATATATATATATATATATATATATTAACTTATGTAACATGTTTTCCATTCTTCAGAAGAAAAAAATAAACTACAGCAAACTGCTATGTGACAATTTTAGGGATGAAAATTGTGAAATTATAAAAATATGGTATTTGTACATGTCTCTTTTACATTGCTCAAACCTTAAGTCTGTATACAAATTCACACTGATTACCAAAATCCACACAGATGACTAAAAATAGCTAGGGGCTTTATGGCCACCAACTATTTCATAGGATAGGAATGCCATTTTTTTCAATATTTGCTGATTATTTTCAGGAGTTTAGAAGAAGGGATTGTGTATCAATAATACTACCAGCAAACTTAGCCATCACACCATTTTAGATCTTCATTATGAAGTTGAACAGTGTTGTTTCTACCCCTTTCCCTCTTGGCTTACTACTGGCAAAGGAATTAAGAGATAGTAGTGGATAATGTACTTGATATTTTAATAATATTTCTCCTTTGTGAAATTATAACTTTCTTGTCATGATGGGGCAATACAAAGAAAAGAGACCAACATGAGATATGTAAAACATTATTTTTCGATTCTAGTACTAGCACTAGTGGCAAGGATTTTTAAGGATTGATCAGTCTGGTCTGTCAGTGGTCCCTGTGCACTGGAATCTAGAAATAGTGATCTGGAAGGGTATTAGTTTCAAACATGGCGGATAGTTGGATATGAAAAAAAAACATTCAGTTCTATTTTTTTTAACCAAGAAATAAGGCTTACAAGAGGTGAAATTTTGATCCAAAATAATATAGAGATAGAGAGGGAGTGATCACAAATGTACTATTCACTTTCTGTACTACTTATGGTAAGTTAATGATTGTTGTGGTAGTATACCTCCTCACAAAATCTACTGCACAAACCAAGAACCAGACCCACACTGATGAGATCCATTAATAACAAAACAGTTACTGTCTGTGAATAGATCTCCTAGTTTGTGCATAATCCATCCTATTCTATGCTTAAAGCGGTGTGATATATAATTCTAATGGAATATGGTAATAAAGTAAATAACTGAAGGGAGTTTGGAATGATCACCATTGCTTCCAATTTGACCTCTTGAACGCATAATATAGAGCATTACAAATAAAGGATAATAATTACCATGTATTCCACATAAAAACCTAAAAAAATAATTCAATTGCATGCTGATCTGTAATTAATTTGATAAAAGAGGGATTTGCTTATGAAACAGAGTTGTTAAGACAACGTTCTTTTAAACATACCTTTAACTGTAAATTGTTGATTGCACTGCTTGGTTGACACCTTAAAGACCCTTCTGTCTTAATGTCAAATACATAGAGGAGAAACTCTTCCCGACTCTGGGTGGGAAAATCCACTTGAAGATGCGTTTCACTGATAGCACTGGGACCAATGTTATGCAGCTTTACAAACAAATACAAATACATCTTCATTACTGCAGAGCATTGATATTCACATAATATTGACTTCAGGGCCCTATAGGAGTTTATCTACTGTTACTGAATTTAGATAAATGTTTCAAGCACTAAATAATGTATTTTTGAAGAAGCATACATTAAATTGCTACAAGTGAAATAAGAATCAATAAAGAATCAAATAAAAAATATGGGAAACTCGTAAAGACATATTTTACACAGGAAGCTCTATGTCCATTCAAGCATAATTATGGATAAGAGAAGCAGATGGTACCTCATATATGTGTTGCACTAATGGTCCAACTTCTATTTCTTCACTTGGTTTTTCTTTGGGCTCCCAGTTTGGAATTGGTAGAACAATTTGTGGAGGATGGGATACCCTGTAATAAACAAACCAGTTACAACCCAACAAGAACGATGAGATGCATTTCAACAATATGTTACATACATGTTTAGCATATAAATGCCTTTTAAAGAGAAAGTCTTCTCTTGCTGCAATAACTAAACTATACATGTTTATCCACTGTTTCCCATGTAAAATCGATGGATACTAAAAGTGTCCCATCCAGATTCGACTACACAAACACAAAAAAGAAATGAAGCAAACTAACACTGACTTTAATTCACAGATGTACTGGAACTAGTTCTGGGTTCTTTGAATCAGTGTCACAAAAAAGTTTAGGTAACTTAGATCTTTCTGCCTGATTACATAGCTAGTCAATTTTGTGTTACAAAAAGGTTCTCAATAGTTTATAGGTAGGAGTTTGTCAGAAATATTTTACATATCTAGCTAATAAAGTATAGTGTATGTGGAGATGTCCGATTTGTCTGCAGATTAAAAGTTTGTAAATGAGAGGACATTAAAATGACCACTGATTACCTTATTTATAGTGTGCTGTGTTGAAGAACTAGGAAAAAATGTTTTAGCATGTATTAAATTAAATAGTATTTAATGGGCCACTGCACAATCAAAACACGTGCTAAGTCTGACTAAGAGAATGATTAATTAGGGGGGGGGGGAGTAAAAAAGCTAATGTTTTAATTGTAATTCCTAATTTGGATCCATGATATATTGGTGGAAGCTGAGTGTGTCAAAGGGGATTTTGCATTTCTGGAGAGCTATAGATGCATTAAATGAAGCAAGGTGTCTACTTCTGGGCCAATGAGGAGGAATACATGTCAAATCTAACCATATCCTATTATTAAACTAATGCTCTCGACTTCCGCTTGTTTCATCCTCCTGTTTCCCTCCCTGCACTGATGTCTCCACCCCATCATCCAGCTTTCAAGAAGTGATGTAACAAACACAAAATGGATTACTGTACTAACAAAGAAAGTCTTATTTTCCCAGTCATATTTTCCCAGAAAATGTTTTACAGTATGTCCTTGGCTTTTAATATTGTTAGTTTGGTATATACTTAACAAACAAGTGTCTTATCTTGAACTGCAGTGGTCCTTTAATTTATTAAATGTTATATATCATTATTTCTTACTGTGGGCATTCATGGTAATTTAAAGAATTCATTGTTTTATTTGCTTTTCAGACTGGTTACCAGAGATAGAGACACCACAGTGAGTTGAACTCTATTTAATCTCAGCTGCAGTGAAGGTCCCTCTAAGTTGACTAATAAGGTTAACAAAAATGTTTACAGCCAACAAAGCAAGAATTACATAATAAAAATGAAAGGCTGTATTATTTTGTCCATTATCAAGTTAAGTTCTTCAAAAGAGGAAACTATATATATATATATATATATATATATATATATATATATATATATATAACACTTCGGCTTCAGTTTTAAAATAATCTGTAATGTGAGTGGTACTATTTGAGAACTTATAGCGGAGTATACCAACCCTTCGTATGATCTTTGGAAAATACCATTATGCCTCAGTTTACACAACTGTAACTGGTTAGCAGTAATAACTATTTTCCTCTTATTGACTACCATGCAGACCAATGTCCTGGAACTATATTCAAAGTAAATAGGATGTAGTCTTACACTGAGAGGCCATGCATAAATAATCATTACTACTATTATGTGTTGTTTATAATTATTTCCTCTTGAATTACAGAAATATGTGACTCCTGCTTACATTATACTTTCTATACAAAGTACTGGCTACTGACTAGTTTACAAGTTCACAAAAAGAAGCCGGCAAAGCCCCATTGGAAAGAATTTCAGCATTTTATAGAAGATGGAAAGATAATACCCTTATACAATAAAATAAAAGGACATAAAATGTAGCCAACCGGCTCTTCAATTCTCTTTGCTTTATTTTAATTCACTAACAGGCTCCCTTCGCTAGTAGAAGTCTCCAGTTTTATGCCCCCTCTGGGAGTTTAGAACCTGTTTCATTTTACAGTATGTGATGTCAGCACATAATGTCTGGATCTGCTACACTTTTGTGGGGTCACCAAAGTCCAAGGCTCTGGCTGTGTGCTAATAAAAGAAAAACAGCAGACACAGCATATTCCAGGAGCCTGCATATGCTATCAAACAGGATGCAGACTGCTATGTCCCTAACCAATACGTTGATGAATATTTTTTTTACTAAGATCTAATCCAACCTCATTAAAACTAGGAAAACTCTGGATAATGTAATGTATATACCCATGGAATATATGTCAGGAATTTAACCAGGGTCTAACCTTCCTTAGGAAATATGATTTATCAATTTGAAATATCATTTAGCAATTTCTGATATCCCTCCCAAATTCCACTTTGTGTGTATTTTCTTTCTTCACATTACTGTAGTGTGATTTGAATGGGGCTGGAGGTAGACTTCTGAGAGTTGTAGCCCACAGCAATGTCTAAAATGATGGTTACATTGGAAAATTGATTTGAATAAAAAATAAATACATTTAGATAGCCCAACGTACCTGTCTAAAAAGTCTTATACCTGACACACGGGTGCTTGAGTTCCTGTACTGTGTATCCTCACCACTTCCGTTGAAAGGTCGATGTACTTATCTACACCCTTTAGTACTTGAACACATTTGTTTCATTGTTTTTAATTGTTTCTAGTTTATTAATATCCTTTTAAGATACAGGCTTCAAAACTACGTACATAATGCTAAATGAGGTCTACTAGGGATCTGTAGAGTGGCATTTGACCGTACCAATTAATTTCTTAGGAATAGCAACTTTCTTCACATCATGTAATCATGAACATTAGTACACACAACTAGAGATGTAGTGCTATATGCATAACATTGAGGATTGCAAATATTCTAGGTTTATTATGTATTACTAAATTTGTGGAAGGTACCTATGGTTACACAGCCTCTTCCCAATTTTTGTTTTAGTGGGACATTTTATTTCTAAATGTTTATTTAGTTGCTGTTCCATGGAAAAAAAATCAAGCATACACTGATAATAAGATAAAGTATTAACTTACCCTCTAATCTCTACTTGAGCGACAGCAGATATGTTAATTTGAAGACTAACAAAGTTACTATTGGGGTTGTCTTTGTTGGAACTGTAAAATAAAATATAGGAAAATAATTAACAAATCAGAGGTAAAAATGAAATACAACAACAGCGATTTGACAGTGACAAAATAGGGGTGGATAGGTGGGAAAGGGGAACATGTGACTGTGCTTTGGATTATTTTCTAAAGTAGATTATTATTTGCTATAAAATCATGTTATAAAAAGAATCCAAGGTAAAGGTTAGTTTAGCAAACTAGATGCACATCCCTCAACATAGCTCTTGAACATAGCTCCTGAATACAGGGTAATAGCCGGCTGTGCTTAATAATGAACAGACTGGCTTGGCATCCAGGTCCTATGCACAGCAGACAGCTACACGCCCTACAAGAACTAGTACTGTTCACTGCAGGCAAAAGAGAAGAAATTGGACTTTGGGCTAGATATACTGAATAAAGTAATTGGTAACCTAATTTCTAGTGTTATCCTACGGTGTGGCCACTTTTGAAGGGTCTACAGTAGAAGTATTACAATCAGTTGGATTGGTTGGGCCAGGTTAAAGAATACAGGAATAAGGGGAACTGTTTTGCAAAGTAAAAAAAGAGCAGTTTTTGAGGCAAAAAATCCTATGCATATTTTGCAAAAGAACAGGAGAAGATGAGCCCTGGAGGCCTCTGAGGTCTACTGTCTATTTATGTGACAGGTGTCTTCCAAAGCATTTTAGATCTATTTTAATATTTGATAACAAGCCAAACTCATTAACATGGTGGTGCAATCTAACAAAATGGTAGCACACAGATGATTAATACACAAGCACAAGTTAAAAACATGCATTTTTCTCCCGGTTTAGGCTCTCAGACTGTCATAGCGCATTACCCGTTCAGTTTCCAATGCTGACATCTGTATGGCATTAGCTTAACATAGAAAATATTCATAAACTGCTAAAATTATCCATGTATACTTTGATGCAGACTTTCTGGTTCCACACGGGAGAAAAGAAACACATCTTTCTCTTTGTCATTTTGTAAATAAATTAAAAACCTTTAAATAAAAGCAAACAATTTTGCTTCAGCCTGGGATAATCATGTCATGAGTGTAATATGGAACAGATTTTCCAATAAACTAATTACAGACATTTTATACAAGCAACTTGTGCTGCCAGACGTCTTTCTTGAAAAGTGATTTGATTATTAGCCACACTTGTCAGGCTGTTTCTGTTCTTTTGTTGTTCCCAAAATCATTCATGCAAATCAACAGCTCGAAAGATTTAGAAAACAATTGTTCTGACGTTTTTCTGGACTCCAATGTTTGTTTGTGATAACAAATATTTTATCTTAAAAATGTGGAGTGAAAGAATGCTGCACATTGTAAAAAAAACATTTGTCCTAAATTATCAGCTGTTTGTGGAAAATCTTTGAATAACTTTGTTTTATGAGGGAAAAATGTTTTTTTGGAGGCATAACTTACATTCTTTTACAGTTGTTATTGATAAAAGACAGCTCTTTACATGTTATTTTTCCAAAATGTATTTCCTTATTTTAAATGGTACATTGAAATATGTGTTTATTAAGGTATAATGGAAAGTACTGGTTCATAATTCCTATTATGAGGTTCCATTTTGTATGATCAGAGGTTCCATGCAAAAACTACTGTGAAAATGTATTTGTGGTAACATTGATAGAGCCATGAATAAAGGTTATAAGGTTCTAGGTAGGTATTAAGATGCTTCCGTATTTTATGGGTTTTTGAGAGTTTTCAGAAGCTGTGAATTATCTTTGAGGTACAAGAAAGAAACTTGTGGAATTCCTCAGTTGTCATCATGGAGCCCATGGGGTTCTAGGTTTAGAGCCCAAATACAATTTCACTGCTGAAATGATTTGGGAAATACTGTACTAGACAATTCTCCTCCCCCCCCCCCCCCCCCCCCCCCCCCCCCAAAAAATGCATTAAAAGGACATTGAGAGTTTACACTGAATGATCATGAACAAATAAAAACATAGTGCAGGGGTTCCCAAACTAAGGTTTGTAGACCACCAGTGGTCCATGTGGTCCACTGTACAATTGGAATTACCAAAAAATAATAAACCTAAAAAAAAAATATATACAAATGCATAAGAAGCAGATTTTAAGTTTTTAATCAAAATGAAAAAGTTTGGGAGCCACTTATGTAGTACATATCTATTTACTTTGACAATGTCTATGTTCATTATCTCAATGCTAGTGTCTATTGATTTCACAAAAAGAAAATTAAAGTTAATTGTCAGTAGTATGCAAAAAATAAGTTTATTATGCACAAAAAAACATTTCAGGGAAAGTTTATTTAAATCGCCCATGAAGCAAAATGTCCTTGTTTCATATCTTGTTCTTAGAAGTTAAACATGTTATTATTATTATTATGATTATCCTTTATTTGGAATGAGCCAACATATTCCTTATAACTATACAGGGCTTAGGTACAATGCAAAAATACAATATTAACACATTGCAAAATAATGGAGGGCCCTGTATTTGAGTTTAAAATCTAATGTACATAGTACTTTTTCCCAAAGCACCTTACAAGATTGAAAATACTTAACCTTACAATCTAAATTTTGGCTATGGTTCACTAGTGACCATGGAGGTCAGTGGTTGTTACCAGTGATTTCCAAATATTTTTTTCTTCATGAATTTTGATAATGTTGTTTAGAATATGTCTCAAAAGTTGCCCTTGAGTTGGAACCATCAGAACTGCAAGCAGTTGATTTAAGATTTAAAACAATTCCAAGTCAAGGTTGTTGGTGGGATAAAACCTTTGGGTATAGACCACTTTATTTACACAGTAGCCAAGAACCAAAAATGTATCACCCTTCCAAATTTATCTTTGTATCTCCACATCACACTTCCTGGCATTGGCTGCCTCGTACAACACATGTTAGTTCAGAACTAGGCTTGTGGTTGGCTGGATGTAATATTTTTTTTAACATTGATGACAATGGCAAGTTTATTAAGGGCTTTACATGTTAGATCCACACAATTAAATGATTGAATTTTTTGTATGTACATAAAGATAAAAGTATGTATGTACAGAGTGAAAGAGTGTAATACCTATAAAAGGCATATAGATTATTTCTAGGATTTGTGTGCTACTTAAAACAGGTATACAGCAATCATTGTAGACTAGAGAGAGTGCTAAAAATACAAATGTTAGCTTTGAAGCAGAGTAAACACTATTTGCTGAACATGGGCTAACTTTGTGATTTTATGGCATAAGGGGGAACTGATATAAGGGAGAACTGTATTACTTGCCCCACCATCTTATTTAGAAGGTAACATCCCAAGAGCTGGTATCTTCTACTGTATATCAACATGTGTAAACAGTAATGTTATGTGTCACTTACTCATTGTATTCCAAATATTGTTCACACGTATATAGCTCTACATAAAATGTTGTTGCTTTATAAATAATTAGATTGTAAGTTTGCGAGTTTTCAATCTTGTGTCCGTGCCTTGGAAACATGCACTATGTACATTTGATTATAAGCTCAAAAACAGGGCCCTCCATTCTTTACAAGGTGTTAAGTTTGTTTTTTGCCATGTACTGAACCCCTGTACAGCGCTACGGAATATGTTGGCGCGATATAAAGAAAGATAATAATAAAATTAATAATAATAATAATAATAATAATAATAATAAGGTAAAACATTTTAAGCTAAGAACAGGGCAGAATTCATCGGTCAAATCATTTATATCTTACAAAGGGGAAAACTAATTGTTTAACTTTAGCTGTTGAAAGAGTTCTTGGAAGGTGAAGGGGTCACCAAGTCATGAACTCATCACAAATTAATCTTGTGAAATCAGCAAAAAAAAGTGTCTCAAAGACATTTAAATGTGACAAATTATCCTCAAAAATCATTGAGGAAAAATGTATCTGATCTTCTAACCTCTGTCCAAGGTAAACTCCGTCTCATTGTTGATTGTATGTCCAAAAAGTGGCAGATGAATGAATAACGTGCATTTTTACTAGGAAAATGAATGGCTTTTTCCAGTAGTGTTATGACATATAACAAGGCAGTAATATTGTGATGTTAATTCCTTTGCGTCACCACTTCCTTTCCTGTTGAACTTCCATAATGCTTCCTGTCTCATTATCTTGATATCTTTTTAGTTTACGTATTTGTATCATTTTCAAGTTTAAAAAAGGTCATAAAAATGTCTTCAGGATTTGATAGTTTTTTTCTCTCAAGTACAGCATCTTCTAAGAAGATGCATAATTGTGTCAAGGTCAAGTTATTAGTGCAGACTATTATTATTATTTGTCAAACCTATGACTTACCAATGAAAAAAAACTTTAAAACAGAGCACTTACCACTATGCCTCCACACTCTGATTTTAAAGACAGTCTTAAGCTATAATATAACGTAACAGTTACAGACTCCAACCTTACTATTTATGTAGATTCTTGTGGGAGAGCTTCAATGGCTAAAGTAACATGACAATATCTGGCAATTCTTGAAAAAACTTGATTTTCCACCCTTTAACTGATGATGCAGAAACCATATGGTAGTCCTTAAAGTATTTAGAAGCAGAGGTAGGATTCATGAGGTGGGGAGAGAAGTTCCTTGCTGGCTCCTTGAAACCAATAAAGGCACTTTTGTGATGTCTTGCAATCTGTAGTTACAAAGAGCCAGCAAGGAGCTTCACTCAGAGTCTTGTGAGTCCTGTCCGAGCTTCAGAATATTTAGAAGTGTTAACGTGGATAGGAGTGAAATAGTGAGGAGGTATGGAAGGAAGGAGAAATAGTCACGGGGACGGCAGAAGGAGGGGGCATCATTTATTCAGGCCAAGGCAGTGGAAAACCTATATACACCACTGATAAATACTGTGCTAATAGAGAAAAAAGATAGACAAATTACTTGAAACTATTGATCACAACAATTCCCAAAAGGAATTTTGCACAAAATCTAAACATTGGCAATGTATTAGTGATGTTTGAAGAACATTATAATGAAAGGCTTACCTCTTCACAATAAGATCAAATTTGATACTCTGGGTATTTTCTAGACGCTGGACACCAAATCGCAGACCAACTGTAAGCTAAAAAATGCACAGGAAGCATCTCAATAGTGATACAGGATATAAGGTGGTTCAACATTACATTGGATTGAATGCAAAACTGAACAGATGATGAGTAATTGTCAAATATGAAGCCCAATAAAAGTAAATTTTTATTTTCACAAAGAAAAGAGGGCTGGAGCTTTACAAAAAGTCAAAGTCTGAGCAGAAACCACCTACACAATGTGGCAAACTGTACAATAGGGAATACATATCATACCTTCATTCTGTGGCTTTGGGACACACAAAATGTACACGTTCATCACAGTTAGCAGTGATTTAATGTAAACATTGATTTGTGAAACGTTTCACAAATGTGAAAATATAACTAATTTAATGGGACTGCAAAACTGTTTGATATATACGTTATATAGTCTGTGAAGTTAAGATTTTAAAGGTGTGGCAAGTAAATTAACTGTTTCCAAGCAATTATATGTATCTAGCTTAACTTCACCATTCAGATGAAAAGGCTCATGTTAAATATGCAGTTTATTTCATACAGTTTTCAACAGTGGTAATAATCCCATAACACATAATTAGTTGTGTTACATTTATGTGAAGATATTTTGAAGACACTTCAGTATTTGTAAAGGCAGTATTTGTAAAGGCAACCACTCACTGACATTTAGTTATTTAAAGTTGCAAAACACATAAAGAAGCCAAACCATCTGGAGGTCTCTTACATTTGTTCCAGCCACCATCGGATTGCCAAGGTCGCACACTACCATTCGAGATTCATTTTGCATTTTGTATTCACAGTTAAGTTGCCGTAGTCCCTACAAAGAAAAAAAAAAACAATTAAATTCAACTCAAACGTTAAGAATGTTGTCTGGGTGTAAAAAAAAAAAATCTAAATTCAAAGTGAACATCTGTTTCTTTACAAGACAAGAGATTGAGATATCTGTGTCCATTTCTAGTGAAAATGTCTGTCCAGTTGCTATAATTTACAAAATGTGTCCGTCTGAAGACTCAATAATATGCAGTGGGGAAGTAACAACATGTTCAAGATGGTGGTGATCAACAGCGTAAAGGGTTTCTTTAGCTCTGACTTTAAAAGACACATATTCAAATTCCAAAATAGGTGGTGTACGGGTGGGACATCAGCATGTGAAATGTTATTTATTTGCTGATGACCTCCTTTGTACCCTGACGAACCCGGGCCCATCGATTCAAGCTCTGATGGAAACAATCACGCAGTATAGCTCCTTGTCAGGGCTCAGATTGAACCAGGAGAAGACAGAGGCCCTTAGTGTTGGTCTTCCCTCAGACATATTGAACCAGCTGAAACTAACATATAATTTCCTGTGGCCAGCCTCTCACATTAAATACTTGGGAATTAATCTAACCAGTACATTAGCAGAAATGTATAAAGCTAACTTCCCTCCCCTCTTTAGAACTTTGCAGAGAGACCTAAACATCTGGTCGAAGCGGCATATCTCCTGGACGGGTCGGATTGCTGCGGTCAAGATGAACATCTTGCCAAGGCTGCTCTACCTAGCCAGGACTTTGCCCATTCAAATAAACAATGCAGAGTTGTCCCGTTTCCAATCCTTGGTATTTAAATTTATATGGAGGAATAGACCTCCAAAGATAGCCAGGAGGATAATGTTTAGGCACAAGTCCAAGGGCGGTCTATCATGTCCTAATTTTTCCAACTACCTCAAAGCGGCGCAACTTGCTTTTATCCCCTTGGTGCACTCCATCCATCACCAACCAAATTGGGTGTTTATTGAGGACGCATTAATGGCTCCCCTGACTTGGAGAATAATTCTATGGGCTCCTCCCTCGGAGACATACGGGGACCGGATTAGTAACCCTATCACTAGCTTCACCTTAAGGACTTGGAATCGGGCCAGACGGGAACACAAATTAGCCCACGCCTTGTCTCCCCTAACTTCTGTGTTCTCATCTCCCTCCCTTTTGACCTCTCTATCAGTGGAATCGAGAAATTTTTGGAGCTCGCTTAACTTAGACAAATTGGGAGCATGGGTGGACAGCGACAGAATCTTAACACTAGACACAGTGAAAAGGGATCATATAATACCCAGCGAGAGCTATTTAACCTTATAAAAATAAGATATTGGATAGGGGAGGCGGTGAGGAAGCATGGACCCCCCATGGCTACCTGGCTGTCTACAATGCAAGAATGTACCGCTCTTCAAGGGAACCCTGGGAAATCTTTATGACATATTAAACTCTCCCCCGGATCTTACAAAGCCCCCCTTCATGATAAAGTGGGAATCTGATCTACAACAAACTTGGGAGGGGACAACTTGGGCCGAGGCCTTTTTGAATCTCTCCAAGGGTTCATTTAATTTCAGTCTCTTGGAAACTTCCCTAAAAATTCTGCACCGGGCTTACATGACTCCAGTTAGATTGAACAAGATATTTCCAACAATCTCAGATAAGTGCTTTAGGGGGAGTCAAGGTAGGGGGGATTTCATTCACTCATGGTGGCAATGCCCCAGGGTGGCTGAGATCTGGGAGAAGGCAGCCACACTAATTTCAGGATTATTGCATTCCCCTATTACACCTTCAATAGCGACATGCCTTCTAGGAATACATCATTCAGAATTAGGGAGAAAAGGCAATAGGCTGGCTCAAATGATTTATCTTGCAGTCAAGAACATAATTGCCAGGCGATGTAAAGATAATTCTATCAGTTTTCAAGAAGTGATTAATAAAGTAAAATTTCTATTTATTAATGAAAAGATGACTTATACTCTTTTAGACTCTCTTCCGGCATTTTTGGAAATTTGGGAGCCTTGGATTAGATCACCTAACGGCATTCCTTGAGGAGGGATAGTCTGGGAGGTCGGGTGGGGCCTGTTTTTTCTTAGGCGGCTAGGTGTGGAGCCGAGAGGGGAGCGGTACGGTTCGGACGGAATTGGAAGAAGGCTGACTGTTCTGTTGGAGGTAAGGTAATAATACAATGATTATTGGGGAAAAAAAAAAAGTGCTAAGGAGGAGGCGGAGAGGGGGAGTGATCGGAGGAATATTGAATTTTCCTTTGGTATGGCAAGCGAGAATAAACTTTTATCTCTCTCACTTTTATTCTTTACGCTGAATCTATTTAAGCTCAGCTAGTTTACTATCTTTACGGAGTTGTTAGAAATTTATATGTATTATAAATATCACTAAAAATTTTGAAAATAAGGTACTTTGAGGAAAGATAGAATGGTCTCAGTATTACATTTTGGAGGATATCTGTGTTCAGGTGTCAAATGTACGTTTATTCCTGAAATGTTTTATTTGTTACTGCCATTCATACTACTCTCAATAAAGTTTATATGATATATAAAAAAGACACATATTAATTAGTATGGTGTGTTATGTATGTACAAACATAAAATAATTCAGTTAATTTATTGAACATTTCAACCTGTCTAGGGGCCTCATTCAATTGCGATTTGGCCAATTGAATAGGGGTCTAAATAAGCACATAGCAGAAGTTTTTAGTTAGTGAAACCCTTGCTTTTGGATAGATGTTCACTAACTAAAAACCTCTGTAAAAAATAAATGTTATGTGCTTATTTAGAGTTCTATTCAATTGACCAAATCGCAATTGAATGAGGGCCTAGGTCTTTTGAAATGTGATCATGAGAAAAGCTAAGCCACTCCTTCATCAACAGGAACTTAACTGCAACTCAACTGTAACGTAAAGCTTTATGAAGACATAAGACTGTGCCAGGGAAAAAAAAGTAGATTGTCCAGCCAATAAGGACCTGTGCATGGGGTTGGAGTGCACTGATGGCAATCAAAATATTATTTTCTAAATGTAAGAAAAATAATATTGGAATTACAGTTTAATTAACCTACTTTTAAAATTGTGCTGAAGTTATCCCTTTGATGCCCTGAAGAAACACCCAAGCAGAAACTCTCTAAATAATTCACTCTTGTTTTAAGATTTACATGACCTCCCACCTTTACCAAATTAATTTTTACTCCTAACCTATAATTCTCTGACTTCTGGGAATGCTTTTCCCATTGTTTATCCTTTTGTTCTCTACGTTGCCTTTAATTTTGGCATGTTTAAATATATATAATTTACAATCCAAATCCTATAAAAGAATATATATTTTAGGAGAGGTATTGGACTATTCATTTATTTCTTAAGATTAAAAAAAAAAGTAAACACCATTGTCCCAAGAAGTTTAAAAAAAAAAAGGAGTACCAAATAAAATATCAGTGACTATAATATCTCTTGGGAATGAAACACTCCCTAACAGGAATAGTGTCTGATAAGTGAACCCCAGAGACAGGAAACACACTGCCCAGGGGTTAAGAGTACAATACTGCTTGGCTAAAAACACAGCTTCTTCCGAGAAAATAATATGTTTCAACTTACAAAAAAAACTAAAAACTATTTTTACTATTAACTTACCCTTTTTATTTAGTTTTAGAGTTTCTTAAACTTTTAAAATAAAAACTCAATTTATATAAAACACATTGAAAGCAAATGTTCTAAATAAAGAAAAACACATCAACAATAGCAGTGTAAAATCTTCAATACACAAAACAAATCAAGTGAATGGAGGGATGTATATTTACATGCAGATATGGTACCATCCTTAGAAAATCTTCCAGGATATCACAGAACATCTTACTGCATATCACTCTCTGTTTTTGAGGGACAACCGCACTTTAATAAATGGAGAAATGTAACTTCTCATTTTTTACCTCACATATCCCACCATATCTTTAAAATTTAGACTTTTAGATATTGAAAAACTACTGGCAAATAGTGTCTTGGTGACCATTTTTCACCCATTTGAAACGTTGGGAGATACTCAATATTCACGGCTAGTTGTATAAGAGCCAGCAGCACACCCACAATAATCAGGGGTAACTGCAATCATTCAAGGGTAACAATGAGTAGGTTACATATATCACAGTATTTAATGTTAATTCAGGTAATAAAAAAATGTGACCTTAGAAGATACTAAGAGCCTCATTCAATTGAGCAATTGTAAGTTACAGTAGCCCGTAATGGAGGCCGTAAGTTAATTTGCTATTCAATTGGTGTTTTTTGTTGAGCAGCAAACTGCCTACGTGTTACAGGCTTGAAATCCTTGTGGTTGTTAACTTACAGCCCATCTAAGCCTTTGATCTTTCACGTCCGCAAGAGTAACAATCGCAAATCGCTATTCCATTGCTACAATTCCTCAAGCCCGCAAATGTTTTCACACCCGTAAATGGCAAATGTAGACGAAAATCCTACAAATACTAGAGAAGACCCACGAAGGGGTTAAAGACATATCCGTAGCAATGTAAAAGGAAATAAAAAATCAATACTGCACTGTAAATTACAGGGAAAGCTATGAAAGACATTAGAATTAATTGCACAACAGTCTCAAGCTTGCAAATCGGCAATCAAAAGTAATTTTATTTCATGTTTCATTTCGGGGTTATATCGATCTCGGGAATCAATGAGTTAATACATATCGGGCCACCCACATGGACTAGAGCATGAGTTTTTTTTTTTTGTGTTTTGCGAGTCCGATCGCATATCGGACCTACAAATGCTAATTGATTGACATGTAACCCCCATCTTAGACTGACGTAATGACGACAGTCTCATTTTCTATTGGCTGTTTCGAAGTGGGTAGTTTAATGCTTAATTGATCATGTTCACACTCTGAAATGCTACATACGAGTGCATGGTTTTACGGTTTTGCCTTTCGGACCATAACTTGCGGGCTTGTTCAATTGTATAGCATCTGAATTGTAGCAGAGTTCAAGCCTGCAGCAGGCCCGCAGACATACGGCCTGTATACCGCGAGATGCGGGCTTCAAACTGAATGAGGCTCTAAATACAGTGGACCATTGGTACTTGTTGCTAATTGATTCCAGAAGTCAAGACGAGAGGCAAAAACAAAACTCCCATAAGGAGAAATGTAAATTGGTTTTAGCAAGCATGACGAGTACCAAGGAAGCGTTGAGTGACAAAGCACTTTTTGCTCATTAAGAAGCGTTGAATACCGAATTTAATGACTCATTAAGAAGTGTTGAATACCGAATTTAATGACTCATTAAGAAGCGTTGAATACCGAATTTAATGACTTTTGAGGTAGATGAGTGAATATCTAAGATATTATTTTTCCAAGCACACACATCTAAAGAAAAGTAAATTGCAACTGTATCTTTAAATTACTAAGTGATAACATTGATTACACATTTGTATTGCTTTTGCAGCTTTTATCAGTGTGAGAAATGTTTCCTTTATGAGCAATATTGGATTTTGCATCCAATTAAATTGCTTTGATAATGTATTTATTTAGGAGATGTGTTTGCTAACATCTGCAGAGCAGACAATAGGATCAATAATTCACTTATTACTGTTCACAAACATAAAGGCTGAAACTACTACCTATTAGTTCTGTTTTTTATTTGAGATGATAAATAGTTGTTGAAAACTTTTGGCTTCTGGTTTATAATATTAAATAAACCAAGTCGGTATTCAAATTCTGACAAGTCCAACATGAGCCAAAGAGTAAACCAAATACATAAAAACAACCTCTTGGAAGAAAAGTCATAAATAAAGAGTTTGTGTATAAATCTCACGGCACCTCTGCGTTGAAAATTCAATTCAATATGTGTAAACACATTTGTTCATATTTGGCTTTATTGCATATTTTATTCAAAAGCATAAAAAGTAAATAAAAGAAAACAAATTACATATCTAGTATAAGTGAGACATTATATATTAACTGTAACCGGGTCATTGACAGCGGCGGGGATACTTTTCCCTGTAAGGGGGCACATGCTGGTAGGCACTATTTAAATCTATATATTAGGGGTAAAAGGATTAGCTATAATTCCCAATTCAGTACCCTTTAAAAGAGGATTTTCACTAATATATGGGCAGTTATTGTAAAGGCTGACCACTGGATATAGTGAAAATGAATGTGTAAAATGTAATACTGCTACAGCGGGAAGGAATTATGTCTAGACGCCCTTGTGCATTTCAACAGAAAACTAACAGTGTATTTTAAAAATACATTTGAAGTCATCTTGTTATAAAAACACATAAGTGAGTATAATTTTAAGACGGTACCACAGAGTCAATTTGACACACCTCAACAAATATCCTCTACATAAACTATCACATCCCATGTTCTTGTTGTATAGAGCATTAAATGACAAATAATGAATTTTTTTAGGGTGGGAAATGCTGTCTTAAAGTAGTATTCTTTTGGGTGCTCCTGACTAATTATCTTTACAATAGTACAATTTTAATAACTTGCCTTGATAATAAACAAAAAGTCATTAGAAAAAAAAAAAATAAGACTCTTAATTTGCGTTAAGAGGTAGAACAACTTTTTTTCTTATATAGCGCCCTATTCTATAAAAAAACTTGTCAATGCCTCTAACCTGTACATTTTTGCTGCAGGTGTTTTTTACTCTAAATGTTTAGATGCATTCCATTGATTTAAGCTCGCAATTTACCTTCTTAAGCCTAAACACGTGCCTTTTTAAGTAGGATTTCAGGGGACGTGATTATCTGATCAGACAATCACATATATAGTTCTCAGCAATACAGGTCGTTGCTAACGATTGTAGGCTCGCGTAGCCGAAGGCGCTCCTTGCGCTGGTGGAGATGTGCACCTACGACCCCCTACGACTTTCGGGCCGCAAATGCAGACCCTCGCTGGGCTGCATTTGCGGAGGTGAAGGCTCCCACGTAGGCTGCAGTGAGCCAAAGGCTCATTGTAGGCCACAAAGCAAGGGGCCGCCTTTGCGGAGGTGGAGGCTCTATGGCACCTCACAAGCGGTTACAAATGCCCACAGATGCAAGACTTTATAAAAAAAAAACACAAAACACGCAATGACTAAATACGGACTTACACAGAAAAATACGAGCCGCGGGACTTAGAAAAATAAATATTGTGGACTTACACAAAAAAAATACGAGCCACGAGAGTCGCAAAAATACGACCTTAATGGAAAACCCGCGCACAGCGGAAAACATTAAAAATACACACAAAAATAAAATAAAAACTTTACCCACAGCAAGGGGGGACACCCAGGAGCGCCAAAGGATCTCAGACCACCAAAACACTTACTCTCTCTGGCAAACAGCATTACCTGCCTTACAATTTTATTGCCGTCATTTTTTGAAGGGCAAGTCGCTAGTATTTAAGAAAGCCGGTAAAATAAATTTTAGACCCAGCCTATAGTAAATGAGACCGTCGTCATGATGTCAGTAAAATATGGAAGTTACACGTAAACTGCAATTGGAGGCTACAAATTAATTAGTGCCAATAAGTAATATTTGACGATTGAGCTAGCACTCCATAAAATGCATTAGATCATCTGTTTTAGTCCATGTGGATTTCATGATATCTATTAACCCCTTGAGTCCTGACATCGATAATACTCAGAAATAACAGTTAAAAATAATATTTTTAATTACATATTTGTGGGTTTAAGACAGACTGTTCTGCAATTAATTCTAATGTCTGTCCAGGCCTTTCCATGCTTTTAAAGTACAGTATTGTGTGTTTAAAAAGCCATTGTGAGTCCTATTTAGTACTCGTAATATTTTTTGACAAAAACTCAATACGTTTTTCAGTTGCAGGTTAGACTTTATTTGCGAGCTAGAGCTACTGGTCGTAATATTCAAGCTGGGCTAAAACCACTGGTATCGTAAACTTGTACTTGCGTCTTTGGCTGGCACGTAGTGGTTGCGGGCGGGGAGCTCGTAATCAGATTGCGCATGGCTTATAGAATATGTGTCAATTTTAAAAGTGATTTTAAGCATGTATAAATTTACGAATTGGGCAATATAATAGTGCCCACAATCTGTCATCTGGGAGAGACATAGGATGCAGGTCTCTATTCAGTTACAGTGGTACCTGGGTACTTGTTTACCTCAAAACTTGTCGAATGGTATTCAAAGCGTCTTGAGGAGAAAAAATGCCTTGGTACTTGTCATTTGCTTGGTACTTGTAGCGCTTGCTACAAGTACCTTGAGTCAATTTACATTACTCCTTAAACTTTGGTACTCGTCATTTTCGCCACTCGTCGTGCCTTCAGGAACCAATTAGTGGCGAGTACCAAGGTACCACTGTATATTGAAAGTCTGCCACATTGTTGTGGAACTCAGCACTTGGATTAACCGGAAATGTAACACTGTAGGACAACCCTGACGCTCAGACACCAGACCGACAAGTATGGAAATTCCAAGCCACCTGCAGAGCCTGCCATTTTCTCTATTAATGCTGTTTATGTTCACGGTTTATATAGCTGGTAATTTTGTTAGATTGTTGTATACTTTACAAACATATGAATTTCCCCCCAAACTACAGTAATCCGTTAAATGTTTCATTGCCAAAGCGTTGTCCTAGGCAGTGACAGTGACAGCTATTTTGCTGAGCACCTTGTACCTGATTCACATGGTCAGTGTGTTCCTGCCATTACCTCCATATTTCTCTCGACGCCCACGTAATCTGCCTCTGGTGGGATGATTGCATGGAGCTCGGCTTCGTATGCTCCTTCCCCATCATTCCTGGCATTTATGATGAGCAGGACATGGTTCTCTTTTCCAATGATTAGCTGTTTCTTGTCCCTATAGAATTGTGATTTAAAGAAAAATATGTAGTTAAAGAAAGATTGCATGCAAGTAAAACTCAAAGGCGGTGTGGGCCCCAGTACTTGGATACAGCTTCTTAAATATCAAACACTTTTTGGCAGTTAACATGTATCTTCAATTCTAAAATACATGTAGCATAATAAAATAGGATCATTTATGGTTTCAAAGCCCTAAACACAGTATTATTATTTTCTTTGTATTATATGTCTAAGATTGAACCTTTTCCCTAGCTCATAAACGAACTGGTTTTACCTTACATTTTATATATAGATTAAATATATGGTATTGTAGAAATCTAAAATCCCTAGATGCCTATTTTGAGTACAATGCATTATACAAAAATGATTTGAATTCATATTAAATAAAGAAATCAATTAAAAGGACGTTTTTTGGAATTCACTAGGAATATAATATACCTATGTATCTCTTTAATTGTATGTACTTAAAAAATAATACAAACAGTTTCTATCTGTTTTCTCTCGTCTGCAGCCCGTGAAGGCAAGGGTTACCCTGTCTCATAGCAGCCAGAGCCAACTTTATGCAACATGCTCCTTGATAGATGTCAGTGACTGGCTAATTTAAAAACATTGCATTTCACAGTCTGTGTTTTCATGAACTGCATGAATGACAGAGGGCAGACCCAGACAGGTAAAAATTGTATGATTTTAGGTCGAAAAACTACTTATTAATAAAATAAAGTACGTAAAAGTAAATCGATACATATGTATATTACATTTCTAGTGAAATCCAGAAACCTTCCATGTTCCTTTAAACATTAAAAGGACACAGTGGGACTTCCAAATAACTGTATAACAAAACTATAGGTGATACCAAGTTTAATTAATATTATTAAAAATGTAATTTCTTAGAGAAAACTTACTTTGATGTTTGCATATTTAAAGGATCACTGTGGTCATATTTTAAACTTTACTATTTTAAAGAACTATACTTAAAAACATCAACACTTTTTAAAAGGTAAAAACAATCCAACCACTAATTTAATATTTTTGGTGCAGTTATGCTGCTATATAATTTACCATTGTGGCTTCAGCAGATCAACTACCTGAGGTGGGTGGAGATTTTGAATACACAAGAAGTGTTTGCACAATGTGAAGTTATATCTGCAAATACTCTCTGCAGATGCAAATGGAAACAAATTATTTTACAAGGACACCTGAGAAAATAACAAGCAGCAGCAGGGAAGAAAGTAAAATGGAGCCATACACTAAATCATAACTCCATATAAGCATTGCATTACTCCTTGGGGTCTACAGTTGTTTGTGAACATTTCTAAATGTATTAGAGAAGACGTTGGGTATCAGGGATTCATTCTCGGGGTTCATAATTACATTTTAGTTTTTTTTTTGCAGAAAAAGATAGGGCATGACAACCATGTGATATAATAAACGTTATGAGCTGTATACTGGCATGTTTCAGACTGTGTAGCTGTATCGGTTTCTCCATTCATGACTTGTTGACATTTCACATATAAAAGCTACTATGGTACACATCCCTCAAGTATAGAAATATGAAAACCCTTGACACTAATATTGTCTAATGTGGTGCAACATATATATATATATATATATATATATATATATATATATATATATATATATATATATATATATATAAATAATACCCTCTAGCACCGCTCTTTTCATCCAGCACATCCTTGCTCAGTACTGCTTTCCAGATGCACAGGGGGTTGCAATAATAAGCAGGATTTTATGCTACATTTAAATTGTTTTTTGCAACTTTTACAAGTCCTAACAGGCATTAAAGGATCACTGCAGAATGAAAAAAAGTATTCCTGTATAACTCACATAGTCTTCAAAAATTCAGATTTCCCCCCAAAAATGTATGTCATATTGTTAAGTTGATACATACTTGACAAACAAGTATCTCTTTTCTTGAAATGCAGTGGTCCTTCAAAGCAACACCATGTGTTTTATGCAAACACATATAAATAAGATTGGTTAATGCTAAGAAAAAGTTATACTTTTTTAGACATTTGCTTATGAAAAGTGTGTTTTCTCTTAGTTTATAAATATGTCCTACATAATCTTTTAAAGATTACTTTTTTTTTAGGAATTTATAAAATCATGAGACGTATGGTGGATTCTGTTCTGCTTTAATGTCTGTGAAATTGTCAATAGAAATCAGCAAATAAACAATGAATGGTATATACGAAGCATCTTAAGAGCATCTCCCATTATCTCCTGATTTACTATATACTATTTCCTATGGGAGGGGGGCAGCTCTTCTCATGTTATCACAGCTCTTCTGACCTCATCTCAGATAAGTTTAATACTTTGTGCTTTATACATTTTCACAATAACTAATCTTAATTTAAGGGGCCACTAAATTCATCACAATATGGAGCACACCACTGTAAATATCTCCTAAATGCATGTTGAAATACTTTCCAAACTTTTGAAATACGTGCATTTTTTCACTGAGAAGTTACTAAATTAAGTCTATTTTAACATGTGTCACTGACAGTGCCCCCAGACAGACCCACAGCAACAGTTCCATTTAGTGAGCATAAGCAAAAAAATAGTTAATCCTTCACAAATTCATTTGTGCAGAGAAATTAATGCTGGAATGACCTAAATAGGACAGTCCCTGCTGCATTCCTAATTTAGAGAAAAACTATAAATCTTTGTGCTTACTGTGTCTTCACTGCGCAGTGTCGGCATTTGTTATTTATCATGGAACAGTCGGCAGGCAGGACACAGTGTGTTTGTAATTACATCTAATACTTACATTTTTTTAGGTGTTAATAGTGTAATTAAAAAAAAACAATATATCATTTGTCTAAAAACTACAGTGGTGTTTTAAGCAGTTTTAATAATGACTGATATTAACTTTAGCCAAAAAGATTTAACAAAGTATATTGGCTGAGTGTAGCGAACATAATTCTTTCCTGTCTGAAATTATAGTGCTTGTTAAGTGCATCTATTTTGTTGTTGAGTACACAAATTGCAATGACTTAATAACATGCATTTATTATGGTCTTAAAACAGATACATCCTTTTGTTTTTGGGTATGTCAGGAAATAACATGATTGCAAACATGCATTCATTAGATCAGCCGACTGTATGTCTCAACTATAGTCCGGCTCCCTTATAGTGACTTTATTACGTGAACTTTTGTAATTATTGTATGTGATAGGGAGTGGTGTATATAATAATAACATTGAAAATAACTTGGAAAATTGGTTTGTATATTATTAAACTGTATACTGTACTGGTCAAAATGTTTAATGCACAGAGCCTAGTATAACATTTTAAACATACAGATTTTTAGGTTACAATCAAGCATCTTTACCAAACTGCAAGAATTAAAATGAACTATTTTGATAATGTTAGAAACATAGATTTCACTGCACCTACAAACAAAAGGCACATTCATTCTGCAGATTTTATCTATCTAAAAACCTTAGCTTCATAAATCCTTAAACTAGCCTTATGTATATCCGCTGGTGTGCTTGAACTATATAATCCCTAATTTTACAATACTATTGCAAGGTAACTTGGTGGATCATGAGACTAGATTGCTTCTACTTGCTTCTAATTGGCCAAACCGCAATTACCTGAGCCCGTAATAGAGCCCGTAAATGTGACGGATACTTAATTGGCTACATTTTGCTACTCGCATTCCAATTGCCAGTTACAGGCTCAAAAGCACTGCGGTTGTTAAGAACGTAACACCGTCCTATCTCTCCTTTGATGTTTCAAGCCCGTAAATGTTACCAGTGCTAAAGACGCAAAATCCATATTCAATAACAACAATTCAACCAGCCGCAATTGCCTTCAAACCAGTATATTGCAAATGTAGCAAAAAATCCTACAAGTACTAGATAGGACTCGCAAGTGGGTTAAACCTGTTTGTATCACTATAAAAGCAAATAAACATACACTACTGTACTTAAAAATACTGGGCAAGCAATGAAAGACATTATAATTAATTGTACAACAGTCTCAAGCTCGCAAATCTGCAATCCAATATTTTTTTTTTATCAGGTTTTATTTCCATGTTACATCGATAACTAAATTCCACGTTTTACTGACGTTATGATGATTGTCTCATTTACTATTGGCTCTGTCTAAACGGTAACTTACAGGCTTGCTTAATTGATCACGATCATGCCCTAAAATGCTACTTATGGGTTCATGGTTTGATTGTTGGGGTTGTGAGAATGTTATTATGGGGTAGAGTCAATTGAATACATATATATATATATATATATATATATATATATATATATATATATATATATATATATGTAAGAAAATTGGAACCTGCAGCCAAAAGTTCAGTTTGAAGGTAATTACGGGCTTGCAATTAAATAGGGGCCCATGAGTTAAATGTAAGTTAAAGGACTGTAATGGCCTAACAGGAAAAGTTGTTTAATTCAGTCCCTATTAAATGATTTATTTAAACAATATTCAGTATTAAATTCACTTTCAAAGATTACAGTATCATCCTCCAGTTGAGCTACATGTTTCCAGCTTGATAAGGTCATTAAGGGAACAGATGGATTATGCAGAGATACAGGTCAAAATAGTTTTTAGAAAAATCGGACTAAATAAGATGTCAAACAATCATTCATAGGCTCCACAGCAAAAGCTTTAACAGCACGTCTACATCCAATGAATGGCATTGTGTTGATATATGTTTTTGTTTTGAAAATATAGCACTGTCTACTAGACAAAGCCATCTCCTCCATAATGGCAGCCGAATTTGATCATTCAGTTTTAACCTCAGCTCTTGAGTGCCTGCAGGAGGTCATTTAAAATATTATAGCCTACTGTGTGGTATAGCCACCAAGCACACATTAATCAACAAGATGCAAGCATCAAGTGCCTTCAACACATTAAGAGTCTCCTTAGGGAAAGGAAAGACCACCAGAGATCCCTGCCCACCTGCAGTAGGCTCAAGAAACACAGAAACATGGAAACATATTTTAACTAAGAATTGTCCACTACTGCAGGAAACAGCGGTCTCACATCATGTATTTTCAAAGAGGTAACATTATCCCTAGATTAAGTTTATTGAAAGTGTTATTTAACTAATTAATTATAGTTTATCATCTTAAAAGAAGAGTGACAAGTTAGCTTGTAGGTCTTTTGGTCTTGAATCCAGGAGTAATGTTACCTCGTTGAATATATATGATGTGAAACTACTATCATATTTAGCTAACTTGTAACCACTGACTAGTTGGACCCTGACTACCCTTTCAATCTATAGTTTATTTGTTTTTAGTCTAATGCTGGAGCACTAGAAATAAATAATAAGATTAATACAAAATGGATCCATGTGTACAATTCATTAGTTTACTTAAAACGATATTGTTGGAGTACTAAAATATATATTTAACTATTGTATAAACACATATATTTATACAAATGTATGTATACATATCAGCAGCAGTTTAAAGCAGGCTGGTTCAGTGATCTAGGTATAATATTGAGTACTGCATTATATATATAATACTATATAATTATAATAATACTGTGATATACAAATAACCTGTTTTAGTACATTAACAGTGTGTTTTAATAGACAATGAGGATGTTTTAAACATTATAGTACTTTTTCATGAAAAAATATTTAGTAAAACTTTAATTGTATTAGAAACTAACATGAAAAGCTACCAGAAATACCTTTGCAACTCATACAGCTGTATTGCATCACATTGGTTGACTGGGAAAACCCCCATAGACAGTTATACATCTGAAGCAGTATATTCTGCTCCGGGAGCATCATTATCATAAAAAAAACAAAAAACACACTGTTCAACATTTTCAAATGCCCTCTTTCATATGCAGCAAAAGGGAAAAGTTTGATGGCCCTTTAAATGTTGTTTTCAGGCCTACAGATAAACAGTAATGCACAGTGTAAGTTATATAACAGCTGACAGACATGCACAGGAAGCTTCCGATGATGGAAGTGTGGCAGCTAAAATTGTCAGTGCTTTATTATGATCAATAGAAAGCTTAATAGTGTAAAAAGAGACACACCCCCACGAGACAGAACCTTTGTTCAGTAACAAAGTAAAAATCATCACTAAATATATTATATATACAGTAGTACCAGGGACTTTAAAACAAATGTGATTTTCAGAGCTATTTTAGTGTTTCCAACATCTGCTTCTTCTCTTCTGTTCCTTTGCTCATTAATTAAAGCCAACACACAGCTATTACTCCGGGGACCCAAAACACTGATGTTTATATTAGTAGGAAAGCAACGGTTAAATCATCTTTAATATGAGCAGAAAAATGCCTGGCATGTGTGTTCTTATTTTCATTCTGGAAAAAGTAGAGAATTTGATTTGCCACAATTAACAGATCTTTTAAAAGATGGATGTTTCTTATTTTTGGTTTTCTTTACAATTATTTTTACACTGCTTTTCTAACCGTAAAGAAAACTAAAAATAAAAACCATTCCTCTGTTAATTGAGGAAAGTCAAATTCTCAAAAATTTCCAGCTTGAAAATAAAACCACACAAAGTATTAAACTTATATTAACATTTACTTTCGATCTAACTTTACATATCCTGTTTAAAAGATTGAATATTATGCATTTTTTTCCTTATTTAAATTTAGTTAATTAAATATTAGTTATCTGAAGTGTAAACAGACACCGAATTTAGCCATCATGATACATTATTTGCATTAAGTAATTTAGAAACATATTTTCTACACATCTTTCGTATTGAAATCTTGAAAAATTGAATGGGTGGGAGCCATACCTGCTGAGGTCATTGATTAAACGGTGACAAAACCCATTCAAACTAGAGTGGTCTACTAATGTTGTGTTCCTGTACGAACATATTCATAGGCTGACTGGTCACTTAAGCCTCTTGACTTTTTTTTGCTATGTGAATATTCATACAAAGGATGGGCTGAAAAACTTTAACTTTGTCTACTACACAATTTAAAAGCAAATTTTAATAAATATATCTAAATTTTTTATGCATATGGTTTACCTACTAGCCATAAGTGCTTACTAATATATCCTGCAGCATTTGAATACCTGAAATTTAGTTTAAAAAGGGGATTTGGGACCTTTCATACTTTGTCCCTGCCAGCAGTGGCGTGCAGCGACCACTAGTTGCCACAACAATGGAACTCCAATACTTTGTTCAATTTGTTGCTAGGGTTATGGTTATAGGTAGGGGTTAGGGTTCAGTGTTAGGGTAGTGGCAGATGATAAGCTTTATACAGTAAAACAGTTGAGTCCTGTCACTATGTACAGCTTATTATCTACCACTACCCTAACCCTGAAACATAACTCTAAGCCCTAACCTTAAGCCTAGTCCTCAATGTAAGAACAAAGTCTTGGTGCACCATCGTCGTGCCACCTAGTGACCGATGCACAACACTGATGGCGAGGACGAAATCAGGAAAGATCCAAGGGTTGTCTTAATGACCACCATCAACAACAGCACTGTCTTGGCCTTTCGACTAGATGCAATTGTAAATCATAACTCAACTTAAAGAAGGAAGAAGCTATGGACTGTCCTGTCTGCCTGGTAAAGAATATTGATAAAACAACAAAAGTTTAAATTGTAGCATATTTTAGCGTTCAGAGTTAATTTACCAACTATAATCTACCAATTGGAACCAAATAATTACGTTTTCAGGCTAGTTTATTTCCTAAACTTCTGCATTTTCATTCACTTGTATTCTATTAGAAATCAGTCACCCAATGTTTATTTCTTTATACTTACGATCTGGCTGAAAGTTTCAGGTCAGGAATGCACATGTTGTCATCACCACATTCCACCAGTATGTGTGCCTACGATGGGAAATAGCAATCTGTTACTTGAGAAACAGTGGCTCCATATTTTTTTTAAACAAAAAGACATTTATTTTAATACAGAAATTAAAAACCAAACTAAAAGCAATTTATCCTGATACCATCGACTGCACTTATTAAATTAAGTATTATCTGCTCTATTTTATCTCTTATGCCTCGGTATACAACAATGGTAATATCATTAGTTAAGACCCAAATAAAAAAATATTGCTTAATGAAGGTACATTATATTAAATAGACCATGGGCCTCATTCTATTAGCGGCCGCAGCCGTTGCGGGGCCGCAAGGACCGGCCGCAAGCTATTCTGCTATTCTATTCCCCTCCGGCCGGGGATTCCGGCAGGCTTGCGGCCGGTGCCTTGCTATCTCTTGCGGCCGCTCGCGCCAGAGGAAATCCTTTGATCTAAAACGTCCGCAAGAGTTTCGGCCGTAAGAAATTCCTATTTGCAATTCAATTGCTCCGGGAAACCTCTCTGCAAGGCTAAAAACGAGCCGCTGCTTACTTGCAGGAAAGAGGTCCCGCTAGCACCAATTAAGCACATAAAATAGCTCAAATAAAGCCATCCTGCACTTTGAGAAGACTATAAAGGGATTTTAGGTGTTAGAAAAAATAGCACATAATTATCCTATACTCAAATCCGTAAAATATTTTATTTTTAATATCTGTAAAATATACATGTAAAAAGTCCCGAGGGCTTGGAGCACCTCAGACACGCCCACGCCACAGCCGGAAAATAAACAGTTAATTTGAACTTGGGTTTGGGCTGATGTGCAAGCTTGAGAGTGGGTTCCTTTTAATCCTCATGTCCCCCAATATGATCCCTAGCATTTACAGAGCTGTACAGTGCAGGCTTGAATTTATTTTTTGAGTTTTTATATTTCACAGCATACGGCCGGTTCCAAGATATGCGGCCGGCCGTAAGATGAGATCCTTGCGGGGCCGTATAATAGAATCGCGAGTTAACTGAACCCCCGCAAGGAATCGCAGCCTTATGGCCGATTTACGGCCGGTAATAGAATGAGGCCCCATGTGTCTACAAACTCAAAGGCCCTCATTCAATTGCAATTTGGCCAATTGAATAGGGATCTAAATAAGCACATAACATATTTTTTTAAAGAAGTTTTTACTTAGTAAACATCTATCCAAAAGCAAGGTTTTCACTAACTAAAAACTTATTAAAAAAATATATGTTATGTGCTTATTTAGAGCACTATTCAATTGGCCAAATCGCAATTGAATGAGGGCCAAACAGAATACTGGCTCAAAAATCTATTTGAGAACAAGAATATAGGGTGTCACTTTCTTAAGATAAAACTTTTAGCAATACTGAAACATTTTAAGACAAACAAAATAAAAATGTGGAAATAGCTCAATATTATAATAAAAGATGGAAATAGTATTCAGGGAATTAAACAGAAGTGTTTTTTTAACTGCAATATATGTTTGCTTTGACATTTATGGTAGGTATCTTGTGAGAATATCTGTCACTATTACAGTAGTGTTACAGTGACTATTACAGTATGTCCTCGGCATATTCTTTGGAACAAATGCTCTCTGATACTGAGTAACATATTGGAGGATAACCATAATACTACACTAATTTATTGAATATTTGTATTAATTACCTATATGTATAAGTATTTTTTGATCGCTTATACAGTATATTAAAAGGATATGGAAGGTGCTTAAAAAAGCTTAAACAATCTGTTTTTACTCACTGAAAGCTATCAAATAGTCCCAACAATTGTCTGCCCCATAAGTTCATACACAGTGTATATATATTAGTACAAGATGTATTTGCTACTTGTAGACTGTTTCTGAACAGCATCTTTTAAAATGTTGCTTAGAGACAATCTGTGATTGAATTATACATATAGTACTACAGAGACACTGTGCATGAGTTACAGGGGCGGGCATTTGTTGAGACTATTTGGAAGGTTTCAGTGAGTAAAAACAGGACTTTTAAGAATAAAAATGATGTTTAATATGCAAATAAACACATAGGTAGCTTATTTTAATATTATAAACAGTGAACCTCCCATACTCATGTAACTGTATCCCTTGTGTATTACAGTGTATGTGTTGACGTGTAAACAATAATAGTGACATATTGCCTAATACGCTAAAAACGACTTTTAAAACCTCTTTAAATTTCGAATCACTAATCGCCTTTGAATTGTGCAGATTTTGCTTTGTCTTTACCATAAAAACCATCAAAGGTCTATATACAGAAATGTGTTTCAGAAGATGGGCCTTGGATGGGATAGCTAATTGTGGAGAGCTAATTGGGGCAAATTCACTCTGAAGTGATTCAGCTTCCACACATAAAGACATAAGAAGGGTCCACGGACTGCCCACACGCCTCAGTAAGGGTGGGTTTTGAGATCCTTTTTGGTGTAGCAGAAGTTTAAGTCTCTAATCCGAAAATGAAGAAAATAATGTTTGTATTAGAATGCGCCCAATGTTTCCACATACCTGCTCCTGAACACTTGCCTCCTTGTAACGATTTAGTATAGGCTTTAAATCTAGGTCACCAGAAAAAGCTGATTCATCCAAACTATAATTCAAGTTGACGGTGATTGGAGTGAGCTTATCTCGGAATTCAGTTTCATCCTGTGGAAATATACAGCACAAATACACTGTAAATACACTGGGACTATTATAGGCAATTTAAACTTGTTTCCTTTCACTCTTTTGATCTGTCCATAATTCTATTTTTATATAGAACTCTAAAGTAATATTACAAACAATACAGTATTACTTATTAAAAACAAATGGGTGTTGTGACATTCACTGAGAAGTACCGGTGAGGAAATATCAAATTTTCTTGTCTTTATAATATACATTATAGTGGGTTACTTGTTCTCGCCATCTATTATTCCACCCTCTTTCTCTCAGCTCATCTTCTCTCTTGCTCACACTCACTCATACAGCGACATGCTTATACAATGGTCAATAAGACCCATCCCAAGGCAGAAAGTTATATGGGGCAACAAAAACAGACTAAATAGACTTAAGTTCATACACTTTCCTTAATGTACAATAGCAATGGGGTGTATGTGTAATTATACAGGAAGACTTTTATATCAGGCAGTTTTTCAAGTTATCAGTTTCTTCTAAAATCAGAGCCTTTATTTTGCCAATTTTAGCTTTTGGGATTATTCTGTTTTTCCTTGTTATTTATATTAATAACATTTGATTTTTTTAAGATCTTCCCCTTCCACTCACAGAAAAAATATTTAAAATTAGTTCCTAAGGGGTAAGCAAAACACTATGTTTGCAGTTGTTTTTACTTTACTATTTTTTTAGGTTTTTGCAATATATATTTAATCATCTGTAAACTAACTTGAACACTTCCTGCTTCCTGTTGATTACTCTTTCGTATTCTTCAAACGAGACTTCAATGACCATGTTGACTTCCAAGGGCACAAATTGTATACTATATTCCTATTTTATCTTGAGTGCTTTTGGCACCATATCACCCATGTATTACTATTTGTGTATTTTTGGTAATGATGCCCAAATGGCACAGATTATAATTTCCATTATCAAAAAATACCAGTGTTTATTACAACCCATACTGAGAACTTACTCTGAGATAAACAACAAAGTTCTGACACTGGAATAGCTTCTCTTTCTCTATTAATAAACTGAGAGGTTGGTGTGCCTGGTTATTTTCGAGAAAGAGTGTTCTCTTGACAGCGCCTTTCTGCTTCAACCAATCCAATTCAAGTTCGGCCTTCAAAACTGCAGTAATGTAAACACAAAATTAGCACTTGAAAGCTTATGTCATAAATGTAAATCCATTTAGATCATGCAACTCACTTACAATTTCTTTAAAAAATATATATTTTATATCAGTTGTATGTAAAAGCAGTTTTGAGTTTTAATATGAAGCCTTCCCATGTGGCCCATTTATTTTCATCAAGCCTTTCCATGTGGCCCATTTATTTTCATAAAGCCTTTCCATGTGGCCCATTTATGTTCATCAACCTGCACAGGTTCTAGCTCTGTCACCACAGACATACAATCCTGTATCTTGTTTCCCAAAATACCTATATGTAGTTTCCATACATAACCCAAGCAAATGCTACTGTGCAGTCCAACCATAGGATTAACTTAAATAAGCTTCCCTGGTGTAAATATGCCCCACTATTTATAAACTGGTTGCCCATCATTAGGTTCTATTGTTAAATAGAAGCCCCAAAAATAGACTCCAAATAAGATTTAAAAAAATTATAACAAATATATTAAGCATATTCATATTTTTATATAACATCAATAGGCTAAGATAACTATTATGGAGTTTTTTTTTCCAAAAGATATTGCTTTTTTTTACTCCTTTGTGTATTCACTGCCTTGTCCCTTATTGAAATAAGAACATTGCCATGCTTTTAAGTAGTTTTAAGAAGTTGTTTTCTTCTTCAAGAACATTAAAAGCTGACTATGCATTGTACTAGCAAGTTTTATCTACATTGTAGTGCCACCATGTTAACAAATAAGCATACTGTGTCACAAATTGGCACAACACTACAGTATATTAGTATTCTGGCGCAGCATATTAGCATAATAAAGCATCAAAAACAGTACTGAATATTTCTATTATTTACTTTAAAAAAAATTGACCAGTACAATATATACAGGCTATATATACAGACTTATTTATAGCCTACAATAGATCTAAGCACACTGTCCTTTGCCTCAAATCACAGCAATGCTCTTATAAAACAAGGTAGAGCAATGGGTTCCCACAACATACAGCCTTGAACAATACTTGAACAACAGAAGATGTTCCAAAAAGAAAAAACATTGTAAGCTACAACAAATATATATATATATATATACAATAGTAAGTAAAATCTGCCTTGAAAATAAAGGTCCCTTTTAAATAAACATATTTTATTTTGCATCAGATTACGTGAGTAAGTTAACATTTACTTTAAGAATACATTGGGAAACATAAGCCTTACAAAGAAAACAAATATCATTTTTCAATGTATTTTTATTATTCTTTGGCAGAACTTCCAAGGTTGATTGCAAGTTCTAAAGGATGTCCCACTGTGCTGAGTATGTCACTGTTTATGTAAAGAATATGTCATGTCCCTTGCCTGCAGAAAGGAAGAGTTTGCACATTTGCCATAATACAGCATGGTTTCCATATAACCAATATATAAATAAACACAAAAAATATATGTATTTGTTTTCAGTATTTTAAGCAATTAAAAATATTTTAAGATATATATATATAAATATTGCTGGTTCTATTAGAGAACGGAAGAGCTGAGGAAATTTTTGGAGAAGTGAGCGAAAACCATTTTTTTAGATAATTATATGTACAGACATACATATTATTATATAAAACTGTCCACAGCTCTTGCTTTAATTTTTATTCAGTGAATGAGGGAGCCAACGGCCGGCACACATAATTCCTGTTATTCCAAAAATTATACTCAGGATATCACCACAAACGTTTTTGTCACCAAAGTGATGGAGTGTTGTTGGTGACATCCAGAATACTACTTTATGTATACAAAGACCAAAAGGTAGTCTCAGTATGTTCCAGGTGTGGAATTCTAACACTAGACCTGTTCCAAGAATTGAACTAAACATATATATATCATAGGACTCCACATTAGATAATCAAAAACAGCAAAAAATTGGACCAAATGATGCTTTGTCATTCTGAATGTATACACAGTTGTGCTCAAAAGTTTGCATACCCTGGCAGAAATTTTGAAATGTTGGCATTTATTTTGAAAATATAACTGATCCTGCAAAAAAATGACTTTTATTGAAGGATAGTGATCATATGAAGTCATGTATCATCACATAGTTGTTTGGCTCCTTTTTAAATCATACTAACAGAAATCACCCAAATGGCCCTGACCAAAAGTTTACATACCCTTGAGTGTTTGGCCTTGTTACAGACACACAAGGTGACACACACAGGTTAAAATGACAATTAGTAGTTAATTTCCCACACCTGTGGCTTTTTCAATTGCAATTAGTGTCTGTGTATAAATAGTCAATGAGTTTGTTAGCTCTCATGTGGTTGCAATGAGCAGGCTAGATACCGAGTCATAAGGAGCAGAAAAGAACTGTCAAAAGACTTAATTATGAATCCCATAAGAAATAAAAGAAATGTGTTTTGCCTACTCACTCATTCTTTAAAAATGGTACATATATTACCAATTTGCCAAGGGTATGCAAACGTTTGACTTAACTGTAGGTGAACACCTGCTAAGTTATCTTCTAGCAAGTTTCTATATGTGTATTGTGTATTGTCCCCTTATTTATATAACCTGGAATACATTATGCTTAAGCCTGGGAAGACTATGGTGCTGAGAAAGATAGAAGACACACTATGATGGGGATGGTAGAGTTGGAGATGGATAAATTAGGTCATTAAAGCAATGAGCACAAGCTTTATGTATCTCAGAGGGGCAGTGGCTGATAGATAAGCTTGGCGTGCTGTGGTCCATAAGGTCAAGGAGTTGGACAAGACTGAAGGACTAAATACACGTTTCTGTAATTTCACGTTCCTGTATGTATATTTTTGAGATGCTAATGCCCAAAATAAGCAGGCAATCCTAAAGGGTGCTAATTTATTATTATGCATCATTTTTGAAAGAATAAAATATAGTAACTATGCAAACAATTAAGTATTTCTTTCCATATATCTACAGAAAGAATAAATGCTAATGCACAGAGTATACTAAAAAAAACTTGCCATTGTTTTAAAGAAATAAAGCTACATGAGTTTTTACTATAGCTAAGAATAGTGATTATAAAGTAAAATAAAGCTTATAGTGGTGTCTATCTGTGTTCAGAGAAACTTTTATCCCATCTCACTGGAATATGTAATGTAAGATGTCAGGTGTGTCTGGCAATGCTTGGAATCTGCACATTATGTTCTAACAGCAAGACAAATGAGCTCTTACTATGGTAATTCTGCAAGAAGTCTTAATATGGTAAGTAGGGCTGGTTATTTATAGACATACCCAATAATGAATAGAAAACGTTAATGTCAGTAATGGATTTGTAAATCAGGGTCACAGGTTATAAAATATAATGAAAGACATGTCTGTCTTTGACATTTAGTGAACTGCAAATAAATGGGAAATATTATAAATAATCTTTTATAAATTATACACAATACAATTTTTTTTAAATTGTGACTTTTTTTGAATATCATTAACCAAAAACAGTACTGGGAAGCCCTTGCTTTCTCTAGCATACCCATTCAGCTATGTATTCCAGAAATCTGTTTTCCACATAATTACTCAGCATACCATGTTCACAATGTAGCTAACAATTCCGGGTAGTGGCATGGAAATTAGACTCAAAATGGGGGAAATTTACCAAAAGATATTATGCCAGACTTAAATTATAAACAAAAGTGAATAATATGTGGTGCTGGTGACAATGTTATCATTTTGCCGGGTTTGCTGTTATTATAAGTCATTGATCTCGTAATGCCAACCACTGTGTCTTTGCTAACCAATACTGAGACTTGAATAGAGAATGCACAGAACTAAAATACATCCACTTATAGCACTGAGGTTTATTATTTGTTTTACATATAATTGTGCATGTTTGGCACCTATAGTATGTAAAGGAGTGGCTAGGTGGTGGATATATAATGCTACATTGGGTATTACTAAGTGTTTGGAGATAACCTCTCCAGAACGACGTCTATAAATTAAAAAACAATATTAATAATGGTCACTAAAATGGTGCTTGGTCGAAAACAAATCATATAAAATAAGATTTTGTGACCTTAAATTAATATTTTAAGGTTGAGAAGGAATATGATGGAAACGTTACAGTAGAAACTAATGCTTTCTCATACTTGTAGCCTCTTATATGTACACATTAGACAAGTTGTAAAAGTATGTTAGAGTACACTTCATCATTGTTCTACTTGCAGATAAACATTGCATGTGTTGTATAGCATGGGACATGTAATAGCATCGCTAAATAGCTTGCATGCATTGTAGCATGGGCAATGGAATCAAAACCTTAACTAGTAAAAAAATGTTTTTGTTAAACATGTGAATGAGTAGGCTAGCTTGGCCTCGTCAAGGGTCACAATTTGCTCCTATATTATACATTTAAAACAGAGGATTATGTAAATAAAAAAAGCCCACTTACCTATTTTTCGTGGGATGCCTTGTCCTGACACCGTTGCACAGGCTCTCACAGTGAAACTAGAAAAACAAAAACATACTCAAACCTACATACAGTAAATCAAGAGTCAATTACATGACAAGCTCTGGTTTACTGCTTCTTTTGCCCTATTACAGTAGATGGCTCTGAGTCATTGGTAGCTTGTAAAGCAGTTTATGGACCTAAACAGTAAACTATGGTAACAGACACATGAGAGCTATGAAACTGAATCCAGTGATTATTCCCTCCAGTAACGATAAGGTCAGCAAAAGACTGCACCATTGTTTTTTGACAATTTTAAAACATAAATATATATATAGAATTTCTCTCTGACCCTTTGAATTGATTCAACCATTGATTTTAGTTAAGATTACCTCTCACCTTGTCTATTCTGTCCCAGGTGGGCTTGTTTATTCTCATTACTGTTTTCAATATCATTTACCAAATGGATTTCTGGACATAGATGGCTACCCTTCAGAAACATGTATATATATATATATATATATATACATATATATATATATATATATATATATATATATATATCAGTATAATAGTTGTCAGTTTGCTGGGCTGTTCATAAAGTTTGCGTTGTTGGTAACGCTTTACGAGCCTCGCAAACTGAGGCGAGCCATTGCGGCCCGTAACCACGAGGGCCGTGGGACTCACATCACCCCCAGAACCTGGTTCCTGCCAGTGGAGGGCTCACGATGAGGGCCGGAGGCGCCCATCGCCAAGCCACCAGGGCTTGCAACGCACTACCTCAAACACGTAGCTGGATGCGACCCTGCCAGCAGCGCCGCACTCACCTCCTTTGCGGCTCCCGGCTTCCTGGCGGAACTACTTCCTGGATCAGACCGTGCATCACGCATGCGCAATGCGTGGCTTGATCCAAAAAGTTTTTCCGGCTGGAGTACGGAAGCTGCAGAGGAGGTGAGTGCGGCGCCACTGGCAGGATTACTTCCAGGTACAACACACAGGTTGGAGGGGGGGAATGACGAGGAAAGGAGACAAGGGATGGAGAGGAGGGGGGAAAGGAGACACAGGGGAGGAAGAGGGGGGAAAAGAGACACAGGGGAGGAAGAGGGGGGAAAGTGAGGCACAGGGGAGGAAGTGGGGGGAAAGTGAGGCACAGGGGAGGAAGTGGGGGGAAAGGGATAGGGGGAAGGAAGGAACAGGTGAGGGAGAGGGAAAAAGGAGACACAGGGGAGGGGTGAGGAGACAAAGGAGAGAGAGGGGGGAAAGGAGACACAGGGGAGGGGTGAGGAGACAAAGGAGAGAGAGGGGGGAAAGGAGACACAGGGGAGGGAGAGGTGGGCAAACTTATTCCCATAATTTTTGACAGGCGATGTGTGGCAAACAGCATTGCCTGCCTTACAATTTGACTCCCGTCATTTTTGAGGGGCAAGTAGCTAGTATATATATAAAACACAAGCACACACACCTAAGCAAGGTTATGAAAAATTCACAGAGGCTGTGAGCAGGGTCTCTTCCAACATGGCTCTTAGAACATACATATGACATTCTATCGATGTGACAATAGACATACTGAATCTGTTTATGCCTATGTAACATATCAGACTGTAACTGTGCTCAGGAAATCCTGAAGATAAATTGCAGAGTTATGAGAGGAATTCCTCAGTACAAGTAACAGGGTACAGAATACAGCCTGCCTAAAGCTACATTAAGAAAAATGAGCCATTGAAATTCCACAACCTCATAGGGAAGAACATTTTCACAGCCACTGTAGCAATTTACACTAAAGATGATGCTAAGTGTTACTGCATTTCTTCTATTAACCTAATTAACCTATCTTTTAAGACACTAAAACCATTTAAAAAACCTTTAATCATAATTTACTGAAACTAAAGATCAGCTTCCTCTTTGTAATGTAATTAAAATGAACAATAAGTGCAGAGTTTACATCTGGCGAGTCCAGTACTTTAGTTAAGGACACATTTCCTACATGCCATTAAACAAGATATTGCCAAGAATGTACAGAGTAATTATGGCAGATCATTTCTTCTTTCCTGAGGAATTAGGCATCTTTTGGCTAATTTCCCATGGGGGATACTAAGTTAACCATTTGCATTCCTTGGAAGCATCGGCCTTGCAAGAGTCAATTTGCTGCTTTTAACACTATTCGAAGTTTGTGATCTACATTATTGTTTTTCCATTCTAATTGTCTCCTACCAGGTCAGGATATCCCTACTTGAGCACAGGTGAGTTTATAACAGTCATAAAAAAATATATAGAAATGTGGGTGTGTGTGGCACACGTGTGTTGCTTAAATGTTTATAACTAGTGCCTCTATTGCTGCTGAGAAGACACTTCAATAAATCTACCACATTTCCTATTAAAATGTAGATAATGTCCAGAGCTTCTATCATGTATTTAGTGACCATTTGCTTTTGACTAGCTAACACTAAGCACATAGATAAGCTTTAACCATTACCAGTAATTTGCACATGGTAGTGCCGGATTACCCATTAGGCCAACTAGGCGGCCGCCCAGGGGCGCTTCCCTGTGAGGGGCGTGAGTTCTTAAAAAAAAATAGTTCCTAGCTTAAAAAAAAAGAAGAAATGTTGCAGTTCATAGACTGGCTACTAGGGGGTAACCACCTAGAACAAGAGAGTTACAACAGGAAAGGGAATTTACACATACAGAAAAGGCAAAAATGGGTCCCTGCATACAAAAAAGTAGATGCGGCCACTGATGCCATCACATTTCCCTTCTCTTCTATCCTGGCAATTTTGTCAGGCTATTTAAGTGGGTGCGCACAAGGCGGAAGGAAGCTCTAAACAACAATGTTGTCCCCAAAAAGAGATACTATAAAGGCAGCCAGCATGCAAAACAACTAATTAAAATAGCTAGACTATATAATATGCCAAACACCACATTGAGTATTTCAACGTTCAAGAGTTCAAGAATATTTCTGAGTACAAATGATATTTCAAAATAATTTAGTGCAGAGGCATTATTATAATGATTTAGGCCTGAACTATTGCTGGCTATCTGGGTGTACGAACAGTCTTAGAGTTTTGGACTTCCTTTAATTTGCTGGTATGGGTTCTTTTAGTTGCTCTTATGTAGACTTATCTATCAACTTGCATTCTGAACAAGCTAAACAGCTGGCTAGGAAATACAGAAATCTATCCCACGAGACTGAAGAATTATATGCCTGTTGGATTTTCCTTGTAATTATTTGCAGATGCTGAATACAAGGTTAGAACAACTACTAGGAAAAATTAAAACAACACAAAGAAAACCAATAACAAAGAGCATAATTAACTAACAGTCCAAAACTAAAAGACAAATAATGGTGGTATGTTTAGTCTTAGAGTCGTTCTTTGACTTTGGATTCCTTCACTTTTTCATGGAATGGAGCATAAACATAAAAAAATCCACCTTTTTCATGTAAAAATCACATTCCTCATTTTGGATAAAAGGATTAAACCAAACTAGTTTCATAACTATGCTTTTTATCCGGTATTTATTAACATCTGTGTTTCTGGATAAATTAAAATTACAGGATCTTCTGTGTCACATACAAGCAAAGACAAACTACAGAACATGTCATAATTGAACATATATAATTCAGAATGCTTCCATCATGTCAGGGAAAACCCTCAGATCTCTACAAGCTAATGATCTGCAATCATTAGAAAACATGATTACAAGCTATTAGATTCAGGAAAAGATTAGGAACTTGTGTGCACTATCCATTATTCTTTGCAAATAATATTCAGTCAACATACATAGGTTATGTGTATTTAACATAGTTTATCATATTTGTACTTGGAATGTTCTAACAACATGGTCACAAGTGTTTACTAGTTTGCAATATAATTTGATGTTTAAAATAATTTCCTACAAACATCATTTCCTATTGCCTGTGTCACAAATATAGATTTCCCTCATAGTTTAATTGCTTTCCCCTTCATACTCAGGAACCAAGCAGCCATCTTCATCTCTTAGAGTGGAGGTAATATCGCCCCATAAAATGTTATCTAAATACTGTATAGAGATTATCTGTAACAGTACAGTATGTAACATTGTAGTCTAACATAATAAGCTAACAAAAGATCCCTTTACACAATGTACATTTCAGACAGAGCTGTGATAATTTTTCCCCTTAAGGGTTAGTTAATGGGAATTAGAACCGGTAAAAATATAATACCAGACTCACAAAAGGAAATATTGTATTACTTTTGAAATTAACATTTCCATGAAACATTTCCATGAAACAGTGCAGCAATATGTAATGAATTTCATATTGAATAGCGACCAGACCTTGGAGAAACAGAGCTCAATATACTCACTATTGTGATATCATACCTCCTGCCTGAGGGACATTTAACTTTTTGGAGGAATTATGCACCATGAGGAAGAACATTTGACATTCTGCGCTGAGTAAACTGAGTTTTAGAGATACACATGCTTAATAATATCTGCAGATTGCTCCATACACACACACATATATATATATATATATATATATATATATATATATATAAATAACATTTCAGGCTTCTACCGTTCTTTTAGAATGTAAGAGAATGCAACAAAAAGAACCACAGAATGGGGTACATATTCAGGGCTGGGAAACAGGGTTCTGCACTTAACTAACCATGGGCAGGTCTCACTTGCTGCTCCTATTGTGTATAAATGAATATACAGTACAACCAGTATTTGTCATAGATAATAACAGTTGTTGCTGTTCAGATATATAGTTATGTCATGTTACCCTAACAATGTTAGCATATGCAAGTCGGATTTTACACCAATCATTTGATATTGTAACAATACCTGCACAACTGGGAAATATAAAACTCCCAAAAAGAAGGAGAGCGGATTCTTACCAAGTTACTAGTGTCTCCGAGTTGGGGAGCTGGCAGGTTTTGTTTTCTGGGTTCAAGATCATAGGATGTAGAAGAAGTTGAGCATCCACTGACACTACAGGTCGTGCTCTATAACAAACAGAACCAACATAAGGTAATGATAATAGAGAATATTACAGTAAACAATTTATATATAGGGGGAACCCAATAATGTTATTGTAGTTTTGAGCATATACATAGTATAATTTTGTGCCTTACAGAAATCATTGGAGAGCGCCAACAGTGACTTTAATGACCTATGTTCTATAAATGGTGACGTATTATTATATTATGTTATTATATCAACAATTAAACAGGAATCTGAAAACTGTATGCATACTATGTTAGTGCTTCCCAAAAGTCCACACATTGAGGATATAACTGCTTGAGTTCATGTGGTGACTTTGGCATTTTAATTGGCCACCTGTACTCAGGTAGTAATAATAGAAACTAATTCATGGAGTATAAGACGTGTTAGGAAACAGGTTGATAAAAGCACAATAAAACATAAACCAGTAAATATCCTACGGGAACATATTTTCAATGGGAAGATTTCAAAGTAGCTATAGCTACTGTTTTACAGCTGTTAAGGGGAATGCCCCCCACTATGGAACAGGAATATAAATGGAGAAGAATTAGATATTAAAGTACAAATGATAAGTTACACAGTTACATAGTTACATAGTAATTGAGGTTGAAAAAAGACTTTTAGTCGATCAAGTTCAGCCTTTTTAGATCTCCTCAGATTAATTAATTGTAAATTGATCCGGAGGAAGCAAAAAAAAACAGCAAAACTTTGCCAATTGTCTCAAAAGGGGGAAAACATATATAAAATTCCTTCATGACCCCAAATACTAGCGATCGGACTCCCCCCGGGGTCAATACTCCCTCTCTAATTATCCAGAATAGCCCTTTTTATTTAAAAACATATCCAATCCCTTTTTAAATGTATCTATCAAATCCGCCGTCACCACCTCTTTTGGTAGAGAATTCCACAGATTAACAACCCTTACTGTGAAGAACCCTTTTCTTTCTTTAAGGTGAAATCTTTTTACTTCTAATCTCAAAGGATGTCCCCTTGTCAGTTGAAAACCTCTTGGCACAAAAAGCTCCCTTGACAAATTGACCTTGGATATATTTATATAAGGTAATCATATCCCCTCTTAGACGCATCGTTTCTAGAGAAAATAAGTTCCTACTAACCTCTTCATAGAAACTAATAAGGTTTGTTTGACATGACTTATCCCTCATAAATCTGTGTTGATTCCTACTTATAATATTGTTTAAATATACATATTCTTGTATACTATCCCTATTAACCCTTCTAAAAGCTTCCCCACTACAGAAGTGAGACTTACAGGTCTATAATTTCCTGGATTTAATATTGCTCCCTTTGTAAATATAGGTATCACCTCTGCTTTTCTCCAGTCGTCCGGTAGAGACCCTGTAGTGAGTGAGTCTTGAAAGATTAGATATAATGAAGGGCCCGTAGCCCACCTCAGGCTTGCCTGGGGTTGGGGGGAGGGGCCACCTGACATGGCAGGCCCGGGTAGGGGCGGGGAGGTGGCTAGCTGGGGGAGGTGGAGCAATGTAGGCGTTTAGCGCCAATTTCCTCCAGTCCGCCCCCAGCTAGCCATGGGAACAGATGCCCACCCACCCATCCCTAGAGTATTGTTGTTAACGTGTTGTATATATTGTACTGTTAAAAAAAAAAAAAAAAAAAAAAAAAAAAAGCAGCTGTGTATTACGTTGTTGTCTATGTATTTATTGTGGTAGATGTATCATTGAAGTGTATATTATATGGTATCAGACGTTTGTTTATTTTGTCACAGCGGCGGGTGGTGAGGGGAGTCGCCGGGACAGTGGAAAATGGGGGAGATCCTACCCTACGGTGGTACGGATGTTCCAACACGGTAGGCCCTGGATGAGGCTTCTGGGCGTAGGGTGTACTGTCTCTGTCCAGGCTCCTCCCCTCGGGGTTATGTTTATTTATGTATTTATCGTTATGGTTATTACATCATGTTGTGTTTACCAATAAACGCTGTGGCCAGTTATCTCCCAAGAAATGGTCTGTGTCTAATCTGTGTCTAATTTTATATTCAATGGGTGATGGGGTATAAATTCTTATATGCTCCTACCAAATGGGCCTTGCTTAGGACATGGTTTGGCTATTACAGAACCCAGTTCCCTCAGTACCCGTGGAAGTATTCCATCAGGACCCGGGGGTTTATTAACATTTATTTTTTTCAAACTCTTTTGGATTTCTTCCTGTGTTAACCAATTATTAGGTGAAGGTAGTGTAGCCCCATTATGTTGCCGTGTCCCAACCACTGGTACCTTGTGTATACCGAAGAAAAGAACCTATTTAGCTCATCTGCCTTTTCCTGGTCACTAATTTTCAGATGGCATGTGTCACATTGTAATGATAATTATCTGTATTTAGTAAGGGTTTGATTGTTGTCCATGTATATTCAGTGTTTTTACCTACCAGTTCTCTGTCCCAGTCTATACTTTGTATTGCTGCCCTTAGAACGTTCAAATCTGCCCTTTTTAAAATTAATAGTTTTTGTTGGCCCCTTACAGTTATCTCTTTTTTAATTCAATCTCAAAAAAGACTGTGTTGTGATCACTACTTCCAAAAGGTTGCCCTATTTCAACAATTGATTCTATATCAATATTATTTGTGATGATTAAATCCAAGATGGCCTCATTTCTAGTAGGCTCTTGCATAACCTGGACCAGATAATGATCCCTGAGTGTACTCAAGAACCTGCTCTCTTGACCCGTACTGCTGGTCTCATTTACCCAGTTTATTTCAAGGTAGCTAAAATCTCCCATTATTAAAACTTGCCCATGCTTAGCTGCATTTCCAATTTGTAACAATAATTACAGTTCATCACTTTCAATTATATTTGGGGGTTTATAGCATGCTCCTACCAATATTCTTTTAGAATTTGCTCTACCCCATTACTTCTATCTAGTCCCTCCCCCCACCTACTATTTTAAGATGATATATTTGCCAGAATATCATACTTTAACTGATTCTGCATTGTGTATATGAATTCAATTGTTCCTACCTGTAAACAACTGCTTTCTCCACTCCAAATGCACCAACAATTAGATCTATCAATAAAAACAAATATATACATCAGAAAATAGTTAAAACAATATTTAAAGATAAAATGTTCACAGTGTGTTCATCAGTAAAAGTGGTAATTTGTTAGTGCCATGAGCCGTCAATAGCAAATTTCCACATATGAAAAAGAACAATCTTTCACCAATCTGCTTTGCAAGTCCTGAGAAGTGTGCATATTTAGCCATAAACAACTTGAACTTCTCCACATATTGATAAGCAGTTCCAGTGTGCTGATCTTATAATTTCAAAAGGGTCTATTGCAAGAAAAAAAAATGCAAAATTTGTAAATAAGTTGTTGGCTAGAGGAACCATAAGCCTGTAGCCATCAATGTTCATCATTAAGCCATTAAAGAGCATATATCATATGTGAGATACATACAAAATAAGAAATCACTGATTTTATTTCATGCGTTTTTATTTGTATTATGGTGACATATGGTTAAGAGCTTTCAAAATAGGACTTGAACTAATTAATTGAAGAGGTAAAGTTCAGTAAGTTTGAGAATCTGGAGCCCATGTCCATACAGCTTACATTCACGGTTATCTTTATTTGTCCTCCAAAGGTTTATATAATTAATATACATAATGAACTATAATTAATACTATGTAAGTGGACCATAGCATATTAGCTCTTATCGTTATAACAGCTTGTATCATTATTAGCAGAGTGTTATAAAATTACTAGATACCTTATCAGCCAATTTGTGATTGGCCAGTCATGATTTAAAAAAAAGTCTTATTTCTAATGTTAAATGATAAAGGTTACCTTGGATTAGTCAGCCTAAGACTATTACATTCTACAACCAATGGCAGCACAGTCAAAAATAGGGAAAGGGGGGCAACTTTCAATGTAATTTGTCACAATATCTATCTATCATTCTATCGAATTACACTAATGATCAGGACTGATATCTTCACAATGATGGAGGATTACCTCCAAAAAAACAACTATTTGGTGTCCAAAAAAAAACACAACTATTTGGCATGAGATGAAATTCTAATCATGTCTGCATATAAGCATATAATGAGGGTAACCACAAGACAAGGGTAAAGCAAATATTTGTGAGATAATGCATTTTTCATGAAATTAGATAATGTATCTAACCAAATATTTTGTGAAGGTATCTTCTTTGATTTCACTAATTATTCCCAGATCCTCTCCATGAATATTTATTGACTACAACATTAGAGGCTTTTATAAGGATATTTTAATGGTCACTTAGTCATACAATTCTTCCAGAAAGGGTCACTAACGCCCTATATTTACAGAATGCTCTTTTGAAGAACAGCCCTTGAGTATGTTAGAAAGTAATAAAACATTATACAGCCTTTAATGTATTAACTATAGATGCTACCAAAGGGCATACCTTGAATGCAAGTAACTATTCAGCTGATACAATTATTTTGTAGTGCCGTCAATCTCAAACCTCTATAAATTCCCTCCATGTTGAGAAAGCAGCTGAATAAAAAATAATGGATGTCACCAGCACAGTCCCCAGAACAGTTGCATATGATAGTTAATGGGCCACTGCAATGCCCTAACAAGTGGAACTAATTATTGTGTTTATGCATTCACCATTTATGCAATTAATAGAAAATTATTTTAACATCAATATTCAATATTTAATTCATGTTCAAAGATTAGAGTATCTGCATTCAGCTGAATGTTTCTGTCCACACAGATAAGGTCATCAACGGGAGCATTGGGAGACAGGTCAAAAGACTTTTAGGAACAAACAGATTTTATAACAGAATAAAGACTAGCTAATAGGCTGTCCCCACAATATGACATGTCGCCAAATCAAAACTATTTGTCATAACAAAGTCTCCGGCCCTTGGAGAGCCCTTGCCTGAATGTGTAGCAGCTTCCTGGTAGAACAAGCCACCTCCCCATATTTACCTATTAGTGGGTGGATACCGGTAATAGCTGAGTCTGAAGTTTGAATGCAAGTTTAATGTTTAATTTTGAATTTTATTAAAGTTTAATGCCTAATTAAACCATCTAGTACATGTTGCTAGGTCATTCGAGTGGTCCTTCAATAAAGACTGTATTTTGTACTTTCTAAAGATAATTTGGCACTATAATTGTTATTCAAAAGTGCACATTGGAATTTAGGAATTCAGTTGCCCTTAAATGGTTAGTGTAAGTACTTTAAGTTACATCTATTTTTAGTTCACCTATTATCCAGATTAAAATACATGTGCAAGCAGCAGCAAGGAAAGGCTTTAACCAGCAAATATAAAACACAATTTACCATCAATATTGAACACTCATACCCACCTCCCTCCATGTCCCAGGCATTATTGTTTCGGAGACAAACAATTTGACATATATTCAATACATTAAATAAAGATAACATTTTAATAAATTGGTTTTACTGAATATGAAATGATTTAATAGATTAAATAACATTCAACAGGAAACTTAAAAGAAAGGAGATTTTATTATTATATTATAGTAAGCGGCCTTTAGGAAAGGCTTTGCAGTGCTTGTTAAACCAACATTATCATTTTAAATGAACTGTAAAATAACTGAAGGCATAGTTTATCTACACTTGAACTACAAGGCAACACATTTTTAGATGGTAAAAAATAATAAATCCTCTAATTTATTGTCTTTAGTATTATTATTATCATCAGATATTTGTAACGTGCCAACATATTCTGTAGCGCTATACATGGGTTACGATCAAGGCAAAACACAATAGCAGTATTAACATTGCTTAGGATGGATGGCCCTGTCTTTGAGCTTAGAATCCGGTGTCCATATTGCTTTCCCCAAAGCACCATGCAGATTTACATTTTGGTTTCTGCTCATCAACTTACTGAGGTGTGAGGAAACAATGAAAGCAGGGTAAGTTTCTGTCTGTGCAATGGGATGGAGGCAGCTAAATCTGCAGGTGCTTTCAGCAGGGAGAATGGAAAGCTCATTGGCTTATACATAAACACCATCCTGAGAAAGTAGCTAGCAGAGGGAATGAGGTCATGCAAGAATGCAGTAAAGTATAAGTACAGTGTCCCTATTATCAAGTTAAGTTAAGCAATTACCCATATATAAAAGATCTGACCACAGTATTCCCTTTAAACTTCCGTAGTAGGATGTCCTTGTATGTCCTGTTGTGCTGTAGCCTGTATTATGATGTTCCAAGCTTTGAGTCACTTCCAGACATGATTTCCTGTTCTGATCTCTCTATGTTTTTACGCACCATAGATTTCCAATTTAAGATACTGTAACTCTATCAGCTGAACACAGCATGGAAGCCTGACCAGGTGCATGTACTTCTTGGTATCTGCAGCGTGCACCAGGGCTCATTGGTATTCCAGCTGCAGGAAGCATACGACGCAGTGAAAGTGACAACACTAAGCCTATTTGAAGTAACTAAGTGATCACTAACTTTTTCCTTTTGCCTCTCAAAGGAACATGTGCAAACTTGAAAACTGCAAAGCACTTCAATATCTTGTACACGGTATCTGCTATTTATAATTTCCTAACATTGTATGAACTTGGCAGGATCTGGCCATGAGGGACCTCACTGATTGTTATGTCATCTTTCATTACTGGGTAAGGGGAAACCTTGACATTGCAACTGACATCTGACATGAAGACGAGAGCTCTGTGTCGGAGGCAGTCAGTTACCAATACCTTTGAGGGTCTGTGTTTAACTTTCCAAAAATGAAACAAAGAGAAACATCTGTAAACTCTATCTAGTAGCTTTCAAACATTATGTGGGTTTGACCGGGTCCTATTTTATACATTAATACAAGAGTTCTGGTACATGTCCAAGAATAAAATAGAATTGGCTAGAAAAAGTACTTGCTGGTTCCAGCGCCGCTTCTTACATACCATTTTATCAGAGATCATCCATCATGGGACGTCTGTGCACTTGTCTTATGGCTTCAAAGATACAGCACAGATGGGATTTCTTTACCACAACTAAAGCTACCCGACATCTTACTTTTATTTATGACGTTACTTATCATTGGTTTATGTGACAAAATGTACATCTCAATATATATTCCCAGTAAAATAACTTACACATAGGGAAAAGAGAAAGATCTCAGACAGTGCATGATTATGAGCATTAGACACAATTGTTAAAAAGCCATCAGCAAATAAAAAATGTATACGTTAAGGTCAGGACAGAAGTTATTAATATGTGCTGCTGATGACAATGAACTGAAATGCTACAATTTTGCTGTGTTGATTGTTTTCTGTCTCAATAATGATGTTATTCCAACCACTGCATCGTTGCCAACCAATATTGCATCTGAATTTAGCACCTATGGAAACATCTATTAAACTGCGCATGCTTGACCCCTAGAATAGGCATGCACTACTCTGTTATGTGTAAAGGGTTGAATAGGGGTGGATACATAATACTAGATCAGGTATTACCACTCATTACAGCCCAGCATTGTGGAACTAATTATAATACCTGAGATTTAGTCAATCGCATGTAGATCTGAGTAACGCAAATGTGCAATGTGATACGGAAGATTGATGATTAAGGGAACATGGAAGGTTTCTGAGTTTTACTATGAATATAATTTTTGTACGTATCTATTTACTCTTATGTGCTTTTTTTCTTAATAAATGCTTTTTTCTGCCTAAAATCATACAAATAGTACATGCTGGGGTCTTCCCTCTGCAGCTTATGAAGATACATTCTTTGCGATGCAGGGATTCAAATTAGCCAATCACTGACCATTTCTCAGCAGCATGTTGCAGAATGTTGCTGAGACATGGTCACTGATTGACCACTGTGAGACACTACACAAAGTACAACCGTACTGTGTCTTCATGGGGGCAGGTACTATTTGTGTAATTTTAGGCAGAAAAAGCAGAGCAGTTAAATGGACAGTTAATTAAGCACAACTTGGAGTACACCACTGTAATGTACTCCTGAAAATATGTTGAAATACTTTTAGAAATTTTGAAATAAATGCCTTTTTCTCACAGAAAAAAAATCATACATTAAGTTCTGTTTACATGAGAATTAGGTAAGTCCCCCAGGCAGACTGAGAGCAAGAGCTGTGTGCAGAGAGCAGATCAGAAAGAGGGTTGCCTTTTTCAAATATTACATTTGTGGGTTAACAGATGTCTGATTACATTCCTGAAAGAGACTAAAACCATTATCCTTTATGTTCACGGAGATGCTGTAAATTATGGGGCAGTCTGCAGTGTGTTGGGAAACAAGCCTAATACTGCACATTTTAACTGTTCTTAGATTATTATTTTTTTAATCCATAGATCACTTTAACATAGAATCTTGTGCTCTTTCACACAATGAAGAGAACTTATGGGTGAGGTAAGTGGCCCTTTAAGTACTTCTTACTAGAACAAAGTACATAGAAGTAAATAGATACATATGTATATTATATTTCTTGTGAAATCTAGAGACCTTCAATGTCTCTTTAACTGTGTGTCCTCTTAATAATCCCCCACCCCAATAGATTTAATCACCTCCCAGTGTGCTTTCAAACTTTGTGTGTTAGTACAGATGATAAAGTAATGGAAAGTGCAGCATATTAATAAAACAAGGCATCTTCTAAGAACTAACATTTGTAAAATAACATGCCAGATAACCTAAATACAAGATGAGCTTGATCCAGAGAGATCTGATTGTCATTATAGCTACATTTTAAAGCAAATTTGACAGGCAAAAAATATCACCAAGGCTATTGGCTTCAATGTGTCTATACAAACTGGCTTAGTATCTCAGTCAATTAAATTTACCATAACAAAGAATAAACACAAGTGAGATATGGTAGGGGATATTTAGTCTTTATACACATCGCTAACTTTTCATATCTCTACTAAAATCAACATTTCCATAACTGTCCCAAAATAAATGAATCCACTAAAATTCATTAAATACTTCTGTTTCACCTGTGCTCCTAATTACTCTAGATTATAACACTGTAAAGCTCTGCCTTCAAGACATTTTGATCTTGCAGCACAGTGCACACGTGATGCAGGGAAGTACTAGATCACTAAACAGTATGCAAAGCCGAGAGTTCTAGCCCGCTATTTCCAATCTACAACTTCTCATAACTGTACAGCTTTAATCACGATAAATGGCATAGTTGTTTTACTCATTTTTACTTGGTATTATAGGGAAAACTCCCATGTTTGTAAATTAACAGCTATAAAAGTAAGCATGTTTAGAGAAAATCTTAATTGTTGAAGACTTTCTTATACATAAGGTTTCCATTTTGTCTAATGAGCAATTCCAGATTGCGTGAAGCATGAAGGCTTGGAGTAATCGACTGAAGAGTGAAAGGAGGGGTGGGTTGGGGTTTTGTTAAATGATTGGAGCCTTTGGTATTTGACATCTACCCCCTTCCACTATACATGCCCAAAATCAGGTAACTTGTAACAATAAATGCAAACCCTGCTCTTGGAGAGATGTAAACACACTGCTCATACAAGCAACCTTCACCAAAGTAGCATGGATGCCTCTGAAATCCCAAGGGTCAAGCATTTTTTGTAATTAAAAAGTTTTTTTCTGCCTAATTGTCCAGTTACATAAATTATATAATTATATATATATATATATATATATATATATATATATATATATATATATATATATGTGTGTGTGTTTCACAACTAATGGACCACTGTATAAAATCATTTCTAATTTTTCACTGAATATCTTTTCTATATAATTCAACTGAAGTTTAGTAGTTCTTATAATAAATTACACAATCTTAACTCAAGCAATTAATGTACTGCTAAGTTATGATGTAGAAACATTAATGCTAATAGAATTAGATCAGCTTTCTATGCTTAAGGTAAAGTCAGATGTGATCATTCTTGACAGCGCAGGTCATAAGAGCATCACCACTACAAATAGATTCCAGCTCTCAGCCATAACATTTAGTAGTAAGAGGAAATTATTAATTTTAATGTTTACAGATATCACTTACATTACATACACATGGCAGATTGAAGGGAATACAATCATGCATATGCTATTATTTCTGTCAGATTGTATGCAAAGTCTAAATAAATCCTACAAAAAAATGTTAGTGGCCATATCTAGCTTTGGGTATCCCAATGATTCAATGTGTTGGTTCTTCCTTGCCTTTATGGTATTTTTGTGTGCCACCATCAGTGAGTGGTATTATTGTGGCCAGAGTGGCTCCATTACACACAGTGCTCTTTGCCATGTCATCTTCAATGTCTTGAAGTGACTGTTGGATCCTTCCTATTGAGAAAGCAACTCAAACAACCAGCTAAATCAAGACATTAACAGCTCACAGTAAATCAGAATTGTATTTAATACTTAAAATAACACAATGGAGGTTCAAAGTATGGTTAGATTTAAAACTCTACCAAATAACAACCAATACTTTAACTGAATTCTATTTAATGCATTTTCCTACAATCTAGTAAACTAACATTAATATTTGCCATTTTGAGATTTCAATCAGTCTTTCTGATCCAGCCCCCCCCCAAAAGAGTCTAATGTTATATTAATTAAAGGACATTTGCATTAATTACAGAGTCCATTGTCTTCTGTGCAATAGCATGCACATAAAGGGCTAACCATGCTCAGGGCCTCATTCAATTGCGATTTGGCCAATTGAATAGGGCTCTATTTAACTAAAAACAAATATGCTGTGTGCTTATATAGAGCCCTATTCAATTGGCTAAATCACAATTGAATGAGGCCCTAAGTGAGCAGAAGACTGCACAGAATTCAAAGGATTAATGCCTCAGGGGGCTATCAGTATTTAATGTCAATAATCTATCATTACAGCTTAGAATTATTTTTGGGGGTAGATCAAAATGTCTGACTGACAGTATTGTTTTAATAAAATTCAACTGATAGAGTGCTTGTTATAACTTATAGTTTTAAAGTATACCTCTGCTATGTCATTTTAATGAATTAAAACCTTTACTTATTTTTTTAATTCCAAAAACCTTTTGACCATTATAAAACTTGGTTCACCAAAAGAGTGTATTAAATTACAGTGATCCTTATGTTTGGCAGAAAAGCTATTTAAGGAAATTATCTGTGAGAAATTAAGTGCCATTACTATTGGACTTAATAACACAATTATTATCACATTGTAGGTATTTTTACTTTTTTTTTCTAAATTAAAGTAAACACTAGAAATGTATGATTTGACATAAAATCGAAATTAAGCAACAATAATCATTCCCAATATAAATGTATTTAAAATTACGGTGTGTTAATTTGTATGTTTCTACCCACAATTATGGTCTGTGGTGGAAGCAAAGCATATCATGTGAATTTTGTAATAAAATCTGATTTCCTAACCCGTGAAAGGCATATAGCCTTATCCATATGTGTAGTTTGGGGTGGAACAGTACGGGAAATTACTAATTTCAAAAGAGGATATGCCAGCAAAAAGGGTCAGTAACTAAGGGGTTAAGTCTCCCTATGTGGCAATTAAATTGCTGCAGACCGCCTAAGGTGCTAAGAGGGAATAAAGGTTTAGTTAGCTGAAGAAAGGAATGAGTAAATATTTGGTGAACTGCACGCTGACATTAGTATATTATATACACTGTTACAGAGAGATTAATTTACATTCTAAACTCTCCCTACTTGTGAGGCCTCAAGACACATTAATTGTCCCATTAATTAGCGACAAAAAAGTCAGTTGCTGCAGAGGATATGTGCCTAGTGGAATTGAGCTATTGCTAAAAAAAATATATTGATGTATGCATGATAAAGAGTTTAGGGCCGGCCTTGAAAATAAGCATTAGTGCTATGTTTGCACCCAATGGCGGCTCCATTTCCTTCACTGCTGCTATGTTTAGTAAATTCATTCAAAAGAATAGAATTAAATAGGCACACATACATTTTAAATTATTATTATTATTATTAACTTTTATTTGTAATGCGCCAACATATTCCATAGCGCTGTACAGGGGATAGGAATAAGGGAAATACAATATTAACAAATTCAGAAAATTATTTGTATAAAAATGCTAAAATATAAATTTCTCAATTGCCAGGTTGGAAATGTTCCCCTTTTTTAATATTAAAATAATCTACCTTAGTGTTTGTTTGTATATCTAAACTTCATTTTATTAAGCTTAAAAGTTCTGTTTTCACTCATTAAAACCTTCCAAAAATCCCCTGCGGCAGCTCATGCATACAATGTTTCTATTGGTACTGCATGTTAAATATAGCAAGCCTTAGGTAGTTTATTTTAATACATTAGACTCAGTTATGCGGGACCCATGGGGATTGGTAGATGCTGGATAAATGTAGTTTCTGCTTGAGAGTTACTATTAAAAGAGGCCTAGATTAGCTGCACATAGGATGCTCTGCTAAGTATTTTTGTCAGTGAGGGCTGTTCTAGCAGCAGCAGCTTTCACTCCTCCCTTACACACAGCTACGTTTGGCTGGAGGGTGTGGTGCTGAACCCGGGGAATGTAACACCAACACTGCACTGGCCCAGTTACCCATGCTTCCAGGTAACACTGAATTGCAGAGACATACAGTGGATGTCTAGGTGCCTGTAAGCATTGTGTGGAATGACAACCTGGCTCCTGGCATTTGTTGAGCACTTTAAATAAAAATATTTAAAGTACAATATTTAAAAAAATATGTTCTGGTTGCTTGAGAGTTCTGGTTAACAGAGTTCTGGATAACTGAGAGTCTACTGTATTAAAAACAGGGAAACTTCCATATATTTTTACGTCTTATGCACATACCAGGCAGTGTCTAAAAATACAATCCCCATATTTACTAGTGGTACATGCCAGCAGAAGGATTAGTGTAGCTGATCATCTTAGCTACAGTTTATCTAAACTTTGTACTTACTTTTACAGATTAATTTTTAATTTATTTTTTTTACACAACTCCAGATTAGACATGATATGTGAATAATGCCTTTATATAGGTTTGAACTTATTAGAAAAGTTTATCAATGTGCACCAGCCAGAAATTAAAAATGAGGAGTTATCTTGTGCAAGTGCAAATATACTTCTGACTATACAGATAAAGTTAAAGGGACATGGAAGGTTGCTGGATTTCACTAGGAATATAATATACTTATGTATCTATTTACTTTTGTGTACTTTATATTATTAATTGCTTAAAAACTCTGTTTATTTCTGCCTAAAATCAAATAGTCCCTAATTGGTTTATTCCCCTGCAGCTCATGAAGACATTGTACTTCTAAGTACAGGGGTTGCACTGTCTGTCTCATAGTAATTAATGAGTGGCAGCAATCTGCAAAATGCTGATTGAGAGAGGTCACTGACAGGCTCATTTGGAAAACTGAACTTTACAGTCTGTGTTTTCATGAGCTACAGAGGACAGACCCAAACATGTATACATTATATGATTTTAGGCAGAAAAAAAAACAGTGTTCATAAGCATATCTTAATTATATAAAGTACATACAAGTAAATAGATACATAGGTATATTATATTCCAAGAAACACCCCATGTCCCTTTAATGGTGACATAACAAAAGTATAACACTGATGTCACCAATAATACACAAATATATTCTATTTTTTCAGTTGAACAGGACCCTCACATCCTTCCATACTGATTGTTTGATATCAAATGAAATTGTATCCACCTCCAATAGCATAGCAATACATAAGATGTTGGAGCTTTATTAGTACTTCATAACAATAATAGTCTTAAATAAAAAATGTTTTTACTTTAAAATGTCACAATTTTCAAATAATTATTGACTTAAATGTTTACACATTTCTTCTCTATATCAACACAATTTTTAATATTGTTTCTAAATGAACCATATTGTTCCATTTCAGGGATGTAATATGAGATCAATTAACATGTGGAAGATTAATACAGTTCACAATCAGTGTGCTACAATGCTACAATGTGGCATCTACACATAGAATCAACTATTACTACTTGCCTAGCTACAAAGTAATAATGATCAGTCATTACCCAAGTATTTAGTCATTGCTTCTTGATAGATCTGTAGTAAGGATTACTCTTTTCAGTATTAGTTTCTGTTACAAATACTTATGAGATATCATTTTATAGTCCCCAGTTGAAGCTGTAAGTATATTGAAGTGAGAGATTTGAACCCTACAGCATTCCACTTTAACATGTTTATTTTTAGTATTTAGAGCATTCAATTAAATGGTTCCCTGGTAGCCCAGTGGTTAGGATTCAGTGCTTTTACTGGTGCAACCTGGGTTTGATTCCCAGTCAGGGAACCAAGAAGTCAAACACCCCTGAAGCAGGGTTGGCTCTGATCAGTACTTGGATGGGAGACCACCTAGGAATATCAGGGGCTGTATGCTGTGGCCCACTGGAGAAAGAACTGGCAACCCACTTGAATATCTCTGCCATGAATACCAAGTGGATCAACATGGCCATGGGCATAAAGATGCCCTGGTGTCTTAGGGTCACAGAGAATTAGAAACAACTCTAAAACAAAAAATGAGGGCATTTATTGGTCTCTCAAACGCTAAATAATATTTTCCAAGAATATATTGAGAGTCATTAAAAAAAATGCTCAAAAAACTATAATCCTATAAGAAGCAGTGTATAAGCATCTTGACACTTCATGCCACAAATTGCATGAACATTTCTAATATGCAGTCTGCGGTTTGCAGACAGGTTGAATAATGGCAAAACCATATATATTAACTAAATTATTTCAATCTTTTCTGTTTAATCAAAAAATACACTATATCATCTGGTAGAAACATTACTTCTAGTATGTCTATAGGATTGAAAAATCCCATTAAGGACTAATTTATTGGTGAATGACCTATAAGGGTTTTGTTACATGCACAGGAAGACAAGTAATGTGGTGTGGTGGTGGGTAATAAATATTTAAATATTAGAGTTCCTGCTATCACCTGACAGGAAGCAGGTCTATTTGTTTTGTCTAACTATGAATTCTCAAGAAAGTCATTTTAGACTGTCTATCCAAAGTGAAGTATACTGAGGGGTCTGGGGACCTTGTTTTTTCTTTATCGCTTGCTTATATACAGAGAGCATTGTGTCGACATGATGTGTTTTCCAGACACTGCATGGATGGAATTACTTTTCTTCAACAGTATTAAAAAAAACAAATAACATTACCTGGGTAATCGTTTTTGTCTATGTCTGAATCGCCTCTCAGAGTGAAGCCAAATCCTGCAGGCATAGACCGTGAGGCCCAGGTCCCATCCAGTATTTGGGAAGGTTCGTTGTTTAACCCTTTGCTGTTCCCATTGTAAATAAAGACTCGGCCCTTTCTGTCTTCTCCTGCAAATGGGGCACCAATTGCAATATCTGCCAAAATGTAAGAACAAACATCATACAGTGGTAAAGAATATTCTATGTTTTACATGGAAATTGAGCTTTCCTTCTCTTTTCTTTGATATGTTTAAAAAAGCAAGAAAAAAAACAAAAAAAAACAAAAACACAAATATATTTAAAACTTGTACATGAATCAAATTATTATATTACACGTCAACCCCAAAGCAATATTGCTAATCTGACATTGTTCAACACATATTCTCTAATTAATTCATAAATCAATCTAAAAGCAACATGATGAATGTTGTAACATCCCTTATCCTGTGAGAACGGATTAAAGAACCGGATTAGAAGCCTTATTAAATTGTGATTTGGCCAACTGAATAGGGCTCTATATAGGCACAGTGCATATTTTTTTTACAGAATTGTTTAATTAGTGAACTTCTATCCAAAAGCAAGGTCTTCACTAACTAAAAACATCTGTAAAAAAAAAAAAATGCTCTGTGCTTATATAGAGCCCTATTCAATTGGCCGAATCGCAATGTAATAAGGCTGTAGATCTGCGAGTAGGATTGATCTTCTAGGCCTTTTCAAGCCCACTGAAGAGCAGGTCATGTGTTCCTGATTCTTCTGCTGATGATCCTGATATGACTGCTGGGCACTGAGAAGACCATCCACTCCAAGGTCTTAAAGGGATGATTCATGTAGTTGTAGGCAGGAAACTCTGAAGCCCAACAAACCTACTCACTTGAGGGGGTTTATTCATTACATACAATAATTAATTACCTTATTTTATTTGAGCCTTCTTATTGAGATTAAGAGAATTTGCTTTAAATTTATAATTAAAGATACACATACCATTGTATCCATCTTGATTCAGATCGCCTAAATGAGCAATAGCACTGCCAAATCGTCCGAAAACTTCTGTTCCCTTTATTTTGTGAGCATCTTTAAATTGAAGAGCACTTTCTTGCAAGTAAAGGTAAACTTGTCCCACTTCTTTTGGTTTGCTCTCAAATTCTCGATCCATGAACAGTGGGGCACCGACCAAAATATCATCCAGACTGTATTTTGGGAAAAAGTATAAGGCATTAGCATCAGCTGTCAGGCAATGACAAAGCATTTAGTGACAATAAACTTCCCGCTGCCTTCATACGTACATACTGCTGTTCCCATGACCTGATAAGACTTAGTAGGCATCGGGAAATAACTAACACTCACTATGACTGTGCTCCTGCCACCTGACTATCTAACATTTAAATACTACCTCAGAAGTCAACTCAGAACAAAACTCTTTAACATCAATCTTGAACTATAAGTTGAGTAGTTAAATAATAACTTCTTACCTCAACTACCTTCCTTTCTTGAATGGTATCAATAATTAATTGTGCATTTTTTTACCCATGTTTTGTATTTGTCCATATATACATCTATATCTATATATATATATATATATATATATATATATATATATATATATATACACACACATATATATCCATATACATACTAATTAATATAGTAATACTATATTAATACTAGCGACTTGCCCGTCAAAAAATGACGGCAATAATATTGTAAGACAGGTAATGGTGTTTGGTTGAGACATTAATTTTGTTGGTGTTCCGAGATCCTTCGGCGCTCATTGCGAAGCTGTTGGTTGTTTGTGTACTATGAGCAGTGTTGTCTAAACTCTTGAATTTGGACTTAAATTGAGGTGTAACTTCAGTTGCAGAGGTCCTGAATGACCCCCCTTGTGGGTAAGGTTTTTATGTATTTGGTGTGTGTATTCATTGTGTGCGGGTCTGGCGTTAAGGTCGTATTTTTGCGTCCTTGCTAATAGTGTATTTTGGACCTCGTATGGCTTTTTCGGAAAATCTGTATGTGTTTTGTGGTGTTTTACGTGTTTAGGGTCCTGTAGCCTTGTTTTCAGCAGCCATTTTTTCTCTCGCTTAGGGTATTTTCGTGTGTCTTTAAACTCTTGAATTTGGACTTTATTTGAGGTGTAACTTCACTTGTAGAGGTCCAGGGTGCCCTCCCTTGCTGTGGGTAAGCTTTGTATGTGTGTATTGTGTGTATTTATTGTGTTTTCAATGTTTTCATGTGCGCAGGGGTCGGGCGCTAAGGTTGTAAAGTCCCGCGGCCTATATTTGTGGATGCTAACTCCATAAATGTTGCGGTCAACATGGGAGCCTCCACCTCCGCAAATGCAGCTCCTCGCTTTGCAAGGGTCCGCATTTGCAGGGCTAAAGTCCGCAGTTGTTGGCAAGGAGCGCCTTCGCGAGGCCCGCAGCGTTAGCAGCAAGCCGCTTGCTCACAACTATATATGTGATATTAATTATATATAAATATATATAGTCATGTTCAGCCAAATCAATGGTTTGTGATATATGTGGGCATCCTATGGATAAATGCATACAATTAAAAGCTATTCTGTGATAAACAATCCCATGGAATTTCAAATTACTAATCCAATTTCCACTTTACATTAATGAAAAATGTTCCTAACCTATCTGCATTATGCCCTCTACAGTAATGGTTCTCTGTGCATAACGAGATTACTTTCTTCATACAGGCTGGATATGATGATGTCATGTATTTCTGTTATGTAAGATTCCATTTTATTACATTACTTTTATACTGATGTGTATAGTGTTTTAAAAGGATAAAATAGTTTGGATACCCATAGTGCGTTCCCAATCTTATAATATAGTCAGATAAATCAGGAGATTTTGAGTATTGCTGTTTTAAGGCCTCTTGCCCAATTAACTTTTTGGAACTGTTTAAACTTAAAAAGAAAAGCAAAGACATTCTTTGCCAATAACGTCATTTGTACAATACAGAGAATTCTAAAGATAGAAAGCTGTACAGATCGTAGGCACGAGTGTGCGAAGACAAATGGCACATTGTATCTACAATAAACCATGTCATACAAGCATTTACTGCAATATACTTTTCATCCCCTTTTTCATTCTGTCTTATTACTTTTTTATTGTTTCAATACATTATTAAAGCTATCTTTGCTTTTGCTATTTGCCAGGAACGCTAACATATTATGGTCTATTTAATCTTTAACACTGTGAGAAAACAGAAAATTATATGCTATAATTAAATGTCAGCAACCTACCGATGCAGATGAAAATAAAAGCCTGGCAACAAAATGACAGAAATTGATTATTAAAAACATTACTTCATGAGTTACCCAAACATTCCATGAGAGTGTTAACTTACCCGTCATTGTTTACATCTGACACAGCAACAGTATATCCAAAGTATGAAGCCATCTGTAAATGAAACCAGATTGAAATATTTTAACAATACGTTAATGAATGGCTAGAACAAGTTACAAAACATAGGGTTTATTAAAATAGAATTTATTAAAATTGTTGTCATATGTCTTGTAGATGTCTAGCATCCTGTTCAGTACTATTAAGAACGGACAATTTTCTTCAAGATTTACATGTCCTTTCAAAGTCATAATTAATGTTAAAGGGCTCGTTTGGTTAAAAGACCACAGTAGTTAAAAAAAAAACTTCTACTTTCCAGTGCTCACAGAACACAGGAGAGTTTCATCAGTGCAGTATATTCAGATCTTTGAAAAAGCCACATTTTACAGTGGTGAAACACGTCTGATCAACCCTTAATCTATATTTTAATACTTGAATATGAAAACATTTATATATATATATATATATATATATATATATATATATATATATAGTAATTTAGTAATTATTAATCTATATATATAGATTAATAATGAGTATTGCAATATAATTTGATACCTTTTGTATTGGACAAACGTCTAATTTATAATGACGAGTTTTCGAGGGGTTTAACCTCTCTTTATCAAGTCTCAAGCAATACTACATGAGATGGAACCCTCAGTTTGAATAATAAGAGCAGATGCAGATAGAGTGGAGACAGCAAGCTAAAATATCCACTCATCATTATATCAAGCAATTTTAAAAAATATTAATATTGATTGGAATTGAAATAATTATTTTCAGACAATTTAATCATTGGAGTTGGTTTTGTATTGTCCAGGCCTATTCCACCACTTGAACCCTGGATTATAATAATGTGCCCATCAAGCGTCCTTTCTGCGGTATAATGTCTGAGATTAGGTCTGGGTAACCATATTTGCTCTGTTTTTGACATGATGTGTTCTCAAATATTACCGAGAGTAACCTGACTACCGCTCATCTGACCAACAAAATCAAAGATCAATATACAGATTTCACTTGTGGATTCCAGTATGAAAATATATTTATACTTTATGGGTGTTCAGTTAATTTGTGTTTGCAGTGAGAGATTCAATGTATAGATATTGTTATCCTGTGTAAATATTCATTAACATGTATCAAATATGTACATTTTATTAAAAATCAAAGAAACATACAATGTACAAATACAGTTACATAGTTACATAGTAATTAAGGTTGAAAAAAGACTTTCAGTCCATCAAGTTCAACTTTTTAAGAACTCCTCTGATCTGCAATATGCGGATTAAATATTAATTAATTACGGTAGTTGTTAATTAACTATTAATCAATTATTTAATTATTTATTTTTTATTTTATTTTTAATTATTAATTCATCCAGAGGAAGGCAAACAAACAAAAAAAAAAAAGTGAGACTTAGCCAATCATCTCAAAGAAAAAAAAAAGATAAAACTCACAAGTAACCACCATAATGCAAAATAACTGCAAAGACTGCTATTTTTTTACTCTTTAGATGTACCGTATATATAATTTGAGTAATGGGAATATGGAGGGAAAGAGAAATTAACCAAAGGAAGGGAGCACACATGTAAATGGGCCTAGGGAAGCAATTTGCTTAAATGCATCTACAATGTAAAGTAAATGGTGCAAACACAGAAACCTCAAATAGACACTTTGAATAAATTACATATGGTCCATAATCAGTAGTTCATTCATTTAAATAGCATTTTGCAAGTCCTGTAGTTAACAGGAAATTCACTTCAAAGGTTGCTCCCAAGAAATTGTCTACATCGTTTATGACAAAAACACTAATTAGCGGTGAGGTTTCATAATGACTAGAAAGCAGTATTTCCGGAATTATTCATTTTGAACAACCAACTGTATGGGCATTAGCTACTACATTACAGCCATTATTTTGAGTTAGTGTGGTTCATCACTACAGTAGCCTACAATCACCAATTACACTACTGATGGATTTTATAGAGCAGGCGTCTTAACTTCTTTTCTCGAGGGACAGAACCAGGGCATTTTTGGCCATTGCTAAATCAAAAGAGCTGACCTGTTCTCACAAATCTGAATTAACAGTGAGGGGCTTGAATAAACCTATGCCTCATAATAAGATAGGAATTTCTTTATCAGTGACAAAGCTCTTACCTTAGTGAATATAGCTTAGTAATAGTGGGAAATCAGTACATTAACCAACAAGAATGATAATATTCTTGGTTACCAGACACCATTGTTGAGATGAATATTACCCTAGGTACATTGTTGTCACACAGTCCAGGTATTAAGGATACTCCTACCTTAGTACAAACAAGAACATCAAATGAACTGAGCAAATGATTATTCTACCTCTAACCGAGACAATCCTAAAGCCAAGCAAAATGAAACATTACCTGATCACCAGTGAAGTTCTGGATGAATGTCAAATTTGTTGAATTAAGGATGGAAACCTGAAAAAGGCAATGAAGGCTATAATAAATACGTCTTGATACAACTATACACCAAGCACACACTAGTAACTAAGGGCCTCATTCAATTTGAGATTTTGCCAATTGAATAGGGCTCTATATAAGCACATAGCATTTTATTTACAGAAGTTTTTAGCTAGTGAGGCTAGCAAAAAAAAAAAAAATATGCTCTGTGCTTATATAGAGCCCTATTCAATTGGCCAAGTCGCAATTGAATGAGGCCCTAAGTATCACCTCACAATATACACTTTGGTCATCAGCCTTGTAGCCCCTGCAATGCTTAGCCATTCAAAGGGTTTGTATAACTGCAAATTAGAAAAGTACATTAACTTTGACATTTCCCATAATCTTTCAAATGTATTTATTTGCAAATAATAAGGGATATTTACTAAGCCATCCCATCCCGTCACACAATTTAAAAAGCCCTGAAAGCCCCAAATCCAAGACTAGCCATTGGGATATTGGCATTTTATGGGTGTATTAAGGATGTGTTGGGTATTAAACACTAGTCGTTATCCTGATACTAGAAAAAATCACTTCTATCTGCATCATCTGATGCACCTATCCAGCATTGCTACCTCTACTCTCAAGATCCACCAAGCATAATTCAATTAAAATAAACCCCCTTTGGGGGGGTCCGGAGTGGGCAGGAAATTTATCAGATAGTCCAAGGAACTGTCTGTATTTATTATTGATTTATTATTTATTATTCCATGCTCAACATGGAAAACGACAGTGGAAAGTGGGAGAAATTTGCTTCAAAATATCAAGCATGCTTTTCAATTAATCAAACTTATAGAGGCAAGGAAACATCATATGTTTTATACAAATTCTTGCATGGTTTTATATTGGTTCCAAAATCATCGCTCCACTTTCCTCTAGTCTTACAAGAGTTTCTAGGCTTTTCTGCCCCACTGAGAGCAAAGTATAGTGTGGTGCAGGTCCTGAAACTCATGTATTCTGCCAAATTGTGATAGTGTAAAACTTTTAACTATAATTGCTGCAAACAAATGCATATATTTTGACATTTGTTTTATACAATGTTATATATGTTTTTAAAGTTTTTTTTTAATACATAATAGAAAATGCAGTTGTTTAATGACCAAGGGCCTCATTCTATTATCGGCCGTAAATCGGCCGTAAGGCTGCGATTCCTTGCGGGGGTTCAGTTAACTCGCGATTCTATTATACGGCCCCGCAAGGATCTCCTTTTACGGCCGGCCGCATATCTTTGAACCGGCCGTAATCTGTGAAATATAAAAACTGAAAAATAAATTCAAGCCTGCACTGTACAGCTCTGTAAATGCTAGGGATCATATTGGGGTACATGAGGATTAAAAGGAACCCACTCTCAAGCTTGCACATCTGCCCAAACCCGAGTTCAAATTAACTGTTTATTTTCCGGCTGCGGCGTGGGCGGGTCTGAGGTGCTCCAAGCACTCTGGACTTTTTACATGGATATTTTACGGATATTAAAAATAAAATATTTTACGGATTTGAGTACAGGATAATTATGTGCTATTTTTTCTAACACCAAAAATCCCTTTATAGTCTTCTCAAAGTGCAGGATGGCTTTATTTGAGCTATTTTATGTGCTTAATTGGTGCTAGCGGGACCTCTTTCCTGCAAGTAAGCTGCGGCTCGCTTTTAGCCTTGCAGAGAGGTTTCCCGGAGCAATTGAATTGCAAATCTCTTGCGGCCGTTTTAGATCAAAGGCTTTCCTCCGGCGCGAGCGGCCGCAAGAGATAGCAAGGCACCGGCCGCAAGCCTGCCGGAATCCCCGGCCGTAAGGGAATAGAATAGCCGAATAGCTTGCGGCCGGTCCTTGCAGCCCCGCAACGGCTGCGGCCGCTAATAGAATGAGGCCCTAAGTAACTAAATTGAAATAAGCAAAGACACAACAAAATGAATAAAATAATATATTTGTCTATATATAATCATAGACAAAATAAGCCTAATAAAATAAAACAAGGTTTAACACAGAAAGCTATAATCAGCCATTTATACATAGAATTAAAATAAATTGAGTGCTTACATATCCAAAGTTCTGAGCTCCTCTTGGGACCCCAGCCACAATCTCTATAAAAAAAATAAAAAAAAATAAGAAATGTTAGTAAGGACAAATATATGTTCTATACATGGATAAGGATACACACAGAGTAGTTCCCACACCAGACCTCTGGGTACCCCAAGCGGCACAGGATTTAGGGATAACCCTGGTGATGGAGCCTTTAATTGCATAATCCAGTGGTTCCCTACATTTTTTCAAAGGACCACGTAAATATTATTGAGAGTCTTAGTGGACCTCTTGAATATATTACTCAAGGTCTTAACTGACAACTTAACAACAATTGCGTTCTCATTACTGAATTATAGAGTTTTTTTTAATAAACAATAAAATGTAATATCGGTAACCATCTGTACTTCTTGTTTATATTAATTTGGTTCATACTTTTTTTAATAAACTACCTTAATACTATATGGGTTAATATTTATTTTGCTCTACAGTACTTTTAAGATAGGTAATCACTTATAGCCTTGTTAGTTGTATAATATTTTGATTGAACAGATCAAATGACAGCCTTCCAGCCGCAGGCACTGCCCTCCTTCCTTATTGGCTGGTAGAACATATGAGACTATAAATGAAATTAGTTGGCAAGGCCTGAAGCTGACAGACTGTTACTCTTTTGGCTTAATCCAAGTGAATTATTTAACTATGTAAAATTGTAATCAATATTAAAATTAGAATGCTAAAAAAAAAAGGAACACAATCAAAAGTATTTAAAGCATAAGAAACACTTGTTTTACATTATGATTAGAAAACAATAGCAATCAACAATAATTTTGCTTTAATTATATATTTTAAAGAACAAACTAAAGCTGATTAAGCCTGGAACCCAAATATGCCTGAAATAAAAAAAAACACTGGCTGGTTTAAAGGAAGTTTCTATCCCAAACACACTCAATCAAAGTGATCTCCCATCAGAAACAGCTTGTTATATTGTGGAAGTGGCATTAGTGGAGCCTTTCATCTGCTGAGCAAGGCTCTCGCGCACAGCCAGGTTCTGTATGCAGCTGGTTCCTGTTACAATAATTCTTACAATGTCGACATGCCCTAACTTATGGCTCAATGAACCCTTCCACATCAGGACTGTGCTTGGATGCAGACAAAATCAATCCATTACAGGTCATTTTAAAATGTATACAGTAGAAGGAAACTATTCCACTCAAATGGTCATGGAACTCCCAAACTGTATCATGCATGAAAAAAACATATATGTTATTATAGCTTTTTGTTTTTTATGAAAAACAAGAGAATAAAGAAACCCTGAAGTCAGAAAACTCTTGATAGCAAGACCCCAATGTTGCTAATGCCCCCTCCGATGTGGTTATATGTGTTCGGGTTGGATGTGCAAAGCCATCAGTGAAATCAAACAGGCATGTAACATATATGGGTTATAGTGCATGGGCCTGTGTGAAATTGTAAGATGACTGCATCCATAGTGGAAAAGAGAAAGTCTAAATATTTCAGTATTACAATAAAATATATTATAAGTGTTGTTGTGTCGTTCAATCATGACCTCATGGACCACAACACACCAGGAACAACTTTATATCTATGGTGATGCCGATCCAATTGGCTTTCATGGCAGAGATACTGGAGTGAGTTGCCAATTACTTCTCCAGTAGGCCACAGCATACAGCTCCTGGTATTCCTAGGTGGTCTTCCCTCCAAGTACTGGCAAGGCCCAACCCTGCTTGGCTTCCGGGTGGTGTGACCTCTTGGTTCCCTGACTGGAATCAAACCCAGGTCACAGTGGTGAAAGCACCAAATCCTACCCATAGGACCACCAGGGAACCCATTATAAATGTCGTATTGATTAAAATTGATATTTTTCTGACTTTAGATATAATTGGCTAATATTTGTAACATTTAAAAAAATAGTATATGTTTAGAAGAGTGTGTAGAAGATGTAAGGAATCACAGGCGGCAAATTCAACATACTGAATTATATTCAGAATTCACATTCTAGGGGAAGGACATTTATCTGCGTATAACATAATGGATTGGTTAGTCTAGAATGTATTTGACTAATTAATAGTTTATGAGTTTGTTATGAAGCTGTACAACTTTAAAAAGTTGTCTTTGTTTAAGCTTAACCTAACTTATATAGTATAACTTAAATGTCTGTATTGTTTAAAGCCTGCTGTTTTACGTGTGCATGTTTTGCACTTCCATGTACCTTAAGTTGATCACACTGCCAACAAGGGAAGACAGGTGAAAACAATGAGTCCTTCCCTTGCCAATTCTCCTTTTCAGTGGATCCCACAGGAATCCAAACCCACCTCAGTCACTTATCCAGGATTTTTTCTCTATGATCCACTGGCTGAGAATCCACTTTGAGATATTAACATGGGAGAACTAGCAGGGGGAGGAGCAAACATATAAATCTATGCTAATGTTGTTTTTTTACTTAAAGAGACATTATAATAAAATCCCTTCTCAATCTGAATGAAATGTAATGAGAGCAAAAAAAAAAATGCCATATTTGCCTCCCAATTATTTGTAAGAAATAATTTTACACGTTTTATTGTTGCACTACAACAAACAAACTCTTACTCTCACTCTTACAAGTAAACAGTGCAACACATTAAGACCAGTGGATGAGCTAGTGAATGGAGGGCACCAAAGCACCAACCCCAAGAAGGGGCACACAATTACTTTTGTGTGGGTCCTACAACCTGACACCCCCTGATCAGGCCATGACCCAGGCCCCTATTAAACCCCCCTAGACTGGCACTGGCACCTCTTGATCCCTGGTCCCCTGTCTCACCAGCCCCTGCAATGCTGTGGTGCATCATTTGGGATTTCCTGTCAGGCCAGAAGATGCTGGTTATACTGATGGGGGGATCCGGAGGTGCCAGTCTGGGGGGTCCAGGAGAAGCAGGGGTGTGGGGTATCAGGAGGGACAAGGTGATGGTCCAGGAAGGGCTAGGCTGTGGGCCACAGCTCTGGTGCCCCCAGTGGAAAGCCCTGGTGCATTGCACCGGCTGCACAGGCGGTAGATTCACCCATGATTAAGACACAGTAGTGGTAAAGAAGAATAAAAGGTCAAGAGATACTGAAAATAAATTACCCCTGGAAGACAGCAATTAAAGGTACGTAAGAATATTTCCTTTTTTGCAGGCTACATCTTGCATACAGTGTCCCTTTAATACACTGGGTCCTCTATTTCTTTAGCTGCTTTTTGCTAATTCCATGGAGAGAAATTAACATAATAGACTGCTTTTAATATAATACAACATGATCTATTCCTTCTATGCAAATTCTTTATTCCTATACAATGGTAGGCTGTATTTAATAATTAATAGACTCTTAACAGTAGACACATTAGAGATACAGATAAATGCTTTAAAAGCATGCAGCTATTATAGGAATGTTAATGTGCATAGATTTAGTATATTACCTTGTTCAGAATCGTCTGTAAATTCTCCAACAGTCACTGAGTATCCTGTACAGGAAAACAATAAGATAGCATAGTCATTCCTAATCAATAGCTACCAGTGAAACATGGCTTCACATAGGGAAACAAGATCGGATATAAATTATCCCAGGAGATATAGGAAGCAAGAGACTGGCTGTATTTACATAATACATAATGCATGTTCATGTTTTAATCATGTCATAACATCACTAACTGTAGGATATTACTTATTAATATGGCACTTTTTTCTGTAGGATCTATAAGCACGAACTACAGAACAGCAGACATTTTTACGGTATTTAACTGCTTTATTATTATTATTATTATTATTATGTATTAATATTATTATATTTTATTTGTAAAGCACTAACATTTCATAGTGCTATATAGGGGTTAAATTAAAAGAGAAATATAACATTAAACACATGGCACAAAATGGATGTGTCTTGTCATTGAGCTTAAAACCTTACATATATAGTGCTTTTTCCCATAGCACCTTACAAGATTGAAAACTCGCAAACTTATAATCTAAAGGGAGTGGGGGAGGCAGAAACCTGGGCAAGAGTAGCATATAAGGATTTGGATGGGCCAGGAATGGAGTAAAAGTTGAAGGTGATAGAGGATGAACAGATGTACAGTCTTATTAAATTGCGATTCGGCCAATTGAATAGGGCTCTATATAAGCACAGAGCATATTTTTTTTACAGAGGTTTTTAGTTAGTGAACTTCTGTCCAAAAGCAAGGTCTTCACTAACTAAAAACTTCTGTAAAAACATATACGATGTGCTTAGATAGAGCACTATTCAATTGGCCGAATCGCAATTTAATAAGGCTGGTAATGTTAGCACAAGTTAAAAAAGTCACACAAAAAGTATCATTGTAATAAAATTTTCACTTTATAACTTATTCTGTATTAATACACTGTTAAAATAAAGGAATAATGCTATTTACTCATAATTTACTCTTTATATTTTTCCCACTATGGGCACGGCTATTTTGCCATTGACGGTCCTCTCATAGGATGAACTCCACCTTGCTATCTCTTAGACTTATCTGCAACATAGACTCACGTTGGCTTTATCCTGTGTATTTCACTTGGTGGTATTAGTCCAAGGTGACAATGCCGTCACTGTTGACATTTAAAGACCACATGACATAATGGTATTAAGCATGTGTGGGCTACGGCAGCATTAGAAAGGTAGAGGTTTTCATCTCAAGTGAGAACAATTAATAGCAAAATGACTGCGCTCATAATAGAAAATAGAAAAACAAATCATAAGTAGCATTACCCCTTTATTTTAACAATGTATTCATGCAAGAACATACAGTGGATATAAAAAGTCTACACACCCCTGTTAAAATGTCAGGTTTCTGTGCTGTAAAAAAGCCAAAAAGTTCAACCTTGGTTTCATCAGACTATAACACCTTTTACCACATGCTTTTGGGAGATTTCAGATGTGTTTTTGCAAAATGTAGCCTGGCTTGGATGTTTTTCTTCGTAAGAAAAGGCTTTCGTCTTGCCACTCTACCCCATAGCCAGACATATGAAGAATACGGGAGATTGTTGTCACATGTACCACACAGCCAGTACTTGCCAGATATTCCTGCAGCTCCTTTAATGTTGCTGTAGGCCTCTTGGTAGCCTCCCAGACCAGTTTTCTTCTTGTCTTTTCATCAATTTTGGAGGGAGCTCCAGTTCTTGGTAATGTCACTGTTGTGCCATATTTTCTCCACTTGATGATGACTGTCTTCACTGTGTTCCATGGTATATCTAATGCCTTGGAAATTCTTTTGTACCCTTCTCCTGACTGATACCTTTTAACAATGACATCCCTCTGATGCTTTGGAAGCTCTCTGTGGACCATGGCTTTTGCTGTGGGATGCGACTAAAAATTTTTCAGGAAAGACCAACTAGAGCAGCTGAACTTTATTTGGGGTTAATCAGAGGCACTTTAAATGATGGCAGGTGTATGCTGACTCCTATTTAACACGATTTGGAATGTGATTGCTTAATTCTGAACACAGCTACATCCCCAGTTATAAGAGGGTGTGCAGACTTATGCAACCACATTATTTTTATTTTTTATTTTTATTCCCTCCACCTAAAAGATTTCAGTTTGTTTTTCAATTGAGTTGTACAGTTTATAGGTCACATTAAAGGTTGAAAAAGTTCTGAAATGATTTATCTTCGTCTCATTTTTTTACAGCACAGAAACCTGACATTTTAACAGGGGTGTGTAGACTTTTTATATCCACTGTATGTTATTAAGTAGAATATTTATTAAACGGGCCTCATTCAAATGCAATTTGGCCAATTGAATAGGGCTCTATATTAGCACATAGCATTTTTTTTACAGAAATCTTTAGTTAGTGAACTTATCTATCCAAAAGTAAGGTCTTCAGTAACTAAAAACTTCTGTAAAAGTATATGCTCTGTGCTTATATAGAGCCCAATTCAATTGGCCAAATCACATTTGAATGAGGCCCTTGATGTGTAGCACTGCAGAATATGTGCTACTCTATAAATAAAGAATAGCTTTAATAACACAGAAATCGTGTGACACTTACAAAGTCCTATTATAATATTCTTAAAATTCATCTTTATATTCTTTCTAAAGATACAAATGCTTCTCTTTTCTTCAGGAAATCAGACACTCTCTGTGTATAAAAATAATCCGTCTTGGCAAGAATAGAATAACGCTCTAGGAAGGGACCATCTGAATTGACAACATCCTGTTTATACAATACATTACTGTAAAGGCAACAGATCACTAGAGTTCCTTATCATTTATACTGTGCTACAGCACTGATTTTATGAAATTAGAAACCTATTAAACAAATAAAAGAAAAAGGTACAAAAGAAAACCTTTTGTGAATGAGTCAAAATAGTCAAGATATATACATGCACCTTACAGAAAAAAAATGTTTACATATTTTGATAAATAAGTTGTACAAATTACAGAACCCTATTCAATTATTCCTATTTTTTAAGTGGAAATTTAAATTATTCATTAAAACTTGCATCTATCGCATTTAATTGTCACACGTACAAAAAAACATCAATATAGCATTTAAATGTAATATGTAAGTTAAAATATAGGTATAATTATTTTCTAAAATATATACCCTAGTTTTCGCATCCCACTATGTGCTGATAAGTGTAAAGCAGTGAAAGGTTATATGTCTCAAAAACTGGCAGGTGAAAGCCCATAGTAGCTTTATACAAAAATGTGAAATGTGGAAATACTTTAATAATTGCATAAATTAATTACGTATTCTGAACTTCTTTAATATGCATATATCAGCCGTGCAGGAATGAAGGTCAATGGCTTGGAACAAAACGGCTTATGCATGCTTTTTCATAATAAGGCCGGATGTCTATGATATACATATTCTTCCTTACCTAAGTAACTATCATCATAGGCAGACTGGGCAATTCCGGTTTGCTTTTCCCCCTCAAGTTTCCTGATGATGTTCTTGTATGAGTAACCTTGTATTATATCTGCAATACTAGATGTAATGATTTGTCCTGTAATTAAAATGAAAAGCATCGGTGAAAAACAATATTTTCCATTGATTTTCACTAGTATAACAAAGTCGCTCTCATGAGTCAAGGAAAGGAATGAGCTAAAATGCCTTGCCATTGGAGAAAGGCCAAATAAAAATCACACTTAAAGTTGTAAGGACATTAAGTGAAAATTCTTATCAATTAGCTCAGATCATATTTGGGCTTTTAAAAATACTCCACTTCTGGCTCCCAAATATTTTCAAGAAGCAACAAAGTTAATATATCTATAGCAGAAGAATCACTTTGCATTTTTTTGAATGAAGCAGTGTGCTTTTTGGAAGGCTCCAATCAGGGGCGTAGGAACCGGGGGGAATGGGGGGGGGGGGGTCAAATCACCCCCAGATTAAATGAATAGGGAACACAAAAAATAGCAAAATTATACTTAATCATGCATTACCATATTTGGCCACTATAGGGGACACCAGCACTATGGAGCAGTATGTCTTTTCAATGAAAGCTTTGACCCATAATTTGTATGTATATATATATATATATATATATATATATATATACAAAATAAGTTGGCATATAGTCATACATTATATACTACTAGCCACTTGCCTGTCAGAAAATGACTGTCAATACAATTTTAAGCCATGGCAAGGCTGTTTGACACACAAGGTTAAGCTTTTTATACTCTAAGGACCTTCGGCGCTCATTGCGCACCTTTGGCGCTCATTGGGAGCCTCTCCTCACGTGTCCTTTGGCTGCTCTCTCTATTTTTTTAAATACTGATTAAGTAATTATTTGAATAATAAATTAATATAGTTTACCTTTTTCTAATTAATATATGTAACAATCAATTGCCTGAAGAGGTAACAATCTCTTTTTATTGTCCTGCGGCATATAATGTCCAGTTGGACTGTTGCTGGCCTGAGGAGATAGTGTCAACTGTGCATTAGAAAATATCTCCCTCTGGGTACAGTTATATAAAAATATGAAAGTTAGCAAACAAAACCAGAAAGCATGTTTTTCCACCTTTTCTTTCACTAATGCCTAGCACGGAGTTGGTTTCAATTACACTAATCTTACCTTGCCAATAAAAGCTGCCAGGTCCTCCCAGGGCAATGTCCCCATTCTAGATATAAGAAAATGAAACACATCATCAAATCATATCTCGGAAACCCTAATAATGAATTCTAAATATAGAATTGTTCAGATACAACAAAAGAACAAAGCCTTGTTTTTGCAGGTACAGTATCAAATGCAGTATACATGTAAATCTACAAAATTGTTTGTGGTATTGGTTATTCATATGAAAACTATGTGAAAATAGTATGGCCCATAACAGAATATAACTGAAAGGTATGACTGCTTAATGCAGGATTGAGTTGTTCAAAACAGACTCTGGATTCAATTACACGGCACCCGTAGGAAATCTTACACGTCAAAAGCTCACGTAAGACATATGGTATCTTTTACATGTTGCGCGTATCAAGCCCTCATATATAAACTGTAATTGTTGCTACGTGTTGTATGTTCACTGTTCTGTACGTGGTATTACCTAAAGTGCGATTACATGGTTCCAGTAAAATATCCAGCCTAATGGTACATGTTCTTGGAAAAGCGTTCGTGATGAGCCTAAACCCGACATGTAACCTTTAGCTACCGCAGCACCAGCTAAACTTATACTGAGAGTTGTTACTTGATATATAGGTGCCCTCACTAAAATTAAAGCTATAACCAACCCTGCATTGATCGCAGAAGGGAAGGAGTTATAATTAAATAAAAAAGGAATGCCTTTTCCTTGTCCTAATAGACCCCCATATTCTATAATATTAAAGGACCACTGCACAATGAAAGCATTAAGTCTGATTAAGAGCATAATTAAAAAGCAAAAAAAGTCTTACAGCTAGTTTCTAATTAGAAATATACATGTTAATACCTGTGCAGGACCTGGGAGGGATCCATGATACATTAATGGAAGTGTGTGACAGGGTTGTTTAAACGTCTGGACAGATGTGTTTGCATTCTATGATTCTGTGATGGGAAGGGGCATGGTCTCAATTTCACTCGTATCCAATTATCAAGCAAACACTCTAGACTTCTGCCTCTCCTTTCTCTGCCACTCCCAACAAAGACACCTAATTTCATCCAATTCTCAGTATGTGATTTAACAAACACAAAATGGATTCCTGTACTGTAAAACATGTTTTATATCTATGACTTGCACAGCTGCTAATATTGTTGGTTTGGTGCATATTAGAAAAACAAGTGTCTTTTCTTTAACTGGTATTTGAATGCCCTTACCATAGGAGTCCTTTCAGACCCCCGTTGCATCTAATATTAACAACCCTACCTTAGAGGTCCCTATGGACCCCATGCTATACTAACCTACAACCATAAGGGTCCTACTGGCCTACATGACACCTAAAATTAACCCCTTACAATGGGGGTCCACATGGAGCCTTGTGTCTCCTAATGTTAACTCCCTTACCATAGGGGCACTTCCCTTACCATGGGGGCACCTCCCTTACCATAGTGGCACTAACCTTACCATAGGGTCTCCTCCCTTACCAAAGTGGCACTTCCCTTACCATAGGGGCACTTCCCTTACCATAGTGGCACCTCCCTTACCATAGCGGCACTTCCTTTACCATAGTGGCACCTCCCTTATCATATGGGGCACTTCCCTTACCATAGTGGTACCTCTCTTACCATAGGGGCACCTCCCTTACCATAGGGGCACCTCCCTTACCATAGTGGTACTTCCCTTACCATAGGGACACCTCTCTTACCATAGGGGCAGCTCCCTTACCATAGGGGCACCTCCCTTACCATGGGGCCACTTCCCTTACCATAGTAGCACTTCCCTTACCATAGGGGCACCTCCCTTACCATAGGGGCACCTCCCTTACCATGGGGCCACTTCCCTTCCCATGGTGGCACTTCCCTTCCCATAGTGGCACTTCCCTTCCCATAGTGGCACTTCCCTTACCATAGGGGCACCTCCCTTACCATATGGGCACCTCCCTTACCATGGGGCCACTTCCCTTACCATAGTGGCACTTCCCTTACCATAGGGGCACCTCCCTTACCATAGGGGCACCTCCCTTACATGGGGCCACTTCCCTTACCATAGTGGCACTTCCCTTCCCATGGTGGCACTTCCCTTCCCATAGTGGCACTTCCCTTACCATAGGGGCACCTCCCTTACCATAGGGGCACCTCCCTTACCATGGGGCCACTTCCCTTACCATAGTGGCACTTCCCTTACCATAGGGGCACCTCCCTTACCATAGGGGCACCTCCCTTACATGGGGCCACTTCCCTTACCATAGTGGCACTTCCCTTCCCATGGTGGCACTTCCCTTCCCATAGTGGCACTTCCCTTACCATAGGGGCACCTCCCTTACTATAGGGGCACCTCCCTTACCATGGGGCCACTTCCCTTACCATAGTGGCACTTCCCTTACCATAGGGGCACCTCTCTTACCATAGGGGCACCTCCCTTACCATAGTGGCACCTCCCTTACCATAGTGGCACTTCCCTTACCATATGGGGCACCTCCCTTACCATAGGGCACCTCTCTTACCATAGTGGCACTTCATTACCATGGGGCACCTCCGTTACCATAGTGGCACTTTCCTTACCATAGTGGCACCTCTCTTACCATAGTGGCACTTCCCTTACCATAGTGGCACCTCCCTTACCATAGTGGCACTTCCCTTACCATAGGGGCACTTCCCTTACCATAGGGCACCTCTCTTACCATAGTGGCACCTCCCTTACCATAGTGGCACTTCCCTTACCATAGGGGCACCACCCTTACCATAGTGGCACTTTCCTTACCATAGTGGCACCTCTCTTACCATAGTGGCACTTCCCTTACCATAGTGGCACCTCCCTTACCATAGTGGCACTTCCCTTACCATAGGGGCACTTCCCTTACCATAGGGCACCTCTCTTACCATAGTGGCACCTCCCTTACCATAGTGGCACTTCCCTTACTATAGTGGCACTTCCCTTACCATAGTGGCACTTCCCTTACCATAGGGGCACTTCCCTTACCATAGGGCACCTCTCTTACCATAGTGGCACCTAGTGGCACCTCCATGGCTCTGCCTGAGGGAAAACTGACACACTCAACAATAAGAACATTTTTATCTTTTATGTATTTTATACGGGATACTATTTTTAATAGTCTTTACCCAACAAACAAACAAACGTGAGCTTTACTTGTAAATGCACTACAGCTGTCCTTTATGCTTTTAGCATATAACATCCTTCACCTCCCTTACACATGCTCAGTTAAAGACAGTATCCAATAAACTTACAATGCCTGCTTGCCCTATTCAGTATCCGCCTCCCTCATGCCTTGAAAAGGAAGTATTACTGGCATGGCAGCTTTTTAATATTCTGGATCCCATTGCAAAAATGTTCAATCACTTTCACAATATAGCCAAACAGAGCTATTTAATGCTGAGCGATTTTCCAGACAAAGCCAGCTGCTGTATAAGACATTCCAATTAAAAGCATGGAATATGTCCATATGATGTCGTAAATTCAACTTTTTTTAATTGAGTAATTTTATCAGTTAATTTATTTTTAAATATTTATGCCTTGCTCAACAACTTTTAACTTTTCCATGCTATAAAATATAAATAACAGACTTGGCTGTTCAACAACTCTAAGAATGTACTTTCTGCAGAAGGCCTGATTGAGTGTAAACAAACTCACAATATCATGAAATCAACTGGTATTCCAAGAAGAGCAAATACAAATGAGATGATGTCATGGGAAAGGTGTCATGTTCATGTTTATAGATGGATATTTAGATTGGGCAAGATGCGAGGCTCAGTAATAATATCTAGCATGTTTTATAAATCAGAGATTCACACATTACTCTTCAGGGGAAACATACTTGCCAGAAATAATGTAATTTTTTTCAGGCACCGCTAAGTCTGAGTGTGAGCCTGAAAGAAATTACGTCTTAAAGGGTTAAGGTCACAGTAGCAGAAACCGGTCGCAAAACACCTTCTCAGTGGGGTCAAATGACTAAGCTACTGCAGGGGTTGAGATAGGATACAAAGGGCTGCAATGTCACAGGAAACTGACATTGCAGGGCACCTTACAGTCCTTCAATACCTGTATTCACTAAACTAAGCTTTGTAGTTTTATACAGAAATTAGGGGTGATTCATAAAGCATTGTATTGGATGGTGATATGTCTTCCAGAATGATGCAATCTATGTTTCCCATAGGGGAAATTGCCATTGCAGCCTTTAGCAACCCTTCACAGCCCGTGTGATATCTAAGTTAATCTACCCATAATAATAATAAGTGTTCTTATAAAATATGATGAACTTCCCTAGCCTTTCACCACAATGCTTAATGAATTAAAGTGATTGTCCCAAGTTGCCAATGTGGCACCACAGAGTGTTATGTTCATTTGTCAAGAAATGTGTATATAATCTGATATATAGCTAAATACAGATAGATATAAAAATATGTGTGTATGTTTGTATTGTAGATGTTGCAAGGCACATATGTATAACTCCACACCAAGTAGACAATAACATATATATTTTCCTTTAATATAATATAATCAATACTGATTGAGAAACGAGCCATTGCTAAAAGCTTGTGAAGATCAGAAGTTATTTGCATGTATGGAATAATAAGATAAATACAGTACTATTTACTGTAAGCTAACAATTTTCACTCCTTTTTTACATGATCAGAAATGCAGTTTTACAACTAATCTCATGAATATTGTAATCGAATTGACTTCATCCTTTTACACTTCACAGCCATTTGCAAGGAATCTTGTAAAGTTGGTTTGAGATGGATTTTAATTCACATTTCTCCTAATGTTGACATTAAAACTTTAGTCCGCAGGTTAACTATACAATACAAATATTACCTTGTTAAAATCCAAACTGAAGCCTGCTTGACAAAAACCTTGTCCTTCAGGATCGGCATTGACTAGAAAAAAACAGACATTTGAATCAAATTCAGGCCTTGATGTTAAAGCTCTGTGAAACAAATATGTACAACTAAACTAAGGGCCTCATTCAATTGAGATTTGGCCAATTGAATAGGGCTCTAAATAAGCACCTAACATATTTTTTTAAGAAGTTTTTAGTTAGTGAAAACCTTGCTTTTGAATAGATGTTTACTAACTAAAAACTTATTTAAAAGTTATGTGCTTATTTAGAGCCCTATTCAATTGGCCAAACTGCAATTGAATGAGGGCCTAAGTAAGTAACCCACTGTATAAACCATTAATGGTTAACCTTGGCTCAATATGCCATGTTTGTAGTCCACAATCCTTCTTGTACATTAGGAAAGTATGTCCTAGTAAACAGCACAAAAGTCCATTTACTCCCTCTAAAAGCCTCATATGATTCTCTCCTGCCCCGTTATATTCTGCCACATTATCTATTACAATATTCCATCCTTATTAACCTTCCTCTCTCTTAGACAGTGAATGTAACCATATTTGCTTTATATCCATTAAACGAGTGTAATGTGAAATGGAAACAATATGATAGGCTCTATATCATCAAACCAATTTACCATTGCTAAATCGGTTTAAAATTTAATGCACTACTCCCGGTGGTTCCCAAACTTTTCTTTTTGATGGGTCAAGGTCTTGATGGACACTTGAATACTCCTGAGAGTCTTTGCAGACTCATAATGATTCTTTCTGCCTGCTTATAAATAATGATAGTGCACTGTACTAAGTTGGGATATAGCCTGTACACCTAACAAACATAAAACCTGTTATTTGGGCATATCAGTACAGTTTCCTTTGCATTACTAATAATCTTCATAATTTTATTTCATATTGCTTTGCAATCTCAGTTGTATTGTGGACAACTAGAATGGGTAGTCTGCGGACTACAATTTGGGAAACTCTATATTATTCTAGCAAAGTGCAATGATGCACAATCATATTGAATGTTGCAGTTTATCATATTTATATTTATAAATGCTCAATATCTTATGGAAATCGTTGACTCAGTCCCTGAACCAAAACCTCTAATTTGGTATTGTAAGAGAAGATTAAGTTATTCAAAGGGCACATTAGCAATACTTTATAATACCACTGGATTGTTTGAGATGTATTTGAATAAGGGAGAGGGCACAGCATGTAATATCAGCTACCATGCATGGCCTATCCTTACATATATGGTTTCAAAGTATGCTTTTTATATTTACTAGTGATTTTTAACATAAATATTACTTTGCAAGAGTTGCTATTATTGAACTAAATAATAAACCCTTAATAGTCATTAATCTAAGCTATAATGATTTGGAAAAGAACCCACAAGCTACAGTGTGACATCTGTGTGTGCCACATGGGAATAGAGAGGTTCTCCAAGAATTCTCCAACTCTTCACACTTGCCCCCATATTTTATTGATTTCAATAATAATAAATCTACTTACATCCTCGACATGGAGAATATTCAGCATAAGCACTAAAGTTCTGGATAGCAACATAACATGTACCAACAGGATCCCTCTCTTGGGTGGGTCTAATACTTCTCCAGTGATATAATGGTGCACAAGCCTAAAAAGCAAAGAGCTATCAGATTATATGGTATAATATACAAATAACAGAAGAGTTAGTGTTATGGATTCTTTATCTGCTTGGATGCATAGAAAGAAAATCATTTTTGATAATTATACATACTTACGCATATTTTAAGAATATTATCATGGAATAAAGAGAAGCAGGCAACCTGAAATGCCTTTGGTATGCTGGTATCAATGTTTATTATTGTTATTATTATTGTTATTATGTTTTTACAAATATGCGTATGCTGCTTTAACAATAAAACATATTCTTTTGTGATAGCTTGTCAGGACTGAGCAATTGTCCCAGGCTAAAAATTGCTATTAAAGGGACATTGAAACATGTTTTTATTTGTTGCACATGAAAGAGGCTATAGATAATGTACCATTGTGTGTTTTCTTTCTTTTTTTTTTTTTTTTAATATGCTCTCAAGGCAAAAAAACCAAAATAGATTCAAATGTTTATCTGAACGAGGGGCTTGACCCTGTCAGCCAGTGGGCAGTGATACAGCTGTATGAGTCATACTTGTCTGCCAATGAAATCAACAGATGTTTGTATGCCCAATGCATTTCCTGTTAGTTTCAATGATTTAATTAAAACCCCACATCCACGGATCATTAAAATCAGAGTGAAACATTTATAGCTATTTTTGTTTTCTTGATCATTCTATATAAGAAAGGAAATTCTGCTCCTTGCTACTGAGCAGGAAGATGCCCTATGTAAATCTAAGTCAGCAATAGCTGATAAAGCACAACACAAAAAAGAAATGTGATACCAATATACCAGAGAATATGAGACATACATGAATCCTGTTACTTACCACAACTTTTTCCTTATGTGCTCTAACAGTTGCTCCAAACCATTGTTTTGACTTGAATTCAACATCTTCCTTGACTCCACTATTCTTGAAAGCTCTGTTGTCTGTTAAAGGAATAAAGACTTTAACAAATGCTCTGATATGAAACACTGCTGCATGATAATAGACTTTGCTCAGTGACACAGTGGTTTACATTTTAGCACAACTTAAAATCCATACATCCATTAGTATCACTAGAAATGTAATGAGCTAGGAATTAAGAAAGCGATGAGAAACCTACTTTAGTTGAATAACTGTATGTGCGCCCACTGAGTCTTTAAAAGGGCTAAACATTGCATTTAATGTTTTGTGAAGGTAGAGGTGGATTTGTGGTATGAAATTATTGTTTTTAAATAAAAATTAGTGTTTTAAATGAGTTAGCAGTTTTTCTTTTTGCAGCTTTCAAGCCGTCAATCAAAAACTGTCATCCGCACGTGGTCAGGATAATTATTTGTTTAGGTTTTGTCATGGCTAGTGCAGCCTGTCAAAGATTGCACAAACTAAGTTACGACAACTTATCATGCAGAGTTTCTTGGAAGGAGTATAGGACTGTGCAGTAACTAAATACTCAGTGATGTCAGCCAATGTTCTAAGAATGATAGCATGATGATGTCATTGATGAGCCCACAGCCAGTGTTAGGATTTTGATAATAATTAATTCTAACTAATAAATCTGAAGATATTACAATTCACACTTAGAATGGAGTCTTATTTCATTGTTGGTCTGCAGTAATATACATTACTTAATCATGTGCTCACACCCCACCAACAACATGGTGGTTCATTACTAACACTCAAGGGTTACAGGTTAAGGACTACATTAGAAAGAAAAAAGCTTTCCGTGTTTAGAACATGCTGGTTTACATTCATGGTGGAATATTTGAGAACTGAGTATTTATTGCCTAATCTTAATTTATTATTTTAATTTATCTTTTCATCACTACTCACCAAATACATGCCACCATATATGAACATTTAGTTTAATGAATTGGCATATAGATACACATATAATAAAGCAAGCAAAATACATTTAAGATGGTTTCATTTAATATTAAAACCATATCACAGCTATCTCGTGCCCGCCTTTTACTTGTTGGGCTCTCAGCCAATCACAGGACATGTCCCGGAATGTTGTTTCTTCATGATCTGCTGTGATTGGCTGATCCTACTGTGCTCACTATATAAGATGATTGATAGGCGTAGAGCAGGCATTTTTACCTGATTTCCATGTATTACATTTGCTTGAGTTTGCAACATCTTAAAAACATTTTGTCTGCTTTTATTTTGTTGGATCTTTTCATATATCCATGTAAAGAAAAAAACAAAGTTCATTTAAATCTTCTAGTCATGTAACTAAATGACTTAACTGACTTGTAGCAATTTTACCATTCCTATATTTACTACATTACAGAAGTAAAAACAACAAACAAAATGATCTGGCGTATCATAAAATGGTAAAATTACTGGAGAAAATACATTAGCTAAACTTGGTAATGTTTCCCTGCTTCTAAAAGCGAATTTGGCATCAGACCCCAGGAAATGTCAATGATCTGATAATAAATGTTAGCAGCGGAATAAAAATTAGTAAATCAACCCTAAATGGCAATTTATTTTACCTCTGTCTGTTGGGTATTTTTAGTCAGTTAGGGAAGCGCATGTCCTGGTGAGAGTTATTCACTGCTATACATGGTGCTGAACTGGCTAACATGTGTACACACTCTGCCATAAGAGACAAGTATTTAACTTTACTTCATATACACTTTGCAGATGTCATTATAAGTGAAGCCATATGCTCAAGAGCTCAGTTCAATTATGATGCATTGCAGGTTTTAATGCAAAGCAGACGTCCAATTCTTTCACCCTCAGTTCTGTGAAGTAGGCTTGAGTTCCCACATGTTTCGGCCAATGATATGTTCCCTTCTTTCACAAGTCACAGCTAATGAACTTCTCACGAACAAATATAAATAGCCAAGCTGTTCCTGTTTATCTGTCTGTAGTGACATTCCAACCACTACAAAGCAGCAAACCTGGCTCTGAACATGTAAGGTGAGACACCACAGGAGGCCCAGGGGACAAATGGCAATTTTCTAGCTTCCCCATATTAATAAAAGCCAATGAAACAAGCGTGTCTCCACCATGAATAATGGTAACCTGACTTGGAAAGTCTTTGGAGCTCCAGCTGAGGGCACGTGGTGAATGAGCAACTCATTAATTTGGGATTCAGCTGTTTCACTGATGTAAACATTAGAACATCAGATCATATAGTATGTGTGTATTAAGGAGCTAGCATGGAAACACTGACTTTTACAATGTTTGTAGCTGAAACTTTAAAGCAAGACTGTGATTATATATTTTGAATACAATCTGTTTAAGAACTACACTTAAAAATAGGCTAATGAGGGAGCCATGGTTAGGCTCTACACACAGTGCCGGATCTACCTTTTTGGAGCCCCTAGGCAGTGAAGTGGAGGAGCCCCTGTGAGTTAGTGCGCAAGATATGTACGGACCAATTTTTGCCTTTTCTGTGCGTGCAGGTTACTTTTCCTGTTGTAACTCTCTTGTTCTAGGTTGTTATCCCCTAGAAGCCAGTCTATGAACTGCAGCATTTAGTTGTTGTTAAGCCAGGAACCATTGTTTTTTTTAAAAAGTGGTGCCCCTCACATGGGAGTGCCCCTGGGCAGCTGCCTAGTTGGCCCAATGGGTAATCCGGCCAGGTCTACACATAGCACCATAATATAACAAAAGTCGGTCCCTCCTAAAATGTATACATGGAAAGAAGTGCCGGGGGGAGACCCTGGAGCCGTGACATTGACTACTAGAGAACAAGCCAAGAGGTAATACCTTAATTATCAATCTTATTTACTAACATTATTTCGTTCTTCAAGATGCTGGTGGTGAAGAGAAGGAGGAGAGGTATATATATCCCTCCTATTCCCCCTTTCCTTTGTATTACTGCTTTTTGCTTCTGATTATAGGTTTTAAAATTCCTGTTAACATAGTAATACAACTTGAATTTTTATTTTACTCTTCATATATCAATGTATGGCTGTTCCGCTCTAAAACGTCTTCATTATACTTAGACTTACAGTCTTATCATTTTATTAAGAGACACTATCCTGTTAAAGAAATTCTCTACCAAAGGAGGTGGCGACAGCAGAATTGATAGATAACTTTAAAAATGGAATGGATATTTTTCTAGGTAAAAAGGGCATTCAGGGTTTTTCTGTATAATTAGAGAGGGAGTATTGATCCAGGGAGGAATCCAATTGCCAGTATCTGGGGTCAGGAAGGAATTTGTTGTCCCTTTTGAGACAACTGGAAAAGTTTCACTTGTTTTTTCTTGTTCTCTGTTTGCCTTCCTTCTGGATCAATTAACATTTAATAATTAATCTGAATACTGCAGATGAAAGGAGATCTTAAATGGTTGAACTTTTTTTTTTTTTTCAACCCCCGACATAAGCCTAACTATTCATCATACTTGAGATAATGTAATACATACAGAGGAAAGACCATACATTTTGTGTTATCTTAGGAATGATAAAGAAGTAAAAAGGAGTAATAACAAAGGAAGAAAAAACATAAATGGCAAAGACAATAAAGACAATGGTATAATATTGGTTCTTATTTAAAGTAATTTATTACATTATTATATCAATATATAAAAATAAAACTGTTTCTCAATATAAACAACATAATACATTAATGCATATCATATATTATATGTTCACTGTTATATAAATGCAATGTATGTAATTTATTTACTTTGTTGTCACATTCAAATAACTGTTTGCCACACAATGTGAGGCTTTTGCTCTTCTGAGCACCATTTGCGTTGCGCGCTCTGCCTGCCTATGGATTTATTTTCAAAAACCTGCGTGCCTGTCGTTGTTCGTGTAAGTGTTACTGTCTTTGGCGTCGTGTATTTTCTACGTTCTGTGTGCCTGGCCTTGCTGAGCCTTGTTTTCATCCTGTTTCAGAATATTTATGTTTTTTCGGACGACATTTTTTTTCAGCTTCGGCGATTTTCGATCGTTAAAAAAGGCAAAATATGCCTCAAATTAACTTGCAACCTCACTCATAGGCTCCCTGGCTCTCCGCCTGTGCTGTGTGTGAGTGTGTAAGTTAATTTGTTAATTTGAGGCATATTTGTTTGTTTTTGCAGGCTTTTCCAGTTCGGTGGTTCGGCCGTTAAAGTAGTATTTTTGGGAGTTCCGCAGTCCATCTACCTGCTTCTGGTCCTAAGTCATACGGGCTGTACTTTTGCGTCCTTCACAAAGTCCAGGGGCCCCACGACGAGGCCTTTATTGCAGCTAAGTCCCGCGTGTCTCGGGATGAGCTCCAGCTAAGTCCCACGTGTCCCCCCCCTGCAATGAGCGCCTTCCCCGCATGCTTCAACAGCTCGCCTTTGACGCTCATTGCAGCCTAAGTCTCGCGTGCCTCGACGACAACTCGCAGTACTACAACTATATAGGTGATATATGAGTAATCAGAGTATTGCTGTATATAGTGATACCTTTTTTATTGGACAAACATATTCATTCATTATGACAGACTTTCGAGAGATAACCTCTCTTTACCAAGTCTGGGTCAGTACTGAGTATTGCAATAGGTGATTTTGGACTAACAACAAATATTTAAAGGATCATTAGAGTCCTACATTTATTATTATTATTATGAACCTTTATTTGTAATGTGCAACATTTACAGTGTTTTATTTAGACTTAAATATTGTACTTAAAAAGACAGGGAAAGCGATGAAATACATTAGAATTAAGTGCACAACAGTCTCAAGCTCGCAAATCGCAAATCAAAAATATTTTTTTTCATGTTTCATTTCCGTGTTATATCAATCTTGGGAATCAATGAGTTAATACATATCAGGCCACCCACATGGACTAGAACAGTATTTATTATTTTGTATATTTCCGGATTGCGAGTCTGATCGCATATTGGACTTCAAAACGCTAATTGATTGATGTTTAACCTCCATGTTTTACTGTCGTCATGATGACGGTCTCATTTACTATTGGCTGTTTCTAAATCAGTAGTTACGGCCTTGCTTCACCAGGTAGACCAGGTAGTTGCAGGCTTGATCAATTGAATTGCTCTATAACTGTTGCAAATTTTAAATTTGCAATTGAATAAGGCCCCAAGATTTCAGTATATCCTTACATGCATACAGGTATGTCAATCAGAGTTACCGAGCCTGCTTAATCATGGATATCTCCACATCATTCCCTGTTAATGAGCCCAGAGGAGCAGGGTTGGGATGAACAGTTATAAACACTTGAAAGAAAAAGTTGTACTTTTATGTGTTTTTTATGTTTTACAATAAAATATATCACCAGTGCAACCAAATTACAATGACAGCAAGAAATTCAAACAAGATTGTAGTATAGTTTGGATCATTATGTAGTATAGATTGGACCAGCTCTCCAATTACTAGGTTGCTTCACAAAAGACATTGGTTTACTATTAATTTTAAAAAGGTTCCATATACGGTAGGTTGCCCATCACTGTTTTGAACCAAGACCTGCCAATCCTGTCCAGTATCTACTTTGATATCAATTTCTTATTTCTCATAAACCCTGGCACCGATATCTGGTAAGTAAAAAAAACTAATTTTGTTTTCTCCAAGAAATTAAGTTTTTTATCTGTATCTTAAGCAACTAATCATTGCTTGAAACATGAAGTAAGTATTGTATCTGAAGAAGGATCACATTTATAGTCTGTCACACTGTTCTCGGTTACAATGCTCATTGTTAAATTTCAGTCTTGGCACTTAGATCTCAGGACTATTACTAAATGTGCGATTTTACAGTTCTGTGATTTTAAATGCACATAGTAAAAGTGCAGAGCTCTGGTACTTTTATTGGACAAAACTAGGTTTTGTTGTATTAAAATTCCTCCTGGATATTTGAAGGACATAACATTTACTAGATACAGAGCTTTTTCTCTCAGATGTGGTTATTTCTCAATTACAAACATTTGTCTTTTTACGGAACTCATGGAAATCACCAGTCATAAAGTGGGATGGGCAAATAATGATTCCTAAAAAATGTACCTATTCAATGTGCCATTATTATCAACAAACCAATAATTAATACTATACAGTGCCTTGCAAAAGTATTCACCCCCCTTGACTTTTTACCTATTTTGTTTCATTACAGCCTTAAGTTCAATGGTTTGTTAATCTGAATTTTATGTGATGGATCAGAACATAATAGTCTAAGTTGGTGAAGTGAAATGAGAAAAATATATACATAAAACTATTTGTTTAGAAATAGAAAACAGAAAATTGGCATGTGCCTATGTATGTACCCCCTTTATTATGAAGCCAATAAAAAGCTCTGGTGCAACCAATTACCTTCAGAAGTCACATAATTAGTTAAATGATGTCCATCTGTTTGTAGTCTAAGTGTCCCATGATCTGTTGTTACATATACACACCTTTTTTGAAAGGCCCCAGAGGCTGCAACACCTAAGCAAGAGGCACCACTAACCAAACACTGCCATGAAGACCAAGGAACTCTCCAAACAAGGGACAATGTTGTTGAGAATTACAAGTCAGGGTTAGGTTATAAAAAAATATCCAAATCTTTGATGATCAACATCAAATCTATCATAACCAAATGGAAAGAACATGGCACAACACCAAACCTGCCAAGAGACGGCCACCCACCAAAACTCACAGACCGGGCAAGGAGGGCATTAATCAGAGAGGCAGCACAGAGATCTAAGGTAACCCTGGAGGAGCTGCAGAGTTCCACAGCAGAGACTGGAGTATCTGTACATAGCACGACAATAAGCCGAACGCTACATAGAGTTGGGCTTTATGGCAGAGTGGCCAGAAGAAAGCCATTACTTTCAGCAAAAAATAAAATGGCACATTTTGTGTATGCGAAAAGGCATGTGGGAGACTCCCAAAATGTATAGAGGAAGGTGCTTTGGTCTGAAAAATTTTACTTTTAGTCCATCAAACGCTATGTCTGGCGCAAACCCAACACATCACATCACCCAAAGATCACCATCCCCACAGTGGTGGTGGTAGCATCATGCTGTGGGATGTTTTCAGACTGGGAAACTGGTCAGAGTTGAGGGAAAGATGGATGGTGCTAAATACAGGGACATTCTTGAGCAAAACCTGTACCACTCTGTGCATGATTTGAGGCTAGGAAGGAGGTGTTTGCTGTTCACAAGCGCAAACCATCCAACTTGAAGGAGCTGGAGCAGTTTTGCAAGGAGGAATAGGCAAAAATCCCAGTGGTAAGATGTGGCAAGTTCATAGAGACTTATCCAAAGCGACTTGGAGCTGTGATTGCCGCAAAAGGTGGTTCTACAAAGTATTGACTTTAGGGGGATGAATAGTTATGCACATTCACTTTTTTCTGTTATTTTGTCCTATTTGTTGTTTGCTTCACAATAAAAAAAAAAATATCTTCAAAGTTGTGGGCATGTTCTGTAAATAAAATTATGCAAATCCTCAAACAATCCATGTTAATTCCAGGTTGTGAGGCAACAGAACACGGAAAATGCCAGGGGGGGGGGGGGGGAGGTTGGGGTAGGGGGGTGAATACTTTTGAAAGGCACTGTATATAGCTAATATATGACAAAAAATGACAAAAACAGTACACATACTGATTCAGATTGTAAGCTATTCCCTATAGGGACCTCATATTGCTAGTATTTATTGTCTTCCTGCATTGCATTGTATTTGTATTTACATATACCATAAATTAGAATTTGTTCTCTTGTATTTAGTATAACTACTCTACCGTACAGCGCCCTTTTTAAATATTGCTACAGAGAATGTTTACGGTTAAAAATTATAATTTAGAAACCTGAAAGTTTCCAATTTAAGTAGTGATTGGATGACCCTTTAATATGTCTCTTACCAGTTATCAAAATCTATGTTTCTATTTCAGCAGTCAAGAATGTCCTTACATTAATCACTTTAAGAGAAATGACCAAGACTTGACAGAAAACAAGATGAAAACTCATGACCCAAATTATCTGATCCTCTGCGGTTTTTGTAACCATATTTACAAAACAATACCGGTGGGAAGCAGTTTTGACTAATAGCCTTTACAAATGTCACAGGGCAATGACCAGACATCTACATGTTAATGGGTGAAGAGCTTTTAAGTGATAACATATTTTATCTCTTATGGGAATCGTAACTTCCGCTGGATGGTTTAAGGTCATTAAAAATAAATCACAGTAATACTAATATTTTTGCATTAGACAGAAACACACTGCTTGTAGCCAATAGACTAATCCACTGCAGTTTGGAAAATGTTATTTGTGTGTCCTTCAGAATAACATATGGGTCCCAGTTTCATGTTGGCCATTCCTTATTAAGGCCTTTTACAGCTTTTATCTACCGGGGTAACAGAAAGGTTATTGAGGAATATCTTACAATTCATAAGTACTCTCCTAATTGATGATTCAGCACTTGTTCTAGTTTGGCTATATAAGAGAGCAAAACATATTTATGTGTTTTGGAGCCTTTCCAATACTATAAGTGTGACATTTCTTATTGATTAACGTTATGCTGTTTCTCAGATAACAGTGTTATTACTGGAAGAAAAAAAAAATAATAAAAGAAAAGTAAATTAATGAATTTGTTATAATATAAAGTGTATATATTTCCTCCATGCTATATTGGGTTACATACACTAAGCTTTGTTGGACTGAGAAGGACTATTTGTGCAGTAAGATATGTTCTCCATTACGTTAGGAGAGACATTGTGAGATTTTATGATCGATGCACGTTGGATGAGTGAATCTCCACACAGGCTCATTTGTGTGAACTGTTCAACATTTGCAGTGGAGAATTAAGAAAGGTTATACAGAGTTAGAGTTAAGTTAAGCTGATGTTTTTTGTTGTTGTTTATTCGTTCAGTCATGTCTGACTCTAAGTTACCCTATGGACCGCAGCAAGCCAGGCACATGTGTTACCTGTCCCTATGAGGTCCCTTAAGCTCAAGTTCATTGCTGCAATTACCTAATCTATCCATCCCGTCTCTGCCGTCTCCTTTTTTGTGTGCTTTCATAGGATATGGCTCATTATGGGTTCTCTGGTGGTCCAGTGGTTATGTTTCGGTACTTTTACCGCTGCGACCTGGGAACCAGGCAGGGTTGAGCCTGGCCAGCACTTGGATGGGAGACCACCTAGGAATGCCAGGAGCTCAATGCTGTGGCCCACTGGATAAGGAACTAGCAACCCACTCTAGTATTACCTAATCTATCCATCTCGTCTCTGCCGTCTTTTTGTGTGCTTTCAATCACTCCCAGCATCTTCTCTAGGGAATTCTGTATTCCCATGATATGGTCAAAGTATTTGAGCTTTAGTCTCATGATAAAACATTCCAGTGAAAAGTTTGGCATGATTTTCTGTAGTATTGCTTAATTTAATCTTCTTGCAGTCCAAGTGTCTCTAAGCAATTTTCTCCACCACCATAATGTAAAGCTGTCAATTCTACAGTGATTAGCCTTCATGGTCCAGCTCTCACACTAATATGTTACAACTAGTTCTATCTATGCATACATTTGTTGATAGTGTAATATCTTTACTTTTTTAAAAGCTTGTCCAGACCTGCCACAGTCACCATCTGCAGAGATCTTGGACCACTGGAAAATAAAATATGTCACTGCCTACACTTCTTCCCATGTATTTGGAAGGAACTGAGATTGCTGTTTGCCTTGATCTACATTTTTTAACACTGAGCAGCAGGCCAGCTTTGGCACTTTCTTCTTTTACCCTCATTAATAAGTCCTTTAGTTCCTCCTCATTTTCAGCCATCAGTGTAGTATCATCCGTGTATCTGAGGTTGTTGATATTTTTCCCAGAATTATTAATACTGGCATTGGATTCGCCCAGCCCGGCCATACCCATGATGAATTCCGTATATATATTAAATAAATAAGGTGACAATATGGAACATTGTCAGACTCGTTTCTCGATCTTCAACAATTCTGTTGTTCCATTTTGTTCCAACTGGGGCTTCTTGGTCCACATACAGATTCCTCAAGAGGAGGATGGGCTGGTACTCCATCTCTTTAAGTACTTGATACATTTTGATATGTTCCACACAATCAAAGACTCGTTTTTTTTCTGGAACTCTCTTGATTTCCCTATATCCAACAGACATAGGCAACTTGATCTCTTGTGCCTCTGCGAAACCCAGCTTGCACATCTAGTAGTTCCTCGGTCTATTTTTTTTTTAGAGATGAGCTTGTGGGATCTTAAGCATTACCTTGGTGGCATGTGAAATAAGTGCAATTGTTTGATAAATGGAGCACTCTTAGGCAATGCCTTTTTTGGGATTGGGATGAAGACTGACTTTTTCCAGTCTACTGGCCATTGTTGGGTTTTTTAAACGTGTTGGCATAATGCAAGAAACATTTTCACAGCATTGTGTTGTAGGATTTTGAACAGATTCCATCCACCTTAGCAAAGCTTTCTAGCGCTCATCTCACTTCACTCTCCAAGATGTTTGGCTCCAGCTCTTTGGACAAACTATTGAGGTTATCAATTCTAGTAAGATCCTACATGTATAGATCTACTGTGTATTTTTGTCACATATCCTTTATCTGATCTGCCTCTCTTAATTCCCTACCATTTGTGTCACTTTTGTCATTAAATCCCCCGTTTTCTTGCAGAGATCTTTTGACTTTCCCATTCTGTTATGTCTCCATACATCACTCTTTATAGAATGTCTCCTTGTCTCTTTTTGCTATCCTCTTAAATTCTGCATTCATTTGGACAAATATTTTCCTATCTCCACTACCTTTTGCTTTTCTTCTTTCCTGGTCTACTTTCAAAGGACAACTTCTTCAGCATCCATGGAAGGAGGGGAAACTTGGATCACTGTGATGTTAAAAGGCTTGTCTTGAATTCAAACTGAAATCTTTCTGTCGTTTATTGGGTTGAGACCTAGCATTGCTTTGCCCAATCTTTGATTGATTATGACGGCTGCTCCATTACTTCTGAGGGATTCTTGACCACAGTAGAAGATCTAGTGATTGTCTGATATGAAATGACCCTTTACAGTGCATTTGAGTTCACTAATTCCCAGGATATCAATGCTTAACCTTATCATCTAATGTTTGACCATGTCCATTTTGCCTTGGTTCATTTTCTAACATTCCAGGTTCCTATGCTGAATTGTTCTTTGCAGCATCGGACTTTCCTTTCCCCTCCAGACACATTTGCAGCAGGGCATCTTCTTGACTTTGGCCCAACCACTTCATTAGATCTGTTGCTACTCATAATCCCCCTCTGCTCCTCCCCAGTAATTCGGTAGGCACCTTCTGACCTTTGGGGCTCATCTTCTGGTGATCATTATGTCTCTGTTTTGCTTATCTTTTAAGGTTATCTTGGCAAAGATACTGGAGTGGGTTGGCACTTACTTTTCAAGCGGGCTGCAAGTTGTCTAACCTCTCTGCTATGATCTGCCCATCTTTGGTGACCCTACATGGTATAGCGCATAGCATCATTTAGGTACATAAGCCCTTTCACCATGACAAGGTAGCTATCCAGAAGGGGAAAATTCATGTACAGTACAGTAAAGGCAGTCATTTGCAGCAAAACGTAGTCTATCTAGCCCATTGTGTTCTCTATAGGACCATAGATTGGACAACAGCTAAGAACCAAAAAGGTATGTCTAGTCTACCTAAAAGTTTTGTTTAATTAAGCCTCGGCATACCCTTATATTTATCCTAGGCATGCTTAAATTCCTGAATGGGACATTAAAACCTTTATATTTGTTGTTGTCGTGCTGCATCTGAAGGAGGGTATTTGATATTGTACCACTGTGATATTTTTTTTTTTCAACTAATGATCTCAAAGCATTAATAATTTGATTCAAATGTTTAACTGATCTAGGTGTTTGGCACTATTAGCCAATGAGCAGTAAAATAGATTAAAGTTTAAAAAGGTTTAATATAATATATTGTCATGCATAAGACAACTTTAGAAGAGTTATTTTATTAATGACCCTTTATCTGTACATTTATAGATTAAACAACAGTTATAATGATCCAGCTTCCATGACTTTTAAGTAATAAAAGTCATTATAAACAAAATGTTTAATTTATTTTGATTAAAGTTGATCTTTTGTGAAAAAGTGTACATTAAAATATCTGTTTTATCTTTAGGCTGATGCTCCTCTCATCTTTTCCAGCTCATGTGCAACATTGAGGTATCTGCAGGTAAATGAGCGGCACTCCCTGCCTCTGTTTTTAAAAGATGGGCTAAAGATGAGGGGAAAACAGTTATTTTCAGTGCAAGTTTTTTTCACAAAACTTTAAAATCTCGATAATTTCAGTTGTTTAAGTTTTTGATTTTACTACTGAAGTTATGAACCATTAATGTTTTATGTTAGGACACTATCCCTTTAAATAGAGTGTCACAGTTTGAAGCACATGTAGCTCTATCTTCACACTGCTTAATTGGACATGGAATACAATTATTTTTTCATACATTTAGAAGAGCATGCTTTAAACATCTGACCTAAGCATAAGTGACAAGGTACGCCTAAATAACCCCAAACTCCAACCATAATAATAATAATACAACAGACACCAGTATGGGTTTAAAACAGGCCACAGCTTCTGCTTCAAGAGCCTCATTTTAAGAAAACACATAGTGGTACGTTATTTAATATCCTCTTCCAGATACAATAAAGAAAACAATGCTTTCCATGTCCATGTAATTTATTAATAGAATATGTATATAATACATAGGATAGGGCTCATTATGGGTTACCTGTCCCTATGAGGTCCCTTAAGCTCACGTTCATTGCTGCAATTACCTAATCTATCCATCCCGTCTCTGCCGTCTAAAGCTGTACATGCATTCTGCACCTGGTTTCTGTGTGCAATAAAGCTGCAACACAGGGGGTGTGCAGAAGCAAAGTGCTCTTATAATGTTACATTTCTTTTAATTAACTCACTAGCTTGTGGTATGTTTTATGGACACTTCCCTACAGAGTTACACTTACAAAACCCCAGCTCTTCTTGCCAGTTGCTTACATAAAAAAAAAATGCTACCCCCACCTAAAATACATTGTCCAAATACTCTTATAAAAGTAAATCTATAAGGGCGTAATAAAAATGTAAAAAAAAGTTGAAAATATTGTTTGATTTAATTGTTACAGTTACCAGATCTGGCTTTCGGTCCTATCCTGGCGCAGCACAAGACACCAGCAGTGGCAGTGAGCATCCGCTAGATGGCGCTGACGATATTCCAGTGCCATATCATAGCGTCAAGGCTTAGGTAAACTGTTAGGGTTCGGGTGAGGGTGAGAGTTAGTTCAAGGGTTAGCCTAAGATTATAAGCAAAATATTGTCAGCGCCATCTAGCAGTTGGAGGCCGCACTGCAGCGGTGGACCTGTCCCGACAACATAACAGGATAGATCCTGGCATTCTTTAATTCATGTTATTTTAGATAAATGAAGACAAGAACTACAATTTTGTTAAAATCTTAGAAATACTGTTAAATTTAATAATAGAAATCCAATGAAACATTAAATTTTTTATAGAAGTTACATTTAAATATTAATTACCCATGTTACTAAATGATTCTGTGAATCTTTTCCCCCTATGTAGAATAACATACATATATGTCTTACTTTGGTGATTACAGCCCAGAAAGTCATTGCTATGGAAGTATTAATGATAATATTTGTGTTCAGTATTATAGAGATTTTCAGCAGATGTTATTTTTCTGTTACACCAGAAGAGAAATTAAATATACTATTCAACTGTTGTATCAAATCTATTGCGTATCTTTATCTTACATTCTCTGTTTTGTGGCTGGGATGGTGAATGTACGGCTACACCAATAAACCTGATTTAATTCCCTTTACAAGCTGCTCTAGCAGGATATAACTCTTCCCAGGATACTCTGTCACTTACATGCTGCTCTGAAAGGCACAGGCACATTTTTGAAAGCTTAGTTGCCCTGGGCTAGTGACGTTATAATCCTGGCCTTAAACAGAAATACAATGGTAAGACTATTCACTGCATATAAATAACACGGCACATGGTACTAAGGCTATTTAATGTGTGCATGCTATTTACTGTGTATGTACTGCATTTACCGAAATATCTATACAGTGCATATGCACTATTATCTGTATATACCCAGCGTAGCACGTTATACATTGTGTATGTAATGCATATAAATCTGACACTCGTTATTTACTGCACTGTACATACTGTTATCCTCCTCTGGATCTCTACCTTGTTGTGGTGAAGGGGCTTGTGTACCTCAATGAAGCTGTGAGCTATATCATGTAGGGTCACCCAAGATGGAAAGGTCATTGCAGAGGGGTAAGATGAATGTCGGTCCACTGGAGAAGGAACTGGCAACCCACTTCAGGATCTTTGCCAAGAAAACCTTATTGGATAAGCACTGCCAGACACAGAAGTTTGTCCCCAGATACACTATGTTCACTGATGGCTGCATTGTATATATTCTGTGGAGACATTTGACAGTTAAGCTATTACAAACTTAATTTAAATAAACCTGGAGGACTGAATTCAGAGCAGCTTTCGGTTATTCTGTTCGAAATGTGGAAATAACTATGCCAGTGCATGCTAGAACTAATGGAAATCTTATTAGTTTGCAAGGAAACTATCAGCCTTATTAAATTGCGATTCGGCAAATTTAAAAGGGCTCTATTTAAGCACACAACATATTTTTTTTACAGAAGTTTTTAGTTAGTGAACTTCTATCCAAAAGCAAGGTCTTCACTAACTAAAAACTTCTGTAAAAAAATATGTTGTGTGCTTAAATAGAGCCCTTTTAAATTTGCTGAATCGTAATTTAATAAGGCTAAAGGTGTTTAGAAAGTAGTTCAAACAAGACAATGGCTTGCCACAGTGAACAGTAATTGATTAAAGGTATGTCAAGCTCCTCCTTGCTTCATTGTGGTGGTGGGGAAATACCACACATCCCATGATGCTTTGCTGCAGAGACTGACTTCCAAGACATTGCAACAATGTAATAACTGCCCGTGATTGGCCAAAACGAATTATGATTTTTATACTAATTTAGCTTCGATTTCAGTAACATTCCTTCTCAAAATCAACTGCCAGTAAACTGAAGAAATTTGCAAACACCAGGGTAAGTGTATCCCTGTTTGTTTTGGGATTTTTTTTATGCAAAGGAATGTTTTCATACACTACTGATTCACCTCTATTAGATGCATTCATACTCCATGAAACTTCTATATACCTCTACATTTTTTTCTTATTTATTTTACAAAAATTACAATTGTCCTATTTTCCATTTTACACCACTGTATTCCCCCCTTTCCCTTGTTATCCCTTCTCCCCCACCCTTTCTATTATATAATTCTTTGGTATTCTGAAACTTTGGCCTAGAGCATCATATGATATAAATCCAGCCTTGTTTATATACATACTGCCATGTCTATTTCTGTATATACCGAGCACACTGCCAAGCCAATTCACTGTGTACACACTGCCAGATTTAATCACTATGTGTACACTGCACAGCCAGATTTTACAAGTTATGAATATTCTATTAAAAGGGGAGTAAAATGGAGAGAGAAAAAGTAACGCTGCAAAATAAGAAAATGGAACTGCAAGTAAAGTGGCAGCAGGCAAACATCTGCAATATGCGACTTGCTTAATTTTATCCTGATGTATTCCGGACAATCCCCTTCAAAGATAAGCTCTGTTTAAAAATGGTCAGGATATTTATAGTAACTTTAGGAAACTCTTTTGATCCTCCTATAGATCGTCTCTGTGATTAGCTTTAAGTCGGAAATCTTTCCGTTTGTCTTCGCACTATTTTGCTGCACAATCCCCTCTTCCTTGTAGCAGCTTAGGAAAACTTTACATTTGTGAAGTATGCAACAAACTAGTATCATTAGTAGTTGTGCAAGATAGAAGCATAATTAGAAAAAAATCTTGCTAGTGTCTAGAGGCTGACATGATTGCTATCCTTGCTGGTTATAGTGTAAGAGGACATGCACATAGCAGGAAAAGCAAGATTTGCAGTATTTAGTGTAAATGTTGACATATAAATATGTGAAACATGAACTCACTTCCAAATTGGAAATAAATGGCAGAGCATACCCCATGAGCTTCCAGCCAGAAGGCAATGCTGAAGAGAGACAACATGGAAGCCTCTAGATGCGGATGCAAAGTCAAAAATGCTTTTACTCTTATTATTGTTTTTGTTGTTCAGTCGTTCAGTTGTGCCCGATTGTCCATTACCCTATGGATTGCAGGCACATCTATCTTTATGTCTCAGGTTGTGCTTATCCATGGCAAAGATACTGGGTTGACCCTACAGTGGTCCACAAGCCCCTTCAACATGATAAGTTAGAGATCCAGAAGGGGATCCTCTTTTTATTATCTTATTTTAACTCTTATTATTACTCATATTAAAAAGTGCATGGGCCCAGTAAAGCTGAGTGGTGCTATTAGTAACAATAGTAAAACAAATGACAAGACATACATAAATAGAGACAGCACCATACACTTGGGCAACAGATACATACTGTATGTTATATAGATGCCGATGCTTTTAGTTTATTATATACATCACAAACATGAAGATTTTTCCCCAAACTATTGTGTTCCTTTTCAAAATGAATTTTGAAGAAAACATATTATTTTTGGTGCTTTCCTGTTTTATGCTAGCACACGTGCGTGTGCATCTGTTATGTGCATGCATGCTGCACTGCCCTGCGCCGATGAAGCGGCCGGTAAGTAGTTAGGGGTTTTCAGGTTAGGTTTACTGGGTTAGGAAGGGGTTTAGGGGGTTAGGGTTAGGGGCTTAGGGACTTAGTTTTAGGGGGTTAGGTTTAGGCTAAGAGAGTTAGGAGGTTAGGGTTAGGGCAGCGAAGGGGTGTAGGGGTTGAGGGGCTTATGGTTAGGGGGTTAGGTTCAGGGTTAGGGCCGGTAGGTGCTGTAGGGGGTTAGGATTAGGGTTAGGGCTGGCAAGGGGTTAGGGGGTTAGGGGCGGCAAGGGGTGTAGGGGGTGAGGGTTAGGACCGGCAAGGGGTGTAGGGGGTTAGGGCCAGCAAGGGGTGTAGGGGGTAGGGTTAGGGCCGGCAAGGGGTGTAGGGAGTTAGGATTAGGGTTAGGGCCGGCAAGGGGTGTAGGAGGTTAGGATTAGGTTTAGGGCAGGCAAGGGGTGTAGGGAGTTAGGGACTTAGGGTTAGGGGTTAGGGTTAGGCCCTCTAACTGCTGTAGGGGGTTAGGGTCGGCAAGGGGTGTAGGGTGTCAGGGGCTTACGTAGTACACTGAAATGCAGGACGCCCGGCAACATGAGGCATAAAACAGGAAAGGTCCCTATTTTTGGAAATCTACATTTGGTATTAAGGAAAAAGGTTTTAGAATATAAACAAAATACAGCTTCAAATGTATTACATTTTGAATGTAAGTATACTGCTCTAGAATCTGCTCTTCTAGTTCCTGCTGATCAACTTCCTGAAAGGAGACTTTAGTTGTACAGGAAGTTTTTAGCAGCTCAATGTAGATGTTGCATTTAGAACTACCAGTGATTTCAAGTCATTAGTTTACAAAGGCACACCCTTCTCAAAAAGTACCAGCTGAAATTGAACCCAAAATAATTGTATATAAAAAGATTAAAATGTAACATTTTCATTTGCTTTCAAAAACATATCTTGCCCATTATCTAGTTTAGTTATTCAAAATATCATAGAGACAAATCCTGAATACAGGGGCCCTTTAAGTAGCAGCCACTTGTTCCCACTCTGATGCTCTCATGTACAGCTTGCGATTACCCAGCCATATAGATATACTCGGTCTGCCTTTCTAAAACTTATTTTTATGTACAAAATAAGAAACATATGCATGTGGATCTTATAAAAAATGAACAGGATTCAGGCGCAGCTTCCCAATGTGTTTGATCTTCCCTCTATTGTTCAGAGAGATTATTTAGTCTGTAGGCTATAATAGGCAAAAGTGGCCCAAACACCATATAATATCAGGACATTGCCAAATGGCTCCAACAATGTATTCTTGTGGTCTAGGCTCCTCCGGGACCACTTTTTATCATTATAATGATGTAGAGTTCACGTGGGCTTTGATTTTCTACTCAAGTGATGGGTTTGATTGGCTGCCTATTACAATGCTGTCAGGAGCAGACATTAAAGTAATATAATCACATCCACAAGAAGGGCTGTAATTAACACAATTTAACATGGATTACCATGTTTGTTTTGTATTGTTCAGTGTGTGATTTCTGTCATTTTAAATCACTGTGTCTAAACTAAGCACACTGGTGGTCCAGTGGTTAGGTTTCGGTGCTTTCACCACTGTGACCTGGGTTTGATTCCAGTCAGGGAACCAAGAAGTCACACCACCCTGAAGCCATGCAGTGTTGGGCATGGTCAGTACTTGGATGAGAGACCTTCTGGGAATACCAGGTGCCGTATGCCGTGGCACACTGGAGAAGGAAAAGGCAACCCACTCCAGTATCTCTGGCATGAATACCAAGTGGTTAAGCATGGTGTGTTGCGGTCCATGAGCTCACAAAGGTCGGACACAAATAACAAGCACATTTAAACATGGAATGCATTTAACAGAGAATGTTTAAAAGTGTCTTTTTCATGAGAAAATATTTTGTAAAACTTTTATTGGAAGCTAACATGAAATGTCACAAGAAATACCTCTGTATGAGCAGAGATTATGCATGACTAGATCTCATTGGCTGACACTTATGACTCATACAGCTGTATGACTGCCCATTGCCTGACAGTGACAGAGCCCCAAAGACACTTATACATTCAAATGAGTTAACTTTTTCAAAAAAGCAGCTCAATGTTCAACATTATCAAATGCCCTCTTGTATTCGCAACAAAGATAATTATTCCAATGGCCCAGTAAGTACAAGAAACATTGCTGCAAAAAGCTTTAGCTCACAGGCAATGCTGACGACATTGGTACAGATTCACCACGGAATTCATTTATCACACTAGTTCTTTATTTATAACTACCGTAGTTGTTTACCCGTCATAAATGATGGTATAATATTACATGTGTCTCTTCCCCCCTCCCCTGTGTCTCTTAACCCCCTCTCCCTTCCCTGTGACTCTTCCCTCCTCTCCCTCCCCTGTGTCTCTTCCCCCCTCTACCTTCCCTGTGACTCTTCCCCATCCCTCCCCTGTGTCTCTTCCCCCTCCCTCCCCTGTGTCTTTTTCCCTCGCCTCTCCCTTCCCTGTGACTCTTACCTCCCTCTCCCACCCCTGTGTCTCTACCCCCTCTCCCTCCCCTGTCTATCTTCCCCCCTCCCACCCCTCTCCCACCTCTTTGTCTCTTCCCCCATCTCCCTCCCCTGCATCTCTTCCCCCTCTCCCTTCCCTGTTTATCCTCCCCCTCTCCCTCCCTTGTCTATCCACCCCTCTTCCACCTCTTTGTCTCTTCCCCCATCTCCCTCCCCTGCGTCTCTTCCCCCTCTCCCTTCCGTTTCTCCTCCCCCTCTCCCTCCCCTGTCTATCTACCCGTCTCCCACCTCTTTGTCTCTTCCCCCATCTCCCCTGCATCTCTTCCCCCTCTCCCTTCCCTGTTTCTCTTTCCCTCCTCCTCCCTCCTCTGTGTCTCTTTCCCCCTTTGTCTTTTTCCCCTGTGTCTCTTTCCCTCGCCTCTCCCTTCCCTGTGACTCTCCCCCTGTCCCTCCCCTGTCTATCCACCCCTCTCCCACCTCTTTGTCTCTTCCCCCATCTCCCTCCCCTGCGTCTCTTCCTCCTCTCCTCTCCCTTCCCTGTTTCTCTTTCCCTCCTCCTCCCTCCTCTGTGTCTCTTTCCCCCTTTGCCTTTTTCCCCTGTGTCTCTTTCCCTCGCCTCTCCCTTCCCTGTGACTCTCCCCCTGTCCCTCCGCTGTCTATCCACCCCTCTCCTACCTCTTTGTCTCTTTCCCCATCTCCCTCCCCTGCGTCTCTTCCTCCTCTCCCTTCCCTGTGACTCTCCCCCTGTCCCTCCCCTGTCTATCCACCCCTCTCCCACCTATTTGTCTCTTTCCCCATCTCCCTCCCCTGCGTCTCTTCCTCCTCTCCCTTCCCTGTTTCTCTTTCCCTCCTCCTCCCTCCTCTGTGTCTCTTTCCCCCTTTGTCTTTTTCTCCTGTGTCTCTTTCCCCCTCCTCCCACAACTGTGTCCCTTTGAGCTCTGTCTCTTCCCCCCTCTGTCTCTTTCCCCCTTTCCTCCTCTGTCTCTTTCCCCCTCTCTGTCCCTTTCCCCCCTATGGGGCACTGCGGCATGTACGGAAATCTGTACAAATACTCTGTGAAGTGCGCGCGCGCTCCCACCGGAGTGTTATGCACACTTCACAAACTATATTAGTCATATACCCTTTTGAAGATCTGCACTTAATAAAAGGCAAATGCCTTTATAAAATAAAAATGTCCAGTTTCTGCTGTCCAGCACCACGAAGGAAGAGAAGACACTGGATACACAATGTGTTTGTACAGTATATGCACAGTGGGAATGTGGCATCTAAAACTACCAGTGGTTTCAATAGGTGGAAGAGGAAGATCATAAGTGTACAAGGACACACCCTTCTGAGAAAGTAGCAGCAGAATCAGATTAAAGAAGAAAATGGAACCCTGCACTAAAATGATTGCAAATAAAAGATAAAGACTTTAATTTAGTAACTAATATTGCAACAGTGAGGGGCACCATTTTTTTTTTTGCTGACGTACCTCAACAGGTGGGGAAGACCTTGAATACTAAGAAGCTTTCCGCTGCGTAGTTAAACTGCTGAAACCCTTTGCGTGAATGCTTTAAAGCACTACTATTACCCTATATTTAAATATATTATTTTGGAGTTCTACATTTGAAAAAAAATTCAACATATTTTTAGAATGTGAAAAAAACAATGATTCATTCAGTATTTTTTTTTACTTTTATATGCAATTATGCAGCAGTGGAAACTACAATTTCAGTTCTAATTATATATTTTAGTTTCCTTTTAAGCACAGAAATACTTACTGATTCCATTATAAAATAACAAAATACTATTTGCCATAATGATTCTGAGTAAAAGTTGGCCAAAGATGATATCTTCAACCAGTTCTGAGATTTCAAAACCTCATGGGTAGATATGAAGAAAAAGTGATGGTGTTTTGGAATCATAATTCAATGTCTATAATTAAGGTGATACATTAAGGAAATATTTCTGTGGTTACAGCCATTACGAAGTAACTCGTTGGGTGTTCCCTATAAGGGTTATGGGGAGATCTCCTTGAGGTGCATTGGTTTCTCCTGTTCATGTAAGATGCAATGTTTTCCATGCTGATCACAAGCTTGCCTTGTCCATCCACGTGTCCATCCAGACCTGTTTTATCTATGTATCACCAGCACCTGACATTTTAACTAACTTTCCTGTGTCATTCAACCTTATCAACACAGCAAGTGGCTAAAGGCAGGGGTAAATGTCTATAGTAGATGCCGGGAGAAACGGTATCTCAGACTATAAATATGCTGGCCTATAGTATTGACTCTCTCTTATAGCGACCACAGTCAAGTAACTGTATTTCCAGTGTGCTAACACATTACTTCAATGACTGCTGGGCAATTATGTCCCTTCCCTGTGGAACTGTTCCTGGTCTCTCTGTCAAACTACAAAAAAAATGCATACCTAAACATTGACAGCCTTATTAAATTGCGATTCAGTAAATTTAAAAGGGCTCTATATAAGCACATAGCATATTTTTTTTACAGAAGTTTTTAGTTGGTGAACTTCTATCCAAAAGCAAGGTCTTCACTAACTTCTGTAAATAAAATATGCTCTGTGCTTAAATAGAGCCCTTTTAAATTTACTGAATCGCAATTTAATAAGGCTGTGAGATTCCATGTCAAGGATAATGAAAAAGCAGCAATGGAGCAGAAGAGAGAGTCAAGACAATATGGAGAGTGAAAGAAAGATAGGCGAGTGACAGCTAATAAATGGTTAGAGGGAGACGACAAAGTACATTTCGGAGCGAGACACAGCAAAAGAAGACCAGAGAAAGATAACCAATTAAATAGAGAAACAACCATGGCTCCATGGCAATGAGAGATAGATAGGTCATGAGGGCAAGTGACAGAGTATAAGTGAGAGACAGCAAAGCCACAAGAGAAAAAGACAAGAAGGCCATGTGGGACAGAGATGTGGCATGATGGAGAGAGATAATCCACTCATGAAGAATAGAGATCTAAGACATTATGGATAGAGACTGCTAAGGAATGATGGAGACAGCCAGGATATGAAGACGAGACAGTCAGGACATAAAGTGGAGTGGCAGTCAGAATATGAAATGCCTGATTAATTGAGAAAATCAGGCTATGGTAGAAAGAGACAGCCTAAGAAAGAGTGGAGAGATAAAGAAAAGTGAAACCTCAGCGCACGACCAGACAGGAGAGTAACTTAGAAAAAAAGAGGAAGAATATAGATAGCCATAGCATGAAGGGCAGAAAGGTGACTATGAGGGAAAGACACAGCTAGTCCAGAGAGGACCAGGACATTAGTGAGAAAAGAAAGCCAGTATACGAGAGAGAGACAACTAGGTCATTAAATAGAGACACAGCAAGGACACAAAGAAAGCCAGTGTAGATAATAAGAGATTGAGGATACCAGGGCCAGTGGGAGATAGACCCTCAGAGAATGAATAAAACAACCAGGATTGAGAGACAGCCAGTGCATGATGGAGAGAGACAGTCAGTGCATGAAATAGAAAACAAGGACAATTAAAAAGAGAGATCTCCTTGACAATGTTGTAAATAGACATCCAGGACAGGTGATGAAAGAGACCGCTAAGGTAAGAGAGTAGACAGACATAGAAAAGCTATAGCTTCTCATGAAAGCAAAATGAGTGTCTAGTCACTGTAATGGAGCCTCAATATACATTAAAGGTAAAGATAATCCCAAAATATCATTAGTTCCATCTGATTTACGGAGTATGTAGATCTAAAATTCTGTATTTTGTAGTGTTAATAAAATATAGAAATTACACAAATGGTCAATGGAGTAGATTCAATTAGTATCACGGGGTAGATTCAGTTGCCATCTCATCCTCTGTGAAGCTCATGGCAGACCCTGCAATGCTTAGTTAATCTTCCTCAATGTAACGTGTTGGTTCCATGATGTCAGGCTACTCAGACCAAGGCTTATTACCACAGGTGAGAGATACATGAACTAGACAGAAATGTGCAAAACCACATAGTGTACGCCAGTAAGCCAGTGCACAGGGAATAGCACTAATAAACAGTAAAAATATCAAGGGAATTTACTGTACAAAGCCGTGTACACATGAAACTAACCAGAGGAAATGCAATCCCACCCTACATGTAACCAACATATGGGACTCATTAACATCAGTTGTTTCATGACCAAATAATAATAATTTAAAGAAAGTGGCATAATCAAAAAGCCTGTGCACTTCAGAGGTACATATACAAAAGATGAATGCAACCCATTAAGGAGCCATTGAGTATCCTTGTAGTAGTGTAGGAGTAAATGTAGTTTTACAGCTGCTTGGGTGCAGTTCTAGGGACAAAGCATCCAAACCAATTCTCTTACACAACCAATATGTCATCGGACAAACCCAATGATATCAGCAATCTTAATGTTACACCAGTTAAGACATGGGACCAACACTGTGCACATAGGCTGCTGCTTCTAGCCCTGTACTCTTATGTATTCACATTCAACCATTCATCTACTTAGCTAGTAGGGGAGACATCACTCATAATCCATTCTGGAAGTTGACATTTAAATTCCTTCAGAAGAAACAAATCACCTCCATCCATCAGTATATAGATTGTATCCACATACACAATAAATGAATTACATACTTATTTGTGAATACGAAAACATGCTGCCTGCACTCTATTATCATTCATGTTCTTTACTTTCATAGCTGAGTTCTTAAACTTTTCAAACACTTAAAAAGGAATAAGGGAAATACTAATACACTGTAATCTTACAGATTTATACCCAAATATCTGTAAAGCTCACAACTCCAGCAAGGAAATGTAATGGCATTCGTATGGCTTTTGTTACCATAAACAGGTTTAAGTTTCTCATAGCCACTGATTTTATTCTTAAAGTAAAAAAAAACAAAAAAAAGCCTCTCTTAATAATGTCTTCTCAAGTGATTAATTATATTGCACAGTGGGTGATGATAAACCACATGAACATGCCCATTTGGTAGATCTATACAGATATATCAGAATATTAATAAAACCATTTATCATTATTGTGATCATCTACCTGTATAGATCTACAAACTGGGGGCCTCATTCAATTGCAATCTGGCCAATTGAATAGGGCTCTATATAAGCAAAGAGCATATATTTTTTTTACAGAAGTTTTTAGTTAGTGAAAACCTTGCTTTTTGATAGAAGTTCACTAACTAAAAACTTCTGTAAATAAAATATGCTATGTGCTTAAATAGAGCCCTATTCAATTGGCCAAATCACATTTGAATGAGGCCCTGGGAGTGTTACATAGTTACATACAGCCTTATTAAATTGTAATTCGGCCAATTGAATAGGGCTCTATATATGCACATAGCATATTTTATTTACAGAAGTTTTTAGTTAGTGAACTTCTATCAAAAAGCAAGGTTTTCACTAACTAAAAACTTCTGTAAAAAAAATATGCTGTGTGTTTATATAGAGCCCTATTCAATTGGCCAAATCGCAATTTAATAAGGCTGATAGTAATTAATGTTGAAAAAAGACTTTAGTCCATCAAGTTCAACCTTTTTAAATTTCCTGTGATCTGCAATATGCGGATTAGTTGTTAATTGAATTTAATGTTCCTGTGGTTTATCACCTTCAATTATTGGAGATAGTTAATTACCTGAGTTAAAGATAAATAAAAGGACTTTTACGTGTTTCTGCCTATACTTTGTATTTATTTATGAATTCTACAATACTGGGATCTGTGCTTTGTCACTTTAAAGACTACAAGAGGGGAGTGTAAGCGGTAGAGACAAAATGTAAGACAATGCATATATAAATCACAACTTTACTTTTTTTCAGTGAAATGATTCTTGTTCATTATAATCCCACACCCACTGAGTCCTCCACTTACATTACATTCTGGGTGGATATAACTGTGCACACAATGGGCCTCATTCAATTGCAATTTGGCCAATTGAATAGGCCTCTATATAAGCACAGAGCAAATTTTTTTTACAGAAGTTTTTAGTTAGCAAAGTCGTTGCTTTTGGATAGAAGTGCACTAACTAAATACTTCTGTAAAAAAATATGCTATGTGCTTAAATAGAGTCCTATTCAATTGTCCAAATCGCAATTGAATGAGGCCCAATATAAATACTAACACCAGCCAGATAAACAAAGCAAACAGCTCTGCTCCAGCTAAGATCATTGCTGTTAGTCCTGCCTATGGGCTTCATTCAATCACTATTTGGCTAGTTGAATAGGACTCTATATAAGCACAGAGCATATTTTTTTACAGAAGTTTTTAGTTAGTGAAGACCTTGCTTTTGGATAGAAGTTCACTAACTAAATACTTCTGTAATAAAAATATTCTATGTGCTTATATACAGCCCTATTCAATTGGCCAAATCGCAATTGAATGAGGTCCTATGTGGGTCATGGTTTATATCTCAGTGTTGAGCTCATTTTGACATAAATGTGATTATAACATATAAGCACCAACACTACATACCACTTCAAATGATACTTACTAGTAATATCAAAAGGAATCTGCTTGCATCTTGAAGTCTGAGTCTGGGGCCATGGACAGTAATACACAGCTCCTCCTTCTACTATCTCTGGCTGGGAGGTATTGGCTTTGGGAGCGCCAATCAGAACGCTCACCCTATAATAAAGTTTATTGACATATAATTAGATGGTGAAACGTACTTACTTTCACAAAAATGATAAAATAAAATAAAATACATTATAAGGCAAATTCTTACACTGAAATTCTCTCTTTATTAGGTATTTTTCAGAATGATATTCTATTGCATATTACATTACAATACAAATAATATTAATATATTTGTATTATATAAAAAATATACTATTATTACATATTTTCCCAATAAATTGCAATTAATATGGCAAACCTTCAATAGTATTCCCTTGTGATGTGGTTTAGCGTTTTCTAAATTAACATATTTGTTGACTATTAGTTGTGCATTTGTGGCTAATATCCAGCATTAGTCAGACAATTAAGTTAATTTATTAAACACTAAATAACTTTGTTAAGACAATTAAATATATATATATATATATGTTAATCTCTATAACATACAATAACATACTATATGTCAGTGTCAATGTAAGGTTTAGTAAGTGTTATACAGTCCTCTCTACATGTATCATGTGTCCTATATATGAATCACTGTGTGTGATATCTATCTATTCTGTATATAATACATTGCTAAGCATGACATCATATTCCTTATTTCTTAAGAATTGTAAAGTATTAAATATGATATTTAAAACATAAAATACCAAAATACCATATATTCACCATATATTTCAACAATTAATAAAATATACATAATATATAAAAACAATATGATTGTGTAATAATAAAACACACATTTTAATATGTCAGTTGTAATCAGTTAAATATCACTGAGCCTCATATCCTGCATTATTGATTATTGGAGGCACTGAGTACCATTCAGTATAATGTTTTAGGTGTCCAAAGTTTTATAATTTATGACACAAGTTACTAAGCATTTTTATGAAGTGATGAGTTACCATCCATAATGACTGAATAGTACATTTTCTTTTTATTAAGAATCAGTAAGCATTGTGCATCTGCATATTATATCTTCTGATATCCTCTACCTATTGCATGTAACTTAAGCCACCTTGTAAGTGTTATATTCCAGAGATAGTTCATAATACTGATAATTACACCCTATACATTGCTATTACTCACTATTATTCCAATGTGCATTGCATTCTTAGCTAACTATAACACAGCATCTGTATTGTAAGAATGAATTAATATTGGACACAGTGCATATTTATCATAAATGAACATGATACAGCAAACATTAAGAGGTTATCATCATCTCTATGTAAAATCTTGAAATCTACACCCCAAAATGTGGGGTTAATGGGGGCATCCCAATAAACTGCAGTCAAATGGTACCTAAGAGGTTAACATTTCCTGTCACTACAAACAGTGTGACTTTCCTGAGCCCAATATACTGGCCATTATTATTAGTGGAGCACACAGTGTATAAATCAAAGGATATACTTTCTTCCAAGACACTGATAAAATGTAACATACATTCAAAGAAAGAGTCTCTAAACTAACATTCCTCTGTGCCACCCCCAGGGCAAACAATCCCATATAGAGGAAATCAGATGATTGCTTATGGATGTCCCAAGTCCTTTACATGCTATAAGATGCACATATGGTGTTAACTCTTCCCATGCCAGATGGAGCATGCATGTGTACTTACGTGCTGGAGTCAGGAGAATAGAAATCCACTGAGTATCCAAAGTAACTTTCCTGGGGACCACTATACACTGTGACCTTATCAGTATCCAGGTTAAAGCCAGGCATGCCAGGAGCCAGCATGATAAGCACTAGCAGCCTGGAGAGCAGAGTCCTGCACTGCACATCCATCATGACAGCCTGGGACAAGGTGCTGCAAAACAAGGGCAAGAATAGGTCCGAGCTGAGGATGCAGAACTGGAGGAGCTACAGGAGGATCTGCAGGAGCATGAGGCTGATGTGACTCCTTGGCTCTCACTGACTCCCCTTAGCGCCCAGCTTCAGATCTCAGACACAGAGGAGGCGGTGCATGCAGGACACATGCAAAGGAGGGCAAGACAGCAAGCTCAGCCTGCTTATATATACTTATATACATACTTATATGTATACACAACCTGGTGACAGGGCACATGCAAAGGAGGGCAAGACAGCAAGCTCAGCCTGCTTATATATAATTATATATATACTTATATGTATACACAACCTGGAGACAGGACACATGCAAAGGAGGGCAAGACAGCAAGCTCAGCCTGCTTATATATACTTATATACATACTTATATGTATACACAACCTGGTGACAGGGCACATGCAAAGGAGGGCAAGACAGCAAGCTCAGCCTGCTTATATATAATTATATATATACTTATATGTATACACAACCTGGAGACAGGACACATGCAAAGGAGGGCAAGACAGCAAGCTCAGCCTGCTTATATATACTTATATACATACTTATATGTATACACAACCTGGTGACAGGGCACATGCAAAGGAGGGCAAGACAGCAAGCTCAGCCTGCTTATATATAATTATATATATACTTATATGTATACACAACCTGGAGACAGGACACATGCAAAGGAGGGCAAGACAGCAAGCTCAGCCTGCTTATATATAATTATATATATACTTATATGTATACACAACCTGGAGACAGGACACATGCAAAGGAGGGCAAGACAGCAAGCACAGCCTGCTTATATATACTTATATATAGACTTATATATACACAACCTGGAGACAGGACACATGCAAAGGAGGGCAAGACAGCAAGCTCAGCCTGCTTATATATACTTATATATACATAACCTGGAGACAGGACACATGCAAAGGAGGGCAAGACAGCAAGCTCAGCCTGCTTATATATACTTATATATAGACTTATATGTATACACAACCTGGTGACAGGGCACATGCAAAGGAGGGCAAGACAGCAAGCTCAGCCTGCTTATATATAATTATATATATACTTATATGTATACACAACCTGGAGACAGGACACATGCAAAGGAAGGCAAGACAGCAAGCTCAGCCTGCTTATATATACTTATATATATACTTATATGTATACACAACCTGGAGACAGGATACATGCAAAGGAGGGCAAGACAGCAAGCTCAGCCTGCTTATATATACTTATATAGATATAATTATATGTATACACAACCTGGAGACAGGACACATGCAAAGGAGGGCAAGACAGCAAGCTCAGCCTGCTTATATATACTTATATATATACTTATATGTATACACAACCTGGAGACAGGACACATGCAAAGGAGGGCAAGACAGCAAGCCCAGCCATATATACTTATATATATACTTATATGTATACACAACCTGGAGACAGGACACATGCAAAGGAGGGTAAGACAGCAAGCTCAGCCTGCTTATATATACTTATATATATATATATATATATATATATACTTATATGTATACACAACCTGGAGACTGGACACATGCAAAGGAGGGTAAGACAGCAAGCTCAGCCTGCTTATATATACTTATATATATACTTATATGTATACACAACCTGGAGACAGGACACATGCAAAGGAGGGCAAGACAGCAAGCTCAGCCTGCTTATATATACTTAAATAGATATATACTTATATGTATACACAACCTGGTGACAGGGCACATGCAAAGGAGGGCAAGACAGCAAGCTCAGTCTGCTTATATATACTTATATATATACTTATATGTATACACAACCTGGAGACAGGACACATGCAAAGGAGGGCAAGACAGCAAGCTCAGTCTGCTTATATATACTTATATATATACTTATATGTATACACAACCTGGAGACAGGACACATGCAAAGGAGGGCAAGACAGCAAGCTCAGCCTGCTTATATATACTTATATAGATATATACTTATATGTATACACAACCTGGTGACAGGGCACATGCAAAGGAAGGCAAGACAGCAAGCTCAGCCTGCTTATATATACTCATATATATACTTATATATATGTATACACAACCTGGTGACAGGGCACATGCAAAGGAAGGCAAGACAGCAAGCTCAGCCTGCTTATATATACTTATATATATACTTATATGTATACACAACCTGGTGACAGGACACATGCAAAGGAAGGCAAGACAGCAAGCTCAGCCTGCTTATATATACTTATATATATACTTATATGTATACACAACCTAGAGACAGGACACATGCAAAGGAAGGCAAGACAGCAAGCTCAGCCTGCTTATATATACTTATATATATACTTATATGTATACACAACCTGGAGACAGGACACATGCAAAGGAGGGCAAGACAGCAAGCTCAGCCTGCTTATATATACTTTTATATATACTTCTATGTATACACAACCAGGTGACAGGGCACATGCAAAGGAAGGCAAGACAGCAAGCTCAGCCTGCTTATATATACTTATATATATATATACTTATATGTATACACAACCTGGTGACAGGGCACATGCAAAGGAAGGCAAGACAGCAAGCTCAGCCTGCTTATATATACTTATATATATATATATACTTATATGTATACACAACCTGGTGACAGGGCACATGCAAAGGAGGGCAAGACAGCAAGCTCAGCCTGCTTATATATAATTATATATACGTATATATGTATACACAACCTGGAGACAGGACACATGCAAAGGAGGGCAAGACAGGAAGCTCAGCCTGCTTATATATACTTATATGTATACACAACCTGGAGACAGGACACATGCAAAGGAGGGCAAGACAGCAAGCTCAGCCTGCTTATATATACTTATATATATATATATATACTTATATGTATACACAACCTGGTGACAGGGCACATGCAAAGGAAGGCAAGACAGCAAGCTCAGCCTGCTTATATATACTTATATATATACTTATATGTATACACAACCTGGAGACAGGACACATGCAAAGGAAGGCAAGACAGCAAGCTCAGCCTGCTTATATATACTTATATATATATATATACTTATATGTATACACAACCTGGTGACAGGGCACATGCAAAGGAAGGCAAGACAGCAAGCTCAGCCTGCTTATATATACTGATATATATACTTATATGTATACACAACCTGGAGACAGGACACATGCAGAGGAGGGCAAGACAGCAAGCTCTGCCTGCTTATATATACTTATATATATATATATATATATATACTTATATGTATACACAACCTGGAGACTGGACACATGCAAAGGAGGGTAAGACAGCAAGCTCAGCCTGCTTATATATACTTATATATATACTTATATGTATACACAACCTGGAGACAGGACACATGCAGAGGAGGGCAAGACAGCAAGCTCTGCCTGCTTATATATACTTATATATATATATATATATATATATATATATATATATATATACTTATATATATACACAACCTGGTGACAGGACACATACAAAGGAGGGCAAGACAGCAAGCTCAGCCTGCTTATATATACTTATATATATATATACTTATATATATACACAACCTGGAGAGAGGGCACATGCAAAAGAAGGCAAGACAGCAAGCTCATCCTGCTTATATATACTTATATATATACTTATATGTATACACAACCTGGAGACAGGACACATGCAAAGGAAGGCAAGACAGCAAGCTCAGCCTGCTTATATATACTTATATATATACTTATATGTATACACAACCTGGAGACAGGACACATGCAAAGGAGGGCAAGACAGCAAGCTCCGACTGCTTATATATACTTACAGTGGATATAAAAAGGTCTACACACCCCTGTTAAAATGTCAGGTTTCTGTGCTGTAAAAAAATGAGACAAAGATAAATAATTTCAGAACTTTTTCCACCTTTAATGTGACTTATAAAATGTACAACTCAATTGAAAAACAAACTGAAATCTTTTAGGTAGAGGGAAGAAAAAATATAAAAATAAAATAATATGGTTGCATAAGTATGCACACCCTTAAACTAATACTTTGTTGAAGCACCTTTTGATGTTATTACAGCACTCAGTCTTTTTGGGTATGAGTCTATCAGCATGGCACATTTTGACTTGGCAAGATTCGCCCACTCTTCTTTGCAAAAACACTCCAAATCTGTCAGATTGCGAGGGCATCTCCTGTGCACAGCCCTCTTCACATAACCCCACAGATTTTCAATCGGATTCAGGTCTGGGCTCTGGCTGGGCCAGACTAAAACTTTAATCTTCTTCTGGTGAAGCCATTCCTTTGTTGATTTGGATGTATGCTTTGGGTCGTTGTCATGCTGAAAGATAAAGTTCCTCTTCATGTTCAGCTTTCTAGTAGAAGCCTGAAGGTTTTGTACCAATATTGACTGGTATTAGGAACTGTTCATAATTCCCTCTATCTTAACTAAGGCCCCAGTTCCAGCTGAAGAAAAACAGCCCCAAAGCATAATGCTGCCGCCACCATGCTTCACTGTGGGTATGGTGTTCTTTTGGTGATGTGCAGTGTTGTTTTTGCGTCAAACATATCTTTTGGAATTATGGCCAAAAAGTTCAACCTTGGTTTCATCCGACCATAACACCTTTTCCCACATGCTTTTGGGAGGCTTCAGATGTGTTTTTGCAAAATGTAGCCTGGCTTGGATGTTTTTTTTCGTAAGAAAAGGCTTTCGTCTTGCCACTCTACCCCATAGCCCAGACATATGAAGAATATGGGAGATTTTTGTCACATGTACCACACAGCCAGTACTTGCCAGATATTCCTGCAGCTCCTTTAATGTTGCTGTAATCCTCTTGGTAGCCTCCCAGACCAGTTTTCTTCTTGTCTTTAAATCAATTTTGGAGGGAGCTCCAGTTCTTGGTAATGTCACCGTTGTGCCATATTTTCTCCACTTGATGATGACTGTCTTCACTGTGTTCCATGGTATATCTAATGCCTTGGAAATTATTTTGTACCCTTCTCCTGACTGATACCTTTTAACAATGAGATCCCTCTGATGCTTGGGAAGCTGTCTGGGGACCATGGCTTTTGCTGTGGGATGCGATTAAGAGCAGCTGAACTTTATTTGGGGTTAATCAGAGGCACTTTAAATGATGGCAGGTGTATGCTGACTCCTATTTAGCACGATTTGGAATGTGATTGCTTAATTCTGAACACAGCTACATCCCCAGTTATAAGAGGGTGTGCAGACTTATGCAACCACATTATTTTTCTTTTTTTTTTTCTTCCCTCCACCTAAAAGATTTCAGTTTGTTTTTCAAGTTGTACAGTTTATAGGTCACATTAAAGGTGGAAACATTTCTGAAATGATTTATCTTTGTCTCATTTTTTTACAGCACAGAAACCTGACATTTTAACATGGGGTGTGTAGACTTTTTATATCCACTGCATATACACACAGAAAAAAATCTGCAACAGGATTCATTCATTAACAGAGGTACTCCCGTACTGCTGAACGACTATGGAGGAAATTACGCACTTCAGCAGATTTCCTCCACTACAAGTTTATGTTATGCTCCTACTTGTCTTCCCTCAACATTGCCAAACAGCACTACTTCACATCACTAATATCAACTCTGTCCTCCAACCCCAAACGTCTGTTCGCTACTTTCAATACTCTCCTCCGCTCACCACCTCCCCCTGTCCCTTCCTGTCTCACGGCGGAAGACTTTGCCATCCACTTTATGCATAAAATTTAAAACATCTGCAATGAACTCTCCTCTCATCGTGGCTCACACACTCCACCCTCTCAACTAACCGACAACACTCAGCCTTATCCTCTCCCCAATTCCACAGCCACTATGTACTGATTTGACCTTGCAAGAGAGGAGGAAGTCTCCAGCCTACTATCATCCTCTCACCTTACCACCTGTCCTCTGGATCCTATTCCATCACAGCTCATCCCTCCCCTCTCTACCACACTCTAATCCCAGCTCTCATACAACTCTTTAACCTTTCCCTAAATGTTTTCATCTTCTCTAAAACATACCATAATTAAACCCATTCTTATGAAACCCTCACCTGACTCTGATGTTGCATCTAACTGCCACCCTATCTCTCTACTTACCCTGGCTTCCAAACTACTAGAGTGGCTCGTCTACAACCGCCTTACCAGCTTTATTTCCTCTAACTCCCTTCTTTACAACTTTCAGTCTATTCTACTTCTGGATCTTTCTGCTGCCTTTGATACAGTTGACCAACCGCTTCTACTCCATATCCTCTACTCCGTCAGCATTCGAGACACTGCTCTCTCATCATACCTACAAGATTGATCGTCTGTTGGCGTACCTCAAGGCTCAGTCCTAGGCCCCTCCTCTTTTCCATCTATACATCCTCATTTGGTACCCTAATAAACTCTTTTGGGTTTCAGTATCAGTAATGCCATCATCACTCCCACCTCCCAAGCCCATTGCCCTGGGGTTCTACTGGACCCTACCCTCCTTTTCATCTCTCACATACAGTCACTGACAAAATCCTGCCTTCTTCATCTAAAAAAACATTTCCAAAATACACCACTACCTTACACAATACACAACTAAGATCCTAATACACTCTCTCATCATTTATATCCTAGACTACAGCAACTCGCTTCTTGCTGGCCTGCCCACCACCCTCCTTTCCCCACTTCAATCTATAATGAATGCCTCCACTAGACTGATCTTCCTTCCACAACGTTCAGTGTCGGCAGCTCCTCACTGTCAGTCCCTCCACTGGCTTCCCGCAGCCTCCAGAATGAAATTTAAAATCATGATCCTAACTTACAAAGCCCTCAACAATAGCGCATCCCAGTACATCTCTGCTCTCATCTCCAAATACTCCCTTACCTCTACGTTCTGCTAACAATCTTCTTCTTTCTACCTCCTCTCACTCTCGCCTTCAGGACTTCTCTTGTGCTGCCCCTATTCTCTGGAACTGCTTGCCTCGCTCCACTAGACTATCTTCCTGCCTCAAACCTTCAAAATCTCACTAAAACACATCTGTTTGAAGAAGCTTATCAGCCTCCATCCTAACATGCACAACACTTCTCTTGCCCTCCAGTACCACATACAAAACCTTTAGATTGTAAGTATGCAAGTTTTCAGTCTTACATGGCTCTTTGGGGAAAGCTCTATGGACACCGGATTCTAAGCTCAAAGACAGGGCCCTCCATTCTTTGCAATGTGTTAATATTGAATTTGCCTAGAAATGAACTTAATGTATAGCGCTACGGAATATGTTGCAAATAAACAATAATAATAACTGTCTGTAGTATTATATACACTGATTTGATTTAAATACAGGACACAAGCATAGCAATGCTGTTATAACAGAGGATGCAAGCCCTACTGATGGGATGCAAACACAACTTTATATATACTGGAATAACCAAACTACATAACACATGCACAGCAAAGCTGTTATAACATAGAAAACAAGTTCAATGTATACACAACTTTATATACAGAGATATAACCTGGAGACATGTACTACTTTCTAGCACATCCTGCATAGAAGATTCCTGCACACCTCCATACACACTGGAGCAAGGTGAATACAGAGCACTTGTGTAGAAAACTAGGGATAGTATGTACGTTCAGCATTCAGCATGTATACACAGATATATACATAGGCTCACCACTATAAAGGGTCAACATTATATACTTGAATAACCAGAATATAGAACAGGTCATGGCCAGGACACATTTATTGCCTATCTACATAATTTATAGAAACTGGAATACAGGACACATGCACAGTCTCTCTCTGTATATAAGATACATGCAGCACTTTATATACATTGATATACCTGGTTACAAGACACATTGATGCATGTATACAGGATCACATTGTCCTCTTTAGGAGGGAAAGTCACACATTTAATGGCACATCTTTTTGTTTGGACTCAACCATGTTTCTCTTTCTTTGCCCATATTTTATTAAAAACATACAATTTCACCATCATTCCAGAAGAACGAAAGAGCCCACGTATGTATAGATAAATATTTTATATGGTTTACAAATGTTGGGTGGCCGCACAGTGTGCTAATTCTGTGCTGACAAAAGTGTCTGTCCCTGAGTCATTGTTCGGTTCTTTAAAGTATATAATTACATATAAACAGAGTGTTTGTTCAGAGTTCTTGCTATGGCTATAATGTCATCACATCTTACAGATATCCTGTTATAGAGGAGGGCAGTTTGCCGGGCAGACATAAAATAGACTTCCAAGTTAGGTTTGGATTTCATGCTGAAATGGCACAATGAGCTAGAAGCAAGATGGGAGCTGGGCACTTCACGAGTCAGGCCAAGGGCTCAGGAGAAACAGTATTAAAAGACCTAGAAAGGGTACAAAGTGTGTAGCCTAGTGTTAAGTGGGATTATTTTCCAATTAAGGGGGTATGGAGGAACAATGAGCAGAAACAGATGGGTAACATACGAAGCAGGTAAAAGGTCAAGGGATTTTGGGGACAGTAAACCAAGGTCATGATTACATTTTTTAGTGACCAGTAATTATGGATATGGCCAAAGGCGCATGACATTGTTGAAATGTAATTATGTGTTGCATGTACATTGTTATCTTGTATCCTAGTTATAATATGTTATAGAGGGAAAATGTGATATAGAACAAGATATATGTGGAAATGGTGAAAATCCTCTGCACAGAAGCTGAACTGCAGAACATCACATCTGCACACATACAGGCCTTGATTCAAGGTAGATGACTGCTCCTTAGGAGGCCTCAGCAAACACTTGAGAATAAAATCAAGGTTTTTTTGCCCTAGCTAGCTTTAGACACCTGTCATGTAGTTTAGACATCTTATTTTATCTCAAGGGCTTCTATAGCAACCAAGATCGCAAGGCAGATGTGCTGACATCACACACATACACAAAGGTACACAAGGTTGTGGTATGAGAGATGTATAAATATGTTGGTTCTATGATTCAATAAATGTTCAGTTCTATTTTCACATATGCACAGTGTGAGGCCGTTTTGTCTTTGTATCCTGAATTGGGGAGTGGTCTTGTCGGGGGCCACTAGTAAACTGTATCCAACATTCTCTGCCTGTACCTTTGGGGCGTTGTCCTCTTCAGAAGCCATCTTTTGTGCCACAGAGAACAAGAACTACAGGATTCTGCTGGGGTAGGTTTGAACTACTATAGGTTCATATCAAGCCTTCTTGAAGAAGCAGATCGTGACAGGGAGCTACTGACATTTTATTGGGTATGCAGAGACTGGATGCCTTATATTTATTGTGTGAATGAATGACCAGGAAAGCCAAGGAGGAATTTCAGAAGTCATATAGGAGAGCAAAACATATGTGAATAGTGAGAGAATTAGGATGTGAAAGTGATACCAAGTTGTCTTGCTGGGGAGATGTCAGCAAGCAAGTTAAGGATTTTCATTTTAGAGTAAGCAAGATACTATGTGAGGCCTAATGGCAATGAGGTGGATGAGATGTGTGAGAATTAGAGCACCATGAAGAGTCATATTTATAGTGTACTTTTATGAAAATTGTGACTTGATAATGTACTAATAGGGATTAGCAAAACTAAAATATATAAATACAGCCTTTAATTTTTAACTACATATATAAATTTTTGCTTTAATGGCAGAAGACATTTACTCTTTTCCTTACTTGGATTCAGAGAACACCTCTATACACCTGAATAGCGGAATAAACCTCAGTAGGCTTAGGCTCCAAGCAGTCCCAAATAGAGCAAGTCACAAGATGGCATGAGTCACAAATTGCTAAATTAAGATTTTATCTAAAAATGTTTTATGCTCATAACTGCTAAAATTGTTAGTTTGTTACATACTTCACAAAAACGTGACCTTTTCACCTAACAATAGTGGCCATTTAGTTGAGAAGAGAAGTTGAAAGGGGAATGAAGAAGGGAAATGAATAATAAAGTGTTATTGAATAACAATACATATTCACCAAATGTGCATTGTAACTCAGAGGGGAATCAGAGGAAGTGTTTGGTGGTTTTTGAAAGAAAGCCTCAAGTCACAATCTGCACTCTCTCCCCCTATATAACCTACTGAAAGCAATGCATCTTAGTGGTACACTGCTATTAGAACACTCACAGCAGCCCATATTGATTTTGTTGTTTTAGCTAATTTGGAAAATAACTTGGATACGTGTCATTAGCTCCAAGGAAATATTCATACAGTGAATAATACACTAACCTTAAAAGGAAAGATATGAACCAGGAGAATGTAATACATATTTTTTTAAAATTATTACAATTCTTCTACGGTATAAATAGCTTTAGCTGTTACCTTCCATGTGTAATGAATTATTATACTGTACAAAACATTAATACAGTATATATACAATATTATTATGTTTAAAGGATACATTTTGACCACAGTTGTCCTTAAACTGTGATATATTTCCAGAATGATCTAGTTTACGATGGGGATGCCCCAATAGATAGCTCTCAATCTACCAGGGATATATCTCCAAGTGATGATAAGCTGATATTGTCAGATTATACAATATGGTCAGTGTGCATGGGCATTTAGATCTCATTGTGTAGGGAGAGCAGCATCCTTATTGGCTGTGGAGCTCTTAGTGCAGGCGCGAGAGAGAAGTGGATTCATGCACATGTTGCTTATTGACATTATGCTAGTAGAATAATAATTCTTAATAAGATGTGTAATGAAGAATTAGGTCTTGTGTCGCTTAAATGTGACCCCCTAGTTTAGAATAAAACACATCAAGCACTATAGATATTTGACCATTATTATGTTTCGATTATACACTAATTATACTTAGACACATATTTTCTGTAACAATGGCTTGATTTTCATTATACCTTAGTAATTGCAGACCTAGATGATGTTGTTAAGTCGTTCAGTTGTGTCTGACTCTCCATGACCCTATGGATTACAGTATGCCAGACACATCTATCATTATATCCTTATCATGCTTATCCATGTGTTCTTGGCAGATACTGGAGTAGGCTTCCAGTTCCTTCTCCAGTTGACAGAGATTTTTCTGACCTCTCTACTATGAACTGCCCATCTTCAGTGTCCCTACATGGTATAGCTCACAGTTTCATTGGAGTACACAAGCCCCTTCGCCACAACAAGGTAGTGACCTACAAGGGGCAATTCCTAGATACTCAGTCCCAAGTCTACAGATGAACATCTGAATACAACGGAGGACAAACTTAACTAACAGCCATACTGTAGTGAGGTTACTGTCTAAAACAATCAGCACTTCTATTTTAGATATGGATCAGTTAAAAGGAAGGTTAAGTGTATCTAGAATTCAGTGCTTCATGATATCTCCGTTTGATATGCAACTCTGTTGACTTGGATGGTAAGGAGATAATATGTTACATACTTAACCCAGTAAGAAAGCACAGAAAGTAGCTCTAAGTCATCTGTATCATTGTTCTTATATGTTTATATATGCACTTTTTTACAATATAAATCTTTCTATTATACTTGCTTTTCCTGAAACCTGAGGACTTGTACTTATATGTTACAGAAGTAAATCATCCATACCTCTTTTCTCCATAAGTCCTTGCATAACACAAGGTAATTCAAGAATGTCATCCCAACATTAAATAAGAAATTACTGTAAAGCAAGTTTTACTGCTCTTGAAACAGAATTCACATGTGAGAGATTTTTTTTTAATATCAGTGAACAATCACATTCTTATCATTTAGCCAAAAGAATAATATATATTTGTTTTATTTATTTTTGTGATAGAAAAGAAACAGCCAAACAAGAGCTACTTGACCTTTCACGTTTATGGCATGCCAGCCATGTGCGCATCCGAGCAGTATATTTGGTTGTATGGCTCAGGTTGAGATTCAGATGCCCAGCCTACTTGTGGATCTTGCTGGGTCTGTATCTGTTTGTGTTGCCAGTCTTGCGCATTATCCCTGGGGTCTGTGTGCCAATCTTGTACATTATCCTTGGGTTTTTCTGTGTTCTCTTGGTGGAGTAGATGTGCCATATTCTTGGGAGATGCTGAGTGGGTTCATTGCAGACAATTAGTCTTGTGCATTATCCCTGGGGTCTGTCTCTGGTTGGGGTACCAGTCTGGTGCATTATCCCTGGGTTTTGTCTCTTCTAAGGGTGCCAGTCTTGTGCCTTATCTTTGGGTTCTGTATGCGTGCCTGGAGCATCTCAGACTGCAGACAGAGCAGGGAACCTGGCACAGCTCTAAGTGCGCACATGGCTGACGTGCGATAAACGTGAAAGGTCCAAGCTACTTGTTAGATTTTGTGAATTACTACAAGGATTAATTCTTAAATCAACCATCTGGAACTGCCAGCAAATCCCAATATCCTTAGGATCCAGGATAATACAGGCCCTTAGTATGATGCTGTAAGATTTAGTAAATGATACTTGCAAAATAGACTGGCAAATATAAGGGAAAGAAGTGGAGGCAGTGACAGATTATATTTTCCTTGGATCCAAGATCTCTGCAGATGGTGACTGTAGTCATGAAATTAAAAGGTGTTTGCTTCTGGGGAGGAAAGCTATGGCAAGTTTGGACAAGCTAGTAAAAAGTAAAGATATTAAACTAGCAAAAAAGGTCCGCATAGTTCAACTATGGTATTCCCAGTAGTAACATACGGATGTGGGAGCTGGACCATAAAATAATCTGAGCGCCGTAGAATTGACGCCTTTGTATTGTGGTGTTGGAGAAGACTGCTTAGAGTCCCTTGAACTGCAAGAAGATCCAATAAATCAACACTTCAGGAAATAAAGACAAACTGTTCAATAGAAAGTATGATCATGAGGCTTAAGCTCAAATATTTTGGCCATATTATGAGACGGCAGGATTCCCTTGAAAAGACTCTGATGCTGGGAAAGATTGATGGCATAAGAAGAAGGGGACAACCGAGGCGGAGATGGATAGAGGAGGTCACTGAAGCAATGAACATGAACTTGATGGAGCTCAGAGGGGCAGTGACTGAGAGATGCGCCTGGCTTGCTGTGGTACATAGAGTCAAGGAGAATCGGACGCGACTGAATGACTAAGAAACAACAACTTTCAACAATAGGAGTAAAGCCCACAACATGTTTCCTCTATCACTCTTTTTTATTGAATGACTAATACATTTTTCTGTACAGTGAAACAAAAATAAAACATTCCCATACCCACACAAATATTATAGCCAATTAGGAGGCCCTATGTAAGTCCATTTGACACTATCTGTTAGAACAATACTAATCTCAAGTAAACCCTTGCCGGGCTCTGGGCCAGTGGCTGATAGGTCTACATGGACATGTGTGCACTCCCCTCCCCCCCCCCCCCTCTCTGCCCCAGGACCCAAAGAACATACAGTAAACCATGGCCTTTAATTGGAAGAGGGTCTCATGTTTGCACAATTTTGTACTAATTATGTTCCTTAAGATAAGACAACATCAATTAAGCCTTTTGTGTTGATATTTAGGTGTCCCACAGCTGTATACAGCAAAAACAAAAATATCCATTACAGAAATAACCTGCGGATTTCCATGTAGTATTTAGCATCATATAATGATAATACAGTCTTTCACGCCAAACATGAAGAGTTTAAAGGAAATTATGTCTTATATCAAAGTGATGTTTTTACAAAGAATTTAAATATAAATATTTTATGTTTGATGTTCATTATTTATTTGATGCAGTAGCAGATAATTTCCAGAATAGAAAGCAGAATAGCCAACATATCCTGATCTGTACAAACATTGCTGTGTGTATTAAACATCTGGAATAAACAAAGCTTATCCTGAGTTGGAAGCAGCCGTTCACTCTGTTATCAAGTTCTCCAGTCCTTGACGTATATACTGATATTTGTAATTGTCAGGTCAAGGTGAAGACTCCAAAATGCTAAAAGCTTTCATATCAAACAATGTATTTCCACTTTTAGTTTGAGTGCATGTAATATATAAACATATTTTCTTTCCTAGTACGTGAAACAGGTAGAAAAAACACTTATATGACAAGTAATATGTTAAAAGAATGATTTATTTAATAATACAGACTTTTGAGGTGTGGGTGCTGTAAACCAGATGTATTCTTATTGGTCATTATCTCAGAAAGTTTAGATTTTTAAAGGACCATTGCACAAAGAAAAGAATATGTATTTTAAAAACATTAAATCTGATAATTAATAATTAAGCATGGAAAAAAGCTAGTTTTTATTTAGGAAAAACATTATGTCGATGCCTCTGCTGGACCCTAGAGGCATCCATGATACTATAGTGGAAGAGGGACAATTATATTTGAGGAGAGCTGTGGTTGCATCTATCAAATCAAACTTCCTCCTTCATGCTTTTCCTTCCAGTGTTAGATACATAAATATCCCTTCATGATGAAGTTCTAATTAAGCGATGTAACAAGCACCAAATGTATTCCTCTATTCATAAACAGTGTCTTTGAAAAATACAAATTTTCTCTAAAAGTATTTTATGTCCACAGCTGTTAATCTTATCATCAACACGATCTAGATGTGTTAATTAATAGTTCAACTTTGAAAAAATCCTTATTGATGATCTAAAAAGGCAATATCCAAACTTACTTTCAAACATCAACTTCTCAGTCTCCAGCTGCTCAAAGAGACCCCTATGAGATCAAAGAGGCTAGAGTGGCTACTTCAGTGAAACGGTTTTAAAGAACCATTTAATTATAAAAAGCTAAGTGTAGTAATGTGTAAGTTAGTATCATGTTTATGTCACTGATGGAATCTATCAGCCTTATTAAATTGGGATTATGCAAATTGAATAGGGCTCTATATAAGCACATAGCATATTTTTTTAAATAAGTTTTTAGTTAGTTAGTTAGTGAACTTCTATCCAAAAGCAAGGTCTTCACTAACTAAAAACTTCTGTAAAAAAATATGCTATGTGCTTAAATAGAGCCCTTTTAAATTTGCAGAATCACAATTTAATAAGGCTGTAAATGTTTGAGAGCAAGGTCATCATCTTAGGGTCCCCCAAAAAGCCCCCCAAACACACAATGGCTCCTCTGAGACCTCCATTACTTATATATTTGTTGTAAGCCTGTACAAGGAGTTTATGTTACCTAATACAGGTTTATGAGAGCTGATACTGGGCATATAACCAATTTGTAACTAACCTCCATATGCACTATAAGCTCACTTAATATTCATATTTTGAATTAGGCTGTATGTTAAGATTAGTTATGCATGCATGAAACAAAGCAGTAGACCTCAGGGCTATGTGTGTGCATATTAAAATAATTAAATTCTAAGTTATTAATTGAAGAATGGGTGGGTTATTTTTCCTTTGCACACAGATTGAGAGAGCATATTGTTTTTTTCTCTGTATGGTACTGCATATGTTTGCATGTTATGAATACTGTATGAAAAAAGATGGGGAGCTGAACAAAAAAATATTTTGGCCTCTGGAGAAAATAAGTTTATAAAATGGTTCCTTTGGCTGAACGTGTTTGTGAAACAGCCCTGAATATTATTATGCCATCTCTACAGCATCTTCTATACCACAAAAGGTGCAGAAAAATAAAGGTTACTTAAGTTATAAACTGAAGCTAAAGTGTAGAAATCTAAGTGTAAATGTGAGCAACTATGGATCTATCCTGTTATGGTGCCTGCTGGTGTTTGCACAGGTCCGCCGATGCAGTGCGGCCTCCAACCACTAGATGGTGCTGCCGATATTTTGCAGCGCTGCCGATATGTGAGAGAAGTTCTAAGCTTATAATGTTAGCCTAACCCTTGAACTAACCCTCACCCTAACCCCAAACCATCACCCTACCAGTTTACCTAAACATTGACACTCTGAAAAGATACTGGCAGCGCCATCTTATGGATGCTCACCACCACTGCATGCTGCCTGTGCTGCACTCCTATAAAAGGATAGGTCCGGAACTACTTCCCATAAGAGGGTCTGCCTGTTTGTGTCCCTATCAAGGGTCTATGTCACCCCAAAATCGAGTTGTTTTAAGGTTATTCTTAAAGAGCATGAAACATTGGCTATACATTGCGTCACAACACTGGGCCCTCTCCTTCCTTGCGCAGGGTTCCACTCCACACCACCTGGATCACACAGCTGAATTTCAGTAGCTTTTTTTAAGATTTAACAGCTACCTCAGAAAATCTGACCCAGGTGCCAGCCCGTTAATATCAATAATCTAATTAACATCCATCTTATTGCGTCTCAGAAATAACTTGGCTAAGAATATTTAGAAGGGACCTCCAAGCAATGCTGGATTTGATACCAAAATACCGTATTGGTAAAGAAACTGTATCTCAGGTGGGTTTATGTTTTATCGCAACAATGTAGCCAGTCACAACTATCCTGTTAGCCAACAGAAATAAGTGATACAAAAGTCAAGTAATTAAAACAATGTATTTATACACACTATAAACATAGATACATGCTTATGGAATATGTTGGCGTGTTCTAAATAAACGATAATAATAATGCATACATTGTGTTGTATATTCTCAGCCTGATTTATTTGTAATTTTATAGCATTGAGTGGAATATCCTAAATGGAGTAATGACAAGCACTTTATCAGTTGTATGTTATTTAAACACTAGAATATTGCCCGTCAAAAAATGACGGCAATGAAATTGTAAGTGAGCTAATGCTGTTTGGTGTATATAATGTGGCTGATTTAGCGTTGTTCGTTTTCTATGTTGTGCGAATTTTTAGGAATATCCGTAGGTGTTTGGTAGTGTTTTGCGTGTTTATGGTGGTGTTTTGCGTGTTTAGGGACCTTTAGCCTCGTTTTGGTTTTGTTCGGCGGACATTTTTTCTCTTGCTTAGGTAATTTTCGGGTCTCTAAACTCCGAAATTTGTGGTTAAATGGAGGTGTAACTTCACTTGCAGAGGTCCTCGGTGCTTCCCCTTGCTGTGAGTAACCTTTTTATGTGTTTGTTGTTTGTATTTGTTTTGTTTGTAATGTTTTTGGGGTTGCACGGGTTGGGTCCTTGTTTTGTAATCTCGTAGGTGTTTTTCGGCAAATACATAGGTGTTTGGTGTTGTTTTGCGTCTTTAGACTGCTGTAGCCTCGTTTTGGGTTTTTTCGGCGGCCATTTTTTCTCTCGCTTAGAGAATTTCTTAGTGTCTAAACTCTTTTAATTTGACTTAAATTGAGGTGTAACTTTAGTTTTCGAGGTCCTGGATGCTCCCTCTTCCTGTAAGTAAGTTTTTTATGTATTTGTTGTGTGTATTTGTTGTATTTTTCATTTTTTGATGTGCACGTGTTGCGGCCGTTTTTTGCGAGGTCGTAATGGGTCGTAACTTGGGTGGTGTCTCGTATTTTGTTTAGGTTACAACATAAAGTTTGCGGGGGTTGCAGTTGCTGGCAAGGAGCGCCTCACTACGCGAGCCCGCAAGCATTAGCAACAACTCGCATGCTCACAACTATATATGTGATTGTTTTTTTGTTTTTTTTAATGAATTTTACATTGAAGTTTGCATGTTTATCTGTCTATTAGCTTTTCTGATCCACCCACCAAGCACAGTTTGTCCAAGAATATATCCCATTCTGTTTGTTAATTGTTTTTGATAAATGGTAATTGCCCTGTGGGGACGTAATTATTTTCAGTCTAAAGCAATATGTAACTGGAAAGACTGGACATGATCCAGATCCCATGGAGTAACTGGACTGATTTGGCAAATTATTCATTGGGTTCTAGATCAATGAACAGTCTTTAAAATTATGTATAATTTACAAATGATTTGTAACTGTGAAGACAATCTTATTATCAGAATTATGCCTACTTGTTATATAAAGAGTTCCTGAGATGTTTACACAGATTCTAAGTAAAACAAGCACTGTATCAGTTGAATGTTATTTAAAAATTGCTTTTTTTTTTACATTGAGTTTTGCATTTTTACCTTTTAATTAGACTTTTGACCTACCCATCAAGCATATTCATCCCAAACATATATTTAATTTCTGATAGGTGATTATTGCCAATAATTGGTAATTATCCTATGTGGGTCTGGCTCTATTATTTCAGTCTAAAGCAATATGACATTTTGAAGACAGAGTTTGTACAGGCCCCATGAATTAACTGGATTGATTAGCAAATTATTAATTGTGGTCTTGATCGATGAGCTCTTCCAGTGGATCGCATGCTGTATTGTCAAATAATACTTGTGTACAATACAATAATGGATCTTGTTATTTGAAACAAACAGTATATAATGATTTAGTTTCTATTGTTGTGCACAACATTAAATAAATATGAGCGTTAACATCATCAACAACAATATTGATAAAAATAAATGATGTATTCAATATTTATTACTCACTTTTATTATTTTCTTTTTTACTACAGTGCCTATTCCTTGGGTATTATTGGGCGCACCCTATTTGTGCATAACATTCCCGATGTTGATGCTCATGCTTAATAAGAACTGCAATCTTATGAAGTTATTTTCCCCTAAGTATAAAGCAAAGAAATGCATTCTATATAGCCTTTCAAAATTACATCTATTATCATTGACACATGGTAAAATACAGGCTCCAAGAGAGTGCAGAATGAGGGGTTTAATATTAACTATATGACTGATTGAGACTGATTAGGGGGGGGAACATACCTTAAGTTTTTATGAAAAAAATATTTATGGAGTGGGTCATATTGAGAGAGAGGAAATAATGACTAGATTTGAGAGTAGGCCCTACTATATGGAGTAAAAAGAACAGCATAAGAGAGCAGTGATGTAGCTCAGGAGTCATGTAGAAAGAACTGCTGGAAATTGCCAAAGCCAAACAACTGTGTCTTGGAAGACTAAGATGATGTGCATACAATGTATTGGAGAAGGGCCAGTAAGATAATGCAGGACCGAAGGGTCCCAAGGCATACAGCAGGAAGTGAAAACGTTTATTCAGACTAAGAGTATAATTAGGCAACCAAATTTCATAAAACTAGCTTTTAATTAGGAAACATAAATGATGAAGTCTATGCTAAGCCAAGCAAAAAACATGTGTTTGTTAAGTATGTATCGAACAATATTAGTGTTAACCATGTGCTTTAAACATTTTTGGAGAAAATTAGACTTTTTATGATTGGAGGAATCCATTTTGTGTTTGTTACAGCACATCCTGAGAGCTGGATGATGAGTGTGTCGAGGAGGGAACAAACAGGTCCAGAACATTTATTTAATGACTGTCTAAGATTTAAGATGACACCACACCCCTTCCCCCTTACTGGCCCAGAAGCAAGTTGGTGCTTTAAAGGATGCAAGCATAGGTGATCAATCATTTCTCCAGGGTCCTACAAAGGCATTTACATTTTTTTTTCTAATTAAATACTAACTGTTTGACTATATTTCATCCTAATAATGTTCTTGGTCAGACTCCAATTTTTCAAACATATATTTATTTCTGCATTGTGCAGTGGTCCTTTAAGGAATCACAGTAGTTTGGTGAGAATTACATGTATGGGGGGGGGGGGGGGGGGGGGGGGGCATTTACATTCTGGCAGGAGCAGAGTTTGCAGATATTCCTGAGATTGTCTCTTTCTGAGCATGTTTGGAAGAGTCCAGTAAGGAAACATAGAGCAAACTTTTCTTAACCTTAAGCAGTTAGATCTGGTTTTGCTAAATTCTTGGGCAAATTATGCTGCCTTAAGATGCATCAAGTGTTGGCTGACAGAAACCAAGGAGATTCTTGCTAGAAATTGAAAGGTGAATCGTAATTAAATGCAGCACACCAGCATTATCCAGCCAAATTATACATGTATTAAAATAGACATATCTATAATATTAACAGATTAAAATATCACACATTGCAAAATGGTTCCATTTACCTAACAGACACTGGATGACATTTAAGGGGGATTTACCAGATCCAAATCAAATTGTTTGTTTTGGTAATTATTCTTATATAATAAACTACAATAGCCATACTTTGTTAAGTGACTTCTCCTGAGATATTCAGCATTGTTTGTGCACATTTGATATTCAAATTTATATGCCTGTTTGTTTCTGTGGTGGTAAACCAACGTTTTCAATTTTTCATGGGGGGGGGCATTTACATTCTGGCAGGAGCAGAGTTTGCAGATATTCCTGAGATTTAGATGGCCTCCCGCACATATATGAAGGACTTTGAGCTTCAGATTTGCATACTAAGCTGCAAATTAGCATAACAAAGCCTCAGAAATAATAGTAAATATTTCAGGAATGATTTGTTGTAGAGAAACAGCTAATACAATGCTATTTCAGATAAAACCAACTTGTTGGGGTGACAGCATCATTTTAAACATTATAAGGTTGACATCCATGATATTATTATTTTGCAGAAAACACATATTGTAGTGCAGTGCATGACAAATAACCACTATAAACATCACTCAGATTTCTATATTAATTACAGGAATATGAAAAATTATTTGCCATGAACCTGAGGACAAAACGCAAGCGGTCATAAGTTTGGAACTAACGCCATTCAAAGATTTACTGACCATGAAATTGGCTATACAAGTACAAACACATGAAATCGGCTAAATAGATTATTTGATCTGCTTTAACTCAAGATGTTTCCAACAGATACGTATCATATATAAAAAGCCTACTTATTTGTTTATGTGGTGCCACAATAATGTACCCAATGTTATCAGGTGGCTATATCCCTTCCCCCTCACTTACAAAGCAAATAAAGAGCATAAGGGAGTTGCAAAGCATTGCTGAATAACCCATCAATTTTTTACTATAGAGTAAAATAGCTAGTACATCGCAGAGACAATTTTCAATATAACTTAAATCTAATCTAACTAGCTTTTTTTGTTAGTGCATTACAATATCCTTTAATATTAAAATCAGTCAAGAAACTCCCAAAACAATACCCCTTATGCATAATATTAAGTTTGTTGAAAGAAAACTATTTTACAGTATAAAGCAATCCTCACACGTGGAGATCAACTAAAATATTATATGCCATACTAATAAATGACTCTTTTACCAATTATAATTTTACCAATGTTTACTTTAGTCCTATGTACCTGAAGAGGGTTCCCTGATGGTCCAATGGTTAGGATTCAGTGCTTTCACTGCTGCAACCTGGGTTTGATTCCAGTCAGGGAACCATGAAGCCATGCAGGGTTGGGCCTGGTCAGTACTTGAATAGGAGACCACCTAGGAATACCAGGAGCTGTATGCTGTGGCCCAATGGGGAAGGAACTGGCAACCCACTTCAGGTATCTCTGCCTTGAAAACCAATTGGACCAACATGACTATGGATATAAAGATGTGCCTGGTGTTTTATGGTCCACACCGCATTGACTGAACGCAAGTAAACTCCTTGTCTTACTTATTGAGTATGTGGTGGTGAGAAAATAGCAATATCTTCTTTTTTTTAAAAGAATGAACCTTTAATAAGGTAGTCTTTGTTATGGGATGTACCAAAATATGAAAATGATGTGTTTGTTGGCTGATCATCTCTTAGTGATGTTTATAGTGGTTATTTGTTATGCGCTGCACTACAATATGTGTTCACAGCTTAGTATGCTTGGTAAATGTACTAAATAGAGTTTTAAGGGCTTCTATATCCCCACGATATGTGGTAATATATGGTAATGTGCTCCGCATATTATCATTTACATTATAAATCATATATATATTGATAATATCTGCTGCTGTTTGCTGGAAGATTATTATTAAATTATAAGCAACAATTTAGCTTTTATAATAATTCTTGGACACCTTTTCAACCCAAGATAATCTTTTCTCAAATATCAAAAATTACTTTTCTTAGACTGGCTGGGCCAATCATTTAGACCTGGATTGTTACACAAATGCTCCTAAAAGTTTATTTTCCAGGATACAATTACACCTACTCCTGCCCCAATGACTATCACCATTTGGACAGTTTTTAGAAATCACAATTTTATTTCATATTTTCCCCTGTGACCTTTTGGCAATCAGCTGACATAAATGGGGCTTAAAGACAAATCTAAGTTTCCTGGATTATGAATAGATCAGACAGAGGAGAATCAGCAGTGTATGAAAAAACATTTGCATGGTAAAATACCAAAATTAACATTAATAAACTCACTTCTGATGTTTGCTAAATCTCCTGAGTTTGCAACCAGTAGCTTTTGTCTTTTAACACCCCTGGAAATCTCTGTTAGAAGTAGCATAAAATTCATAATTCATTTTGGCCAATCACAGGTCGCTAATACATTTTAATACATTGTACCAATCAGTGATGGCAGTTTGTACAGGAAGGAATCGTGGGATGTGTAGTCCCCCTGTCGAAGGAAGCAGGAGTTGCCAGAGACTGATCTGTAGATGTCTGCATTGAGCGGCTGCTAGCTTGAAGGTTAGTAAAGCGTTAAGATATGTACCCAGAAGCAGTGTTTCAATTGGGAGGTTCACTGTTCCTAAATAAGCAGGTCTGGGGGTGTGGAAAACAAGTTTTATTTTTAAATAAAATAAATCTGTGCGTATAGAATGACTCAATGTAATGGGTGTGTCTGATATAAACTGCATGTGTTAGATTAGAGAAAGGCAAACACTGTAAATAGATATAAATACACAGCCAGTGTCTCAAGCGGAGACAGTGAAATACAGATTTTATTGATACTATTTTGTTACATATTTCACAAACATGTGATATTTTCCCAAACTACAGTAACATGACTGGTTTATACCTTATAGTTTCTGTATATTTGACAGAACCCAGTTTGAGGAAGTGAATTCATGTATTATGGACTGAATTGGAACTATACACGCCACGTTAATATACTGAAAGTCAGTGCTTATGCATTAACCTAGAATATTTTAGTCTGCATCATCACTTTTTATAAAAGGACCAATCTTTAAAAAATGTGTGCAGCTTATGCAAGTCAGATATATATATAGAACTGTTTGTTCCAACTTTAAAATGTGCTAAACATGTTCAAAATCCTCCAAAATCCCTGGGTACTTGGTGGGCTGTAAAAACATTGAACCTTGTTCTGTAACTACAACCTAACAGATGGTTTTGGCATTTAAGCTTCAACAAGTGCTATGTATCAAGAGATTCTGTGTTCATGTAGAATTTCATATTTTATCATTTTACAATATGACATTGAAGCTCCTGGAGCAGAATAAACTGATTTGAATGTATAAATGTCTCTGGGTGCTTGTCTGCCAATGTGCAGCAATATATCGGTATGAGTCATGAGTGTCAGCCAATGAGATCTAGAGCTGTGCATACTCTCTGCTCATACAGAGGTATTTCCTGTGGCATTTGCTGTTTCCAATAAGATTAAACAAGTTTTACTATATATTGTTTCATGCAGAAAAACTTTTGTAATGTTTAAAACATGCTTAAATCATGGAAAGGTTGCATTCCATGTTCCTTTAAGCAGTTTTTAATAAAAAAAAGTATATAAATATGAAAATAAATACTTTGTTGATTGTTTTAATATTAAAAACAAGGAAATTTATATGTATCTTTGAGGAAATTGGTTTAAATAACTGTCTGTTACTACTAAAGGACCAATATGTAAAATAACTCTTACAGAAATGTATTGATAATAGGCAGTACATATCTAAGATGCAAAAGCAAAACAGAAAATTCCATTAATTTATTAATTTTGAATGTATCCTTTACTGTTCTATTAGAGCACTAGTAACTATGACATCACAATCAAAAGAAACATAATGGTGGCTCCTACTACAGTTTGATGGCCTATATTAATTAATTAAACGGTTGATTATTTATTACTTTCTAAAAACATTTTGCTCATAATTAAATGTTGTTGTTCAAAAGTACTTTCTGTATATAAGGACCACACATTATACAGTGCATAAGTCTTGACTAAGTCTTGGTTGATTTGGACATAACACACATGCACCATGACACAATGTATTAAGTGTAATTTAAGGCTAAATATATTGTATGTCATGGGGAATAAGTCACATAATCACTATAACAATATTATATACACTGCAGGGTTCAAAAGACACCATGTTGCCTTTCCTCTTGCCACACAGGCTCCAAAATCATGTATATGTGTCAATCAAGGCTGTATCCTTTACTTTGCAGAATGGAAGACATTCCTCTTAACCAGCTAGTCAGCCTTTTAAATTGGTTTTGACACCAGCCAGAGATCATTACAAGATTTGCAGGGCTGTGAGAACATTCTGCTTCCTGTGAGTTAGGAGCATAAAGTACCGCTAACCTAATGTGATTGCCATGCTTAGGGATGCTTGGGAAACAAAGTAATGGTTCAGAAAGAGAGGACATCCTCACCGGGATTTTGGTTCGGGAGTCATACTGTGTATAGATCTATTGGTCTTACATTATACTACTAGTTCCACTGTTACCGACTCATGTTATTGTAACCCAAATTGTTCAATGATATACTGTTGTGAGGTAGGGTTTTCTCACAAAGGTATCATTTAAGCATAAAAAAAGGCCATGTGTATTGGAAATCATTGGAGATTTCACAGCATAGTAAGTGTACCATACAGTAAAGTAGGAATGGAGGTTCACTAAAGATCTGTGATAGAGTTTCAATGTCTATTTCCTATTTATTTTTCAATAGAAAACAGCAATCACAGCTTACAAGAGTCTCGGTGAACCTGCAAAACTTATATTGAGGGAAGATTTAAACCCATCTGCTATGCTCATTCTCCTGCCCACCGAAATAAGTACAGAGTAGTTTTCGGTATATTTAAAACATATTTGCCTTCCTCTGGATCAATTAACAATTTCAGTCCTTTTCGGTGGACTGCAATTTGTTTGACCTCTCTACTATGATATGCCCATCATAGGTAACCCTACATGGTATAGCTCACAGCTTCATTGACGTACACAGGCGCCTTCATGCCTTCCATGACAAGGTAGCGATCCATAAGTGACAACTAATATATCACATATTATAATTGTCCAACTACAAGACGTTGTCACGCTGTTTGCGTGGTGTGCACGACTTAGCAATGAGCGCCGCAGGCGAGCCGTTAAACTCGTAGCACTTAGGGCAATGAGCGCCGAAGGCGGTTAAACTCGGAGCACAGCGGGACATAGCAAAAAAAATACGAGACGAAAAGCTCCAATGAGTGCCGAAGGTTCTGAGGCTCGCAATCAGTGCCGAAGGTCCTCACAGTAGAAAACGGTTTCATTTATGTCTCAAACAGCATTCCCATGGCTTCAAATTTTATTGACCGGCATTTTTTGACGGGCAAGTCGCTAGTTATTATATACTGTACTAGAATATTGCCCGTCAAAAAATGACGGCAATGAAATTGTAAATGAGCTAAGGGTGCTTGGTGTATATAATGTGGCTGATGTAGCGCCGTTAGTTTTCTATGTCATGCGAGTTTTTCGGAATATTCGTAACTGTTTGGTGGTCTTTATCGGAATATCCATAGGTGTTTGGTGGTGTTTTGCGTGTTTAGGGACCTTTAGCCTCGTTTTCGTTTTGTTCGGCGGCCATTTTTTCTCTCGCTTAGCTGATTTTCGGGTCTCTAAACTCCGAAATTTGTGCTTAAATGGAGGTGTAACTTCACTTGCAGAGGTCCTCGGTGCCCCCCCTTGCTGTGAGTAACCTTTTTATGTGTTTGTTGTTTGTATTTGTTGTGTTTGTAATGTTTTTGGGGTTGTGCGGGTTGCGTCCTTGTTTTTTAATCTCGTCTGTGTTTTTCGGCAAATCCGTAGGTGTTTGGTGGTGTTTTGCGTCTTTAGACTGCTGTAGCCTCGTTTTCGTTTTTTTCGGCGACCATTTTTTCTCTTGCTTAGAGAATTTTTTAGTCTCTAAACTGCTTTCATTTCAGTTAAATTGAGGTGTAACTTTAGTTTTCGAGATCCTGGATGCTCCCTCTTGCTGTAGGTAAGCTTTTTATGTATTTGTTGTGTGTATTTGTTGGATTTTTTTATGTTTTGATGGGCGTGTTGCGGACGTTTTTTTGCGAGGTCGTAATGGGTGGACGTAAAGTTTGCGACCCTTGATGCGCGAGGGCCGCGGCTCACAGCGCGAACGCCCGCAAGGGTTAGCAACAACTCGTATGCTCACAACTATATATGTGATAACCACATTATCAATTCAGCTACAAAGTTATCCCACTTATCTATTAACCTTCCTCTAACGCATAATAATATGCTTCATAATATGCGCACCTTACACACAAAGGAGCTGCAAATAATTATTTGTTGAATGAAATGAAGCCTGTGATAATGGTAAATGGCAAACTCATGTATTTCAATTGCTTGCAGGTGCCCTCACTTGGTTTGATCATTACATTTAGTGGTACAAACATCCCTACTATCCTCACACATTCATATACTACATGTATTCCTAAAAGGCTACTAAAAATTAGCTTGATCAAATGAGTCAGCAGCTGTGGGTCCAACCCAACTCATATAGTTTTGCGTTGAAGACAGCTGACTGCTCGTCGTATCTTTCCTGATATGCATTTAAGTTATCATTACAATGTAAGAATATGTATGCAATTTCTTCCTGTCTATATCTAAGTATTTTTAAGTATTACCAGGGTAATAGTTTAGCATTAAAGTGTGATTAACTGACATAACAAATGGTTAATACATATGTGAGCACACAGATTAAGGGTCATATACAAGTCACACATCAATCATGTAACATGTGTACATTATATAAATCAATATAGTAATAAAATCATAGTATTTTATGACTTGAATGTTTAATGAAAATGTGAAACAGCCCTTAAATTATTTATGGAAAGTAGGACTGTTTGCTATTGGAGCCTCCTATGTGTTCCTGGATGTTTCATCAGCACTAGGCAAAAGGCAACAAGAACCATTGTTACATGGAGTCAGCGTGGTGCTATGTGACTAGATAGGGACGACTGGCTATTGGGGATGGGGGCAATTACCCCTCGACAAGCCATATGTAAGTCTGTGTGGGACAGTTAAAAAATAATTGCCCAAGCTACTGGATCACAGCCAGTTGGATAGCCATAGCCATAGCCAGTGGGATATTGTTGTTCTCAGTTCTAAACTTCTATGAATGTTTCTTAATATTATGGTTATTATAAAATATTTTCATATTTGTTACAAATAAACAATAATAATTATAAGAACAGATTTTCTATAGACAGCTAATTATTGTCTAAATAACCCGGCTTCTATGTTTATAAATATAATTATAGTCAGTATGAATAGAATAGCAATGGCATTTATATTTTATATATGTTAGTCCTTCATATTGTTTCTTTGTTTGCTCTGGATCAATTAACAAGTAATAAATTACAAGGTTAAGAGGAGATCTAAAAGATTGAACTTGATGGACTAGAAGTATTTTTTCAACTTCAAGTGCTATGTGCCCATATAGCAATGTAATGAAGAATAATGTATATATATATATATATATATATATATATATACCGTATTTTTCGCCGTATAAGACGCACTTTTTCTTCCCCAAAACTGGGGGAGGAAAGTTGTTGCGTCTTATACGGCGAATATATCTTTTCAAACTGCCTCTGTCCTCTTGATCTCACCCCAGCGCTTCCTACCAGCATCGCGTCGGCCGGTGCGTCCTAGTGACGTCACACACGCAACGCTGCAGTACACGAGGAGTGCTGGTAGGAAGCGCTGGGGTGAGATCAAGATGGCAGAGATCAGAAGAAAGGTGAGGATCAGGAGGGTCAAGGGCTCCCAAATTCTGCTGTGTGTGTGTGTGTGTGTGTATATATATATATATATATATATATATATATATATATTTGTGTGTAAAGTGTATTTGTGTTTGATTCAGATTTTTTTTTTCTTGTTTTCCTCCTCTAAAAACTAGGTGCGTCTTATCTGCCGGTGCGTCTTATAGGGCGAAAAATACGGTATATATATATATATATATATATATATATATATATATACTAGCTGTGTTACTGTCTTCAGCGTTGTGTATTTTCTAAGTCCTGCGTGCCTGGCATTGGCGAGCCTTGTTTTCATGCTGTTTCCAAATTTTTTAATTTTTCGTCTGCCATTTTTTCCCTTGCTTAGCCGATTTTAGAGTGACGAAAAGGCTAAATATTATTGCAATTCCTTAGCAACTTCCCTCCCAGTTCCCCTTTGCTGTGTGTGAGTGTGTTACTTTTTTTATTATTATTTTGTTTGTTTTTCTGTGTTTTTGAGTTACGCGTTTGAAGCAACTGCGTGCCTCGCAATCATTGCAGGACAAGTCCCGCATGCCTCAACTGCTAGCTTTGCGTAAGTCCTGAGTGGTTGATGGCTCACCCCGCTTTGCGAGGCTCACAGTTGCGGTTGAGTCCTGCGTGGTTGCTCGCCACGCAAGGTATGACCAATGGCGTAAGCGTTCCCAACACTGACAACTATATATGTGATACCCAGGAAAGCATAAAATCATATAATAAAATTAAGATTTTATTTTTCACCTTTAATGTTTTTTTAGCTATTTAAAAAAAGTTTTTTATTATTCCATTATCAGAACAAGATCTTCAATATGGTATATTTTTAAATATAGGTGTCCATTCAAAGCTTTCCTTCTTGCAGCTGAAAGAAGGTGTCCACGCTCCCCACTTCCCCTATATTCTGCTCCTAATGATGAGAGATGTCAGGTTTCACCCAAAAATACACATTAAAGGCATAACTAAGTTTTCCTGTTTTTACCTTTTTCTAATCTAACACATGTGGCTTATATCAGACACACACATAGCATTGTGTCATATATATACATATACAGGTTTATTTTATTAAATATGACATTTGTTTTCCACACCCCAGAGCTGCCTAGATAGGTACCCTACACCTCCCAATAGAAACACTGCATTTGGGTACGAAGTTTAACACTTTGCTAACCTTCAAGTCAGCAGCAGCTCAATGCAAAGATGTACAGATCAATGACTCTTCCTGTTTCCTACTACAAGGGGGCAACACATCCCATGATTCTTTCCTGCACATCACGGATTGTTACAATGCATCAAAATGTATTAACTGCCTGTGATTGGCCATAACAAATTAGGAATTTCATGCTAATTTTAGCAGAGATGTCCAGGAGTGTTAACTCACAAAATCAACTGCTTGCAAACTGAAGAGATTTAGCAAACATCAGGCTGAGTTTGTTAATGTATATTTGGATATTTTGTCGTGCAAAAAATGTTTTCATACACTGCTGATTCTCTTCCATCAGATGCATTCATAATGCAGGAAACTTAGATATCCCTTTAACTCTGTTTCTACTTTCTGTACCCCTGTCACGTGGGCCACTGATGTTCAGTACATTTTCAGAAAGGGCTCAGTAAGCAAGTTAGTCTTATTTATACATCTGTAGCTGTTCTCTGGGGCCCACAAGAGGTTTGTCAGATGGATTTTCCTTGTTTGTAGATGTAGTGTTAAGAGCTTCTATTATTTATACCGCGAGTATACTGTAATGCAGAAAGAAGCACTTTTAGTACTAAAATAGCAATTAAAACAAAGATGAAGTTGTTTAAATAAAGATCTTCAGGCTAAAAGTGTTTCCACTCAGCATGTCAAAAAGGGTATTGTTTATTGAGCAATTATTGTTTCTTGAGCAATTTTCACAATTGTTGTTTACAGTGAATGGCTAGCTCTTCCATTTTGTATTATCATGGCATTTAATATTTATAATGTTAGGTTATAATGTTAGGTGTGTGTCAAAAAGTGCCAAGAACACTTGCAGTCAGACATTTCACTGCATATAGACATTTCTGTGTATACACACACATATTTTAATGTACTGCACTGCATCTTCAGGTAGCCTGCAGCCCACTGAAAATGTGCTGCCCAAGGCCTGGGCCTACACAGAAACACACCGCTGCATAGGCCCCTTTCACTTTATTTTACTAACCAGTTGGCATGTGTGGAGAACTCTATCATCATTCAGTTTTGCACTAGTTTCCTTAGCATGCCCCTTAAAGTTATATGCAAGTGAGCTGGGTTATGAATGCACCTGATAGAGGAGAATTAGTAGTGTATGAAAAAAATTGTTTGCATGAAAAAATACCAAAATAAACATTTAAACAGTTACCCTAAAGTTTGCTGAATTTCTTGAATTTGCAAACTGTTTTCTACCAATGTTGACACCCCCTGAAAATCCCAGGGAAAACTTGCATAACTAATACATTGTATCTTTTTGGTCTGTGAATTGAGCTGCAGCTTTCCTTTAGATTTCTGTAATACCCAGGACAAGGTCAGTGGCCCTTCATTCATTGATTGTTTTATCTACATCCCAGGTGATACTTCCCCCAGCCCAAGGGAATTGCCCCTGTGATCTCTCCCAGCCCCAGTGAATTGCCCCATCACCTCCCCCAGCCTCAGTGATTTACCCCATCACCTCCCCCAGCCCCAGTGAATTGCTCCTGTGATCTCTCCCAGCCCTAGTGAATTGCCCCATTACCTCTCCCAGGCTCAGTGATTTACCCCATCATCTCCCCCAGCCCCAGTGAATTGCCACTGTGATCTCATCCAGCCCCAGTGAATTGCCCCATTACCTCCCCCAGCCCCAGTGAATTGCCCCATTAGCTTTCCCAGCCCCAGTGAATTGCCCCTGAGATCTCTCCCAGACCCATTGAATTGCCCCATTAGCTCCCTCAGCCCCAATGAATTGCCCCTGAGATCTCTCCCAGCCCCAGCGAATTGCCATTGAGATCTCACACTGCCCCAGTGAATTGCCCCTGTGATCTCTCCCAGCCCCAGTGAATTGCCCCATCACCTCCCCCAGCCTAAGTGATTTGCCCCATCACCTCCCCTAGCCCCAGTGAATTGCTCCTGTGATCTCTCCCAGCCCTAGTGAATTGCCCCATTACCTCTCCCAGGCTCAGTGATTTACCCCATCATCTCCCCCAGCCCCAGTGAATTGCCACTGTGATCTCACCCAGCCCCAGTGAATTGCCCCATTACCTCCCCCAGCCCCAGTGAATTGCCCCATTAACTCTCCCAGCCCCAGAGAATTGCCCCTGAGATCTCTCCCAGACCCATTTAATTGCCCCATTAGCTCCCTCAGCCCCAATGAATTGCCCCTGAGATCTCACCCAGCCCCAGCGAATTGCCCCTGAGATCTCACACTGCCCCAGTGAATTGACCCTGAGATCCCTCCCAGCCCCAGTGAATTGCCCCATTAGCTTTCCCAGCCCCAGTGAATTGCCCCTGAGATTCCTCCCAGACCCAATAAATTGCCCCATTAGCTCCCCCAGCCCCAGTGAATTGCCCCTGAGATCTCTTCAAGCCCCAGTGAATTGCATGCACTCACATAGAGACACATGCACAAACCACGAACGCAAGGTCTCTTCTTTTACAGGTCATTGAAGGACCATAAATCAAGCATAAATGCTCATTCGCCTAAAAGACAAATTAGAATTGGGAGAAGAAGCTGAAATGTTTGGTTTCAGTACAATTATAATTTGTCAGAATTTATCAAGGAGAGGGTGTATGCCTAAAGAACAACAGTGTAACCGCTCAAGCATCTAACTTGAATGTCGATTTATGGACCTTTAAGGACCCACTGTAGTAGTCATCTATGCTGGCTGCATACATCATTGCTGATTGGCTACTAAGCTGAGCATGCTCATGTGGACAGGGTACACTTTTACAAAATCTGACCCTGAGAAGCCTAGCTCAATCCTGGGGTGTAAGCATCCCCTGCAACAGTTTTTTTTATGCAAAGCTAAAAAGACATAGTGCATGCAAATAAATGTAATCATACACTACTAATTCCCCTCTATTAGATTTATTCATAACCCAGCACACTTGCATATACCTTTAAGTCAGTAACTGTGAGTACTAGCAATAATACCTTTAACAGTGCATTACTTTCAAGGACCAAAGGGTACTAATGATAGTCACATGCTTTTTCTCCTTATACTTTTTTCTCAGTATGTTTTTCACACTGGTCCCTCTTTGTTATGGAGGACCAGCAGATGAAGTCAGAGACTGGAACTGTTTGCAAGACTGGCTCTGCTCTATACATCGTCTCCATCATAAGTACCTGTTCCAAACCATACGTGTTTAACACAAGAGTTTCACATATGCACATTATTATAGATACCTTCAAATATATCCAAGGATTTTATGAAGTTCAAGAGGGAAGTGCATTTGAGAAAAAGAGGAATGTGAGGACAAGATGCCATGATTTAATGTTGGAAGGTGGAACTTTTAGTGGTAATGTGGGAAATGACTACTGTACAGGAAGGGTAGCAGATAAAGGGAACAGCCCTCCAGTGGAAGTGGTATGGTCAAATACAGTTACTGAATTTAAGCATTCCTGGCATGAGCATTAGCCTATCCTTGGGCTTATATCAACCAAACATTTAGGTAGATAGAATTGGCAAACTAAATGGACATTGATAGCTATTATCTAAATTGTAAGCTCTTCAGAGTAGGGACCTAGACTTGTGCACCAACTATGTTGCTCCAAGCTGTTTGCTGACCCATTCTTGTCATAATGTAATATATCTGGACTTATATTGTAGAACTACGGAAAATCCCTAACCATATATTATATATGCCCTATATTTTGTATTGTAAATGTGGCTTATTTTATCACACAGATACGATAATATTTTCTTAAAGATAATATTTAACAAATATAACTAATGAACAAACATCAGTAATGATTTGTATTTTAGTAACTCAACAAATATGCAGGTATATTGTGATGAATAAAAACCATAGTTCTCTGTGCCTGCATATTTGTCATGAACATTGTTTAGATATTATTTGTATTTATTGCATACATAGATTACAATGATTAAACAATGATTAACAATAAAAAAATAAATGCTTAAATAAAATCATTTATTTAACGGTAAACAATACATCAAAATAATACATACGTTAAATTATTACAAACATAAATGCTTGAGTTATATTTAAACTAATTATGATCTTATCAAGAAATGCAATTATCATGACAAAATTAGTAATTATATAAAAAATCTAATTATTGTTCAACATTGGAAAACATGAGTTAAATAAATAAACTTGATATGTAATAAAAAAACATTAAAGAGTAAAGATCTTTATTATTATATGATCATAATACCCCCTAAATATACAAAAGTGATTCTTGAAACATCTTTATATAGGGAGGAGATCATGAATACTGGAAGGCTTTTCCCTATTGCATTACCTTACCTGTGTATGGGCCAAGACAGATCCTCAAGATGCAGCTCTTGTAATGTAACAAACACAAAATGGATTCCTGTAATGACTTAGACAGCTGTAATTATTGCTGTTTTGGTACATAATTGACAGCAAATATCTTTTTTATTTAAAACTACAGTGGTCCTTTAACAATATAGCAATAACGTAAGACTGCAAGTCATTGTTTCAATAATCTGGCAAACACTGCAGGTTTAGTTAGGTCCCCTGAAACCTAAGATCTTGACTTAAATACGGAATCCTTAAGTTCCTCATCATTAAAGTAAAACTGAAACTGTCTAAAAATGTTTTATTCATTATCAAGTCAAGTTCTTCAAAAATCATATTATAATACACATACGCCATCACAAGGCCTAAAGAGAGTATCAAATATAGTAAGTGATCACTTACATCCCTGAGCACTTCATCTACATTAACATTGTTCACAAATGTCCTGTGCTTTGAGGTAAAGATCTATTTTCAGCAGAAAACCCATTGTCCATCTTTGGCTCCTAGGTGCCCTCTTTTGAAGGAAATTCCTGCGTATAAGGTAAACACTCTGTTTTTGTTTGTTTTCCTTTTTTTTCTCAAATTCTGCAAGACTCATAGTAGCCTGGAGTGTCAGTTCTACAGAATATATGTCTGTATTGAGCAGTGTGTATATATTCAAGGGCCACTGTACGCACTTTTCGTTTTAAACCTATGTTTTAGCTCACCACTAATCAACATTCAAAATATATGTACAAATAGAAAGAAAGCAAATCTTTTGCCAGAAAATATAAGTCCCCTCCCCACCTCTCTCATTGTCCCGAGCAATCATGAAAGGTGGCCTGTTAATAGGTCAGTATGTTCTTAAATTATATTTTCTGCTGATTTTACTGCAATTTAAACATGCATTTTAAGGTTAATTAATGGTAAAGCAAAATAGGATTAACATGAAAAGTCTCATAGTAATCTTTCAAGAATAAAATAAAAATAAAATTAATAAAAACTTGTCACTATTTGAATGCTGGAAGGTAGCATCAATGCACTATATGTTTCTTTAATCTGCATTTACCCTGCTGCCTTTGCAAATTCTTGCATATAAACTTTCTTTTGGTCCTTGTAAAAATACCCTATAAAGGACAGCTCTTGGAAATGACTATTGTCCCTGGAGAGGTTGTATTGACAAACCATTTGCTGCTTGCAAACCCAGATCAAAGACTGCCCTGATTAGCAGGGTGCTAATTACTGGCTGTGAAGTCATCTCATTTTCCCTCTGTGTTGATCACCAATATCTAGAAGACTTCTCTAGTGTGTTCACACATAACCCAGCAGTTTCTACTCTAACCTGCACAGCAATGTGTTCCAGGACAGACTTAGAGCTGTAATTAAATCCCATTCAAAACATGAAATGATTGGGACTTCAGACTCTGGTGAAACCTGATGCTCTGACTTGTGATGGACCACACTTGTCTAATCCTAGACATGACAAAAAATGCAAGACTATACTTTGTGTCTTGTTTAGACTTTGGTAAGGTGGATTAAAACTAGAGAACCCAAGCAGCTGCATGAAAATAAGATGTAATGCAAAATTATACAAGCAATTGAGGACAAGTCAAGTGTGCATCATAACACAGCACAGGTTCATACATAGAGGGCAAGTGGCCTCCTGGGACTCTCAATAAAACACTGAGAAACTCTTAAAAATGCTAGAAATGCCAAACCAAGGATATTCCAACAGAATCTGTACATTTAATGAACTTTCTAAATTTACTGACCGAAGATGAAAGTTACATAGTTACATAGTAATTGAGGTTGAAAAAATGTTTTTAGTCCATCAAGTTTAAGCTTTTTAGATCTCCTCTGATCTGCAATATACAAATGAATTATTAATTCATCTTGAGAAAGGCAAATAGAAAAAAAAAACAGTTAAACTTTGATAACTGTCAAGGGGAAAACTCCTTCCTGACCCCAGATACTGGCGATCGGATTCCTCCCTGGATCAATACTTCCTCTCTAATTATCCAGGATAACTCTGAATACCATTTTTATTTATAGTTGGTCAACTTTTTATACTAGTATGGATTATATCCCAGAATTATAGAATAATAATTATGGCTTTCCTTTAGATTGTAAGTCTGCGAGTTTCAATCCTGCAAGGTGCTTTAGGGAAGGCGCTATGGACACCGGATTCCAAGAAAGGGCCCTCCATTCATCTCAATGTGTGAATCTTGAACTTGTTATTGCCTGTAACTTATGTATAGCGCTACGGAATATGTTGGCGTGTTACAAATAAACGATAATAATAATAATGGCTTTCAATTTCACTTTACACTATTAGCCTTTTTCTAATAAGATTGTTCCATGAACGCCTATGGCAATAGTATTAATTTTATAAAGGATTACTGCATTTAGACTAGACTCTGCATAGACTCTGGCCAGGATTCCTTATCTGCCTACATCCCTGCACTGGCAGGTCCTGGCACTACTAGACTACTAAATTTATTTGGGCAAGCCTCTTGGCCAGATCCCCCCCCCCCCCCCCCAGATACCTGATAAGAGAAGGAGATATCTGCTGACAGATACAATGCTAAAGTTCAAAAATAAACTTTTAAACGCTGTGTTGAACTTATATTCTACAAATTCTGATTTTACTGCTAATCAAACATATGTAACCATATTCAATGACTGCTACAGCAACCCTTTAAAGGAACACCATAGTTTGAGAAATATGTAACAAACTAACAATATCAGAAACTTTGTGGTCCAGGAGAATAAAAGCATTTTAAAGAAAATCTTATATTTAGGTGATTCTGCTTGTGTCACCGGAGATTCCGTCTTGGACTGATAGTCTCCCAATAGCTTGAGGAGGGTTATCCTACAGTGTTTAGTATTAGCTATGAGGAGTGCTGGTCTTACGGCAGAAGTGAATATAGATCTTATCTCTGAATAAATTGTTCCTTTCATCGATCAAAGGTTTCTAATCCTGTTAGAAGCAAAAGAAACATGTCTGCTGCTATTAAAGTAACAATGAACACAACAGATAAAAATCAATCCCTGCATTTATCTATTTTAAACGTTGTAAAATCAGAATGCCCTTTATCAAGTCAAAATAGTGAATGTCCACTCACAAACTAAGAGCATATATTCAAAATATATGAGAAAAGTTAATCTGCAGATAGGGAAAATAATATACCCCATTTAAATAATACAGTGGAACTGTAGGGTGGGAGAGATGAGGGACGTGATAGATGAGCGGAAGAGTGAGGTGAGATAGATGAGTGGGAGGGATGAGGGACGTGATAGATGAGCGGAAGAGTGAGGTGAGATAGATGAGTGCGAGGGATGAGGGGTGTGATAGATGAGCGGTAGAGTGAGGTGAGATAGATGAGTGGGAGAGATGAGGGACGTGATAGATGAGCGGAGGAGGGAGGTGAGATAGATGAGTGGGAGGGATGAGGGACGTGATAGATGAGTGGGAGAGATGAGGGACGTGATAGATGAGCGGAAGAGTGAGGTGAGATAGATGAGTGCAAGGCATGAGGGGTGTGATAGATGAGCGGGAGAGTGAGGTGAGATAGATGAGTGGGAGAGATGAGGGACGTGATAGATGAGCGGAAGAGTGAGGTGAGATAGATGAGTGGGAGGGATGAGGGATGTGATAGATGAGTGGGAGAGATGAGGGACGTGATAGATGAGCGGAAGAGTGAGGTGAGATAGATGAGTGCGAGGGATGAGGGGTGTGATAGATGAGCGGTAGAGTGAGGTGAGATAGATGAGTGGGAGAGATGCGGGGTGTGATAGATGAGCGGGAGAGTGAGGTGAGATAGATGAGTGGGAGAGATGAGGGGCGTGATAGATGAACGGGAGAGTGAGATAGATCAGTGGGAGAGATAATTGGTGTGATAGATGAGTGGGAGAGTGAGGTGAGATAGATGAGTGGGAGAGATGAGCGGGAGAATGAGGTGAGATAGATGAGTGGGAGAGATGAGGGGCGTTATAGATGAGCGACGAGAGAATGAGGTGAGATAGATGAGTGTGAGAGATAATTGGTGTGATCGATGAGTGGGAGAGTGAAGTGAGATAGATGAGTGGGAGAGATGAGCGGGAGAGTGAGGTGAGATAGATGAGCGGGAGAGATGAGGGGCTTGATAGATGATCGGGAGAGTGAGATAGATGTGTGTGAGAGATAATTGGTGTGATAGATGAGCGGGAGAGTGAGGTGAGATAGATGAGTGGGAGAGATGAGGGGCGTGATAGATGAGCGGGAGAGTGAGATAGATGTGTGGGGGAGATACTTGGTGTAATAGATGAGCGGGAGAGTGAGGTGAGATAGATGAGTGGGAGAGATGAGGGGGGTGACCGATGAGCGGGAGAGTGAGGTGAAAAAGATGAGCCGTGTGGTGCATCACCAAATTAATATATATATATATATATTACACAAGGTTCGTCTACATTAAAAGGTATTTATTAAAAGGCAACAACACAATACTATTAATGTATCACAAACACACAGCCCAGACCCACGGAGCAACAACCCTTTTTAAATCTATCTACCTATATAGTAATCCCCTTCCCCAAACGCTTGATCTCACCCACGGTTAGGCCATCGCCATCACCATCACCATCACCTCCCAGGAAGAAAACAGGAAGCAACAGCAGTTTCCTGCCTGGATATACCCTTAGTTGCATCACTTCCTCCAGCAATTGTGGGAGGGAAGCAAAGACTCCCAGCCCTCCCACCTAGACCTGTTTAAGGAGGTCCTGAATTACCATGCAAGGAAGACAAGTTACCACAAGCGGGATAGAGGAGGAGTGAGAGAGGAGAGACGAGAGAAAGGAGGGGTTTGGAATGAGAAGGATGAAGAGAGAAAGAGAGGACAATGGAAAGAAATAGGAAGGGCAGTGGAAAGAAAGAAGCAGTGGAAAGAAAAAGGTGAAAGGGAGAGAGAATGATTAAAGAAGGAGAAACAGGTGGAAGGGAATGGAAAGAAAAGAGGGGGAAAGATAGTGGAAGAAGAGGTTGATGAAGGGAATAGAGAGGAAGGAAAGGGTAAAGAGAGAAAAGATGAGGTATAGAGAGGAAAGAAGAGAGAGAATGGGACTGTTGAGGACCACAGGGGTCCCTGGAGGTGAGGGCCCTGGTGCAGCTACACCTCTTACACTGGTGGTAGCTCCGCCCTTGTTGTTCTGTTTTCTGTACCTGGAATCAATCAGTGTAACTATGGAACCATGTAATTCAGGGACTGCATGGCCCACTGCTTATAATAATAATAATATGTAACATAAATGATGCACAACATCTTCACAGAGCTCAAAACAGAAGGAATTAACATTTATCACACACACAGTGTCATGATCTGCTACTTCAATTGGACTTGGTAAGAACCTAGTTCAAACCTATCCAGCAGAATCAAAAATACCTCCGATGAGATCAGATCTTTAATCTCATCCTGTTGATTATATTTAGGTGGGCGGAGTGAGTTATCCCAGATAACAACACTGTAACATAATAGGCAGCCCCCTGCTTACTGGAAACCCCTGTACCTCTGATGAAATCAGTTCTTTAATCTCATCCTGTTGATTATATTTAGGTGGGCGGAGTGAGTTATCCCAGATAACAACACTGTAACATAATAGGCAGCCCCCTGCTTACTGGAAACCCCTGTACCTCTGATGAAATCAGTTCTTTAATCTCATCCTGTTGATTATATTTAGGTGGGCGGAGTCAGTTATCCCAGAAAACAACACTGTAACATAATAGGCAGCCCCCTGCTTACTGGAAACCCCTGTACCTCTGATGAGATCAGATCTTTAATCTCATCCTGTTGATTATATTTAGGTGGGCTGAGTGAATTATCACCAGATAACAACATTGTAACATAATAGGCTGGTGCAATAGCCTGCTAATATGTTTCTTTACAACAATTCCTATAACATGAAACATAATACATAAACCAACATACATACAGTATAACAGTGTAATCATATTTTAACCATAAACACTAAGAAATACATAACCATAATAATAAAAACGTAGTAACTCTGGCCAGTCAGGCCCAGGCCATAGTGTAAAACAGTCCAGTCAGGCCCTGGGCATGACACACAGTAATTAGATGTTATGCTAATTCCATTTTGCAATATCTTACTCACGGCTCTGTATATATTTTCCTATAATCCTCCTTCTCAACTTCAGTGTCACTTCCAGGAACCTTCTACCATAAATTCTTTTAATGCTGACCTCTCCTTTCAACTCTGGCTCTTTCTTGCTTCCCAGTTTAATTTCTGCACTATTATAAACAGACTTTATTCCCTGAGTTTCTTCCTCCTGCATATCCACAGAATCTCAGCACAGCTTCTCCAGAAGGAAGATTTACTTGGATGGTATATATATATAAAACTAGTTTATCAGCCTGTGTCTTTTCATATGGAACCACTGTCACACATGTGGAACACACATTCCAATAAACCATTGTGCATATATAACTGAACATACCACAATTGTGTGCTCAGCACTGCATTAGAAATACTCCAATACTTAGGTTTAAAGTATACAACCACTAATTACATTTTTATAGAATGTCTACTAGTATTTTATGGCAATATCAATGCAGGAACTGGGCTCTCAACATAAAGTGCTGAATTTCAGTAAAATGCACTTCACAGTGGATCCATAAAAATATGTAAGCTATCTATGTTAAATGGGAAGTTCCAACCTAAGCCCAAGTTGTTATATAAAAGAGTTCACTTATAAAAGTTCAATTATGTGTAAATGTTTTATCATTTGCTTTTTACTACAATTCCCCAGTATGTTAGATAATGTAAAGTGCTGGAGGACAGAAACACAACAGTGTAAATATCACAGTAAAGAACTCAGCTGAAGTTAGACTGATTCTTGAAACATTGACCCAGTTATTGTAAAGAGCTCATTGCAATTGCCACTGACACTTTCATATATTAATTGTATGTCTATAAATTAAATGATGATTGTGTTTTGGATTTATTCATGGATTAACAGACATAACATTTTGCACAAAACTTGTGCTTCTCCTCAAAATTAGCATCCTGTCCTATAGAAACCATAAATTACTAAATAAAGGCTTGTTGGTCTCGCTATAATCTATAGTGAAGCAGAAATAACAGATAAAGTTAGTGACAAAGAGTTATTTTGCAAAGAAGAACATTATGTTACTGATAAATAGAGTAGCATAGTAATGCTATTTCATTTCTATACTTTGAGATATAAAAATACAACTTTACCTTGACTTAGACAACACCAAAGTTGTAAATTATTATTTCAAGCAATACAAGCAGATGATACCCCATAGTAACTGGGTTAAGTTAAGGTGGCATGGGGATATCTATGGATTCCATATGAATTTGAGCTATGAATTTGAGCTGGAAAAGCAGGTACTAGTGATTAAATAATTATGTGCAGTGGGGGGAGGTGAGGGGTAGGATGACTAAAAGAGCATGAGTGCAAAAAAAAACTGTGAGGGTAGCAGTCAGGGAGGTACCAGCATTTTGGGGGGTGGGGGGGGGGGGGTTGATGAGTTGGAGGTGGGATTACAAAACGTAACATAATATTGAAGCCTGAAGTTGGTGATGCACTTTGGTCAAACATGTTGTATCTGCTCTTTTGAATAACAAAACTTAATAATGGGCAAAATGTTTTTAGAAAGTAAAAAAAATAGGTAAACTCAGATATTTTTATCTTTTAAACCAAATTGTACTTTACATTCATTTTCTTTTGACAGCTGATTCTGTTACTTTTTTTCAAGAGTGTGTGTACTTGTAAACTATTTAGTTTTCCATTACTGCTACTGAAAGTTCTGGCACTTATAGATGCTACATTATCACTGTGTAGATAGAACTCTGTGTGCAAAGTCCCATCCTACATTAGAAACTTGATTACTAGAAACCAAAATATACAGTGCCTTGCAAAAGTATTCACCCCCTTGACTTCTTACCTATTGTGTTACCTTACAGCCTTAAGTTCAATGTCTTGTTAATCTGAATTTTATGTGATGGATCAGAACACAATAGTCTAAGTTGGTGAAATGAAATTAGAAAAATATATACATAAAACTATTTTTTAAACTAGAAAACAGAAAATTGGCATGTGCGTATGTATTCACCCCCTCTGGTGCAGTCAATTACCTTCAGAAGTCACATAATTAGTGAAATGATGTCTACCTGTGTGCAATCTAAGTGTCACATGATCTGTCATTACATATGCACACCTTTATTGAAAGGCCCCAGAGGCTGCAACACCTAAGCACCACTAACCAAACACTGCAATGAAGACCAAGAAACTCTCCAAACAAGAAAGGGACAATGTTGTTGAGAAATACAAGTCAGCGTTAAGTTATAAAAAAATATCCAAATATTTGATGATCCCCAGGAGCACCATCAAATCTATCATAACCAAATGGAAAGAACATGGCACAACAGCAAACCTGCCAAGAGACGTCCGCCACCAAAACTCACGGACCGGGCAAGGAGGGCATTAATCAGAGAGGCAGCACAGAGACCTAAGGTAACCCCGGAGGAGCTGCAGAGTTCTACAGCAGAGACTGGAGGAAGGTGCTCTTGTCTGATGAGACTAAAATGGAACTTTTCAGCCATCAAAGAAAACCCTATCTGGAGCAAACCCAATACATCACATCACCCAAAGATCACCATCCCCACAATAAAACATGATGGTGGCAGCATCATGCTGTGAGGATGTTTTTCAGCAGCCGCAACTGGGAAACTGGTCAGAGTTGAGGGAAAGATGGATGGTGCTAAATACAGGGATATTCTTGAGCAAAACCTGTACCACTCTGTGCGTGATTTGAGGCTAGGACGGAGGTTCACCTTCCAGCAGGACAATGACCCCAAACACACTGCTAAAGCAACACTTGAGTGTTTTAAGGGGAAACATGTAAATGTGTTGGAATGGCCTAGTCAAAGCCCAGACCTCAATCCAATAGAAAATCTGTGGTCAGACTTAAAAATTGCTCTTCACAAGAGCAAACCATCCAACTTGAAGGAGCTGGAGCAGTTTTGGAAGGAGGAATGGGCAAAAATCCCAGTGGTAAGATGTGGCAAGCTCATAGAGACTTATTCAAAGTGACTTGGAGCTGTGATTGCCTCAAAAGGTGGCTCTACAAAGTATTGACTTTAGGGGTGTGAATAGTTATGCACATTGACTTTTTCTGTTATTTTGTCCTATTTGTTGTTTGCTTCACAATAAAAGGTTGTGAGGCAAGAAAACACGAAAAATGCCAAGGGGGTGAATACTTTTGCAAGGCACTGTAGATCCTACCACAGCATGATTGAGTATAAAAGGTAATCCATTATGGGATGTATTATTTTATTTTCCATTCTAAAAACATTTGGTATATTTTGAAGTATAGTTCTTCAAAACAGTATATTTTAAAATATGAATGCAGTGACATCATCTGAACACAAGTGTGTATTCATTATTTTGATAGGTATATATTAGAATTGTATAATAGCTGAGGGGTGAGGAAAGTAAAACACAAGTATAACCAGTAGATCAGTCCTTCATATGGTACTGTCTTTTTAAAATATTTGTAATGTTGCTGTAAACTGAGGCTCCTATACCTATTCATCAAGATACAGTAAAGAATCTATACAATAGGCTCAGAAGTAAATAATTATCCAGTAAAACATAACAGTATTGAAAATTATCATACAGCACAATGCATCAATCATACAATGCAGTCATTTAACTAAAGTTTCGAAACAGCTAAATGAAATAATAGTTTGAATTATTTTGCAAGATATTATTATCCAAATTGTTGTTATGCATAGTATTGTGTTCTCCCCACATATACAACCATGTCTATTTCTTCCCCCATCATGTTGTCTGCATTTGCCAAAATTAATGAAGTTATGATGAATAAAAATGCTGCTTATGAGGAATAAGACATTTAATAAAGCAACCTTCTCAACTATGTGTCCTAATTCTAGATCAAATGGACTGTTAATATAAATGTATTGTGTATACTCGAGTATAAGCCGATCCGAGTATAAGCTGAGGCACCCATTTTACCACAAAATACTGGGTAAAATGAGTGACTTGAGTATAAGCCGCAAGTGGGAAATGTGCTGCCCCCTGTGTCCCTCTTGTTCCCTCTGTGTCCCCCTCTCTCTCTGTGTCTCTTCTCCCCTCTCCCTTCCCTGTGTCTCTTCTCTCCTCTCCCTTCCCTGTGTCTCTTACAACCTCTGCCTTCCCTGTGTCTGTTCCCCCCTCCCTTATCACCCTCCTCAACCCCACTCCTTAACCTCCCTCCTCATCCTTAACCTCCCTCCTCATCCTCAACCTCCCTGCTCATCCTCAACCTCCCTCCTCATCCTCAACCCCCTCCTCAACCTCCCTCCTCATCCTCCTCCTCAACCCCCATCCTCATCCTCTCTCCTCAACTCTTCATCCTCAACCCCCCATCCTCAACCCCCTTCCTCAACCGCAACCCCCCTCCTCAACCCCTCCTACCCATCCTCATCCTCCCTCCTCAACCCCCATCCTCATCCTCAACCCCCCCTCAACCTCAACCCTCCTCAACCTCAACCCTCCTCAACCCCCCATCCTCATCCTCTCTCCTCAACCCCCCATCCTCAACCCCCCTCCTCACCCCCTCCTCCTCATCCTCAACCTCCCTCCTCATCCTCAACCTCCCTCCTCATCCTCCCTCCTCATCCTCAACCTCCCTCCTCAACCCCCCTCCTCAACCCTCTCCTCAACCTCCCTCCTCAACCCCCCATCCTCAACCCCCTCCTCAACCCCCCATCCTCAACCCCCATTCTCATCTTCAACCTCCCTCAACCCCCCTCCTCAACCTCAACCCCCCTCAACCCCAACCCACCTCCTCAACCTCAAGCCCTCTCAACCTCCCCCCTCAACCCCAACCCCCTCCTCAACCCCCCTCCTCAACCTAAAACCCCCTCAACCCCCCTCCTCCACCTAAACCCCCCTAAATACCTCCCCCCTCTCCCCTCACTTACCTGCTTGTGGTCCAGCCTCCACTCCTTGACCTGGCGCCGGCGCTCATGTGACGTCACATGCGCGCCTCGTCATTAGCATATACCGGCACCTGGTATTTAGGGGGGTTTAGGTGGAGGAGGGGTGTTTAGGTTGAGGAGGGGGAGGGAAAGAGACACGGGGGGTAGAGAGACACACGGGGTTTAGAGACACACGGGGGGTTAGAGACACACAGGGGTTAGAGACACATGGGGGGGTTAGAGAGACACGGGGGGGGAGAGTGACTCGAGTATAAGCCGAGGGGGCCCTTTTTTGCCTTTAAAAAAGGGCTGAAAAACTCGGCTTATACTCGAGTATATACGGTATGTGTTAAAATGTACATGCAGAGTATACTGTATATGGGTATATATAATGTGTTCACATTGGTAGAGGCAATAAAGCAAACAAATATGTTTAAGATTTACATTTTAGATGCCTACATATAAATATTAGCAAGTGCTATTTAAGGAGCACTGCAGTTAAAGAACAAAAAAACACTTGTTTGTCAAGTATGTACTAAACTAACAATATTAGAAGCTCTTTAAGCTATCGACATAAAACATTTTGGGGGAAAAACTCAAATTTTTAAGGCTCTGTTTATGAGCACATGAATCCATTTTGTGATTGTTACATCACATGCTGAGAGCTGGATGATGGAGGTGCAGGAGGAGGACACAGGGAAAAGTCAAGATCCATTGTTTGATAATAGAATAAAACTAAAATTTACATCACACCCTTCCCCCTTAGCTGACTCAGAAGCAGACACCTTGCATAATTCATTGAAACCATAGCTCTTCAGAAATGTAAATGTCCTGTACAATTCCGCTAATGTATTTTGTATTCTTTCTAATTAAGACCATGATTTTTTTCTTGTTTGAATATGCTTTCAGGCTAAAAGTTTTCAAATGTTTTTTTTCATTGTGCAGTGGTACTTTAAGGAATCGCTAATAGTTTGGAAGGGCATTTACATTTCTGCAGGAGCAGAGTTTGCACTTATTCCTGAAGCTGTCTCTTTCTGAGCACTGCTGGTGTAGATGGTGCAATGCACCAGTGCTCTCATCTGGGGGGCCTTGCTCTGTCCTACTTCTTTTTTGTGCTGGAGGATCACATGAGTCCCAAGGGGTTGCAGAAAGGTCTCAGGTCACTAATACAGTCTTTATCAGTGCCTGGTCACGCAGTCAGGACTAGTAAGGAAGTTATGGAAGGAGAGCTGCTTTTGGTTTTGGTGGTCAGGGTGGAGCACATACTGACTCTAATGGGTGCTGGTAGGAAGAATAGATTAATGTTATAAGGGGGCAGGTTGTCCATTGAGGTCACACAATCATGATTTATCCTTTATCCTGCCTATTGCTTTGTCTAAGGCACATACTTCCTCTAATGAATTAAGCACTAAAAATAAAGAGTGGCCTAATAATAGTATCATAAGGGAGAATGTTTTGCATTGAATATATTAAAAGAATCTTGATCTTCAACTAACAAATGAAAGGATACAGGAACCAGGAAGGTTTGCAGTCACTTGATGCACCAGATAGCCTGTTTGTCTTTATTTTGTGAGCCATTATTGGTCAAGACATGTGTTTTAATCTTAAAAACCATGTTCTCTAAACCTCTCTACAACAATATAATAAATCTTGAAGTTTATTTTAGACCTAAAATGATTTGTTAGAAAGTGGAAATTATGATTGTATTTATCTACCCACTGCTGACCTTCCTCAAGATCAGGCTATAAAATCTAACGTGGCAAACATTGGAATATATTAAGAAACTTTGTCTTTAATCATCACAGCTTTTCTCATTTATAATCATGTATGTTATACGTGGGCTACATTTTATTATTATCAAGCTGATATTCAGTTGCCTCTGATCTCGCTAATAATTGATTTCAGAAGTAAACTTTTTCTTAAGACCTCCATACTATTCTTATTTGAACGTAAAAAAAGATCCAAGTGTAGAGGCAGGGAAATAATTTCTTTCAGGTGTGATGGCACTTCAAACGTACTTTGGAGTTGAGCTTTCTGTCTGCCCAAAATATTGGGGGGGGGGGAGGAGAATTCAGAGGAAATACAACAAAAAGTAGAAATAAAATGTTTTTGACAAATCAGAGGCCCTACAGAGGAGGAGACATCAAAGAACTGGATTTGTGGACTTCTTTATCTGGAGAGCAGATGCATTTTTTTTATAGCATTGAGTTATAGCTTGCTGCTATATTATATGCATTTTTTCATATAAATTCAACAGCTGCAAATAGTAATTAATAAAATTACCGTACTAAGCATATATTTATACAGCAAATTAGCGAAGCATGTTTTATGTATTATCCTTGTTCTTTATGACTCATTATAATTAAACAGAATCTGACTAGTGAATATAGGAATAGAGTCTCACTTACTATAGTAGAGTTATTTCAGAAACTAAATGTTTCAGTTTGTGAAATCTGGAAATACTTTATTAAATTAAGTAATAAACATTAGCCAAATAACTGCATTATAAGTAGAGCAAATTATATGTGAATTTAGGAATGTGATCTGCTGCACATGTGCGTACTTGGTCCCATTTATTATTTTCCATATTGATGCTATCACACTTTGTTTCATGTGATACCTTTTAGTGCATTGATATGCATTGAGGCTGCGGTGGTCTATCTCATCTTATAATATAACTCAGCTGTAGAGTGAATATCTCAGTGCCAGGTGCTCTAGGCAGCTAGTCATATGTCAGTGTTGAGACTGAGAGTCTCATTAGGCTACAATAAAATGATCAGAATTTTTAAAATTACATTCCGGGATTTTTTATTGTGTAGATTGGGTGTGTGTATTGGCAGGAGTGAGGGCTTGGTGGTCTGAACAGAGTTTATACATATCTATAACTACAATACATTAAATATTGAACATGTAGGTTGATTACAGATTCCCTTTAATGGGCATTCATACTTAGCAAACAACAGGACAAACAAAGTTGACTGTACTGAGCATATATGGTCTATCTATACTGTGCACACAGAAGCCGGCCACATATACCGTTTCCTGGATTTGAAACACGTAAGTGGAGTTTACACATCATGTACTGTAAATTAGACTCCTAATGAATGGACTGGAAAGGGGATATATAATGTGAATATAATTTAGAGAGCTGTGGTTGTATTTGTTGATGCAAACTTCCTGTTTGGGATTTTTTCCAGAGGAAAGCTCCATTTAGCTAAAAACGACTATTAGCATCTCCATACTACCTCCTCTCCCCTCTTCCTTCTACCATTGATACATACAAAACATGTCCTTATTATGTAGCTCTAAGGAAGTGAAGTAGCAAGTACAAAATTAATGTTTAAAAAGTCTTAAAAATTCTGATTTTTTAAATCTAAAAACATTTTTAGATCCATGGCTTACACAGCTGCTATCATTGTTAGTTTATTCTATACAAGTGCCTTTTTTCTAGAACTACTGTAACCCTTCAATACTTACACAAATCAGCTTTTATTCTAACTGGAGACATATCGAGCCATAGACATTAGCTGGGAAACAGACAGCTCAGTTATGGGACTTTACCTTGAAAATTGGTAGTGGTGGAGCTAGTTATTGGAAAGTCCCGGTGAAAAATATTTTGGGACCCCCTTACGTGCAAGCTAGATCTCCCTGGGGGTCAACAAAATGGCTGCAAAATATGTATAGAGGGCCTTATTACCCTGTTGCACCAGCCCTAGCTCTGCCACTGAAATTTGGGACATCTGGTCACCCCAGACTACAATGTGTATGTTCTAAAGTTCTCCTGGGCCACCTGACTTACAGTCTCATTAAATTGCAAGCCCGTAAGTGTAACGTGAGACCAGCAACGGCTGCAAGCTCAAATTTCTGCCTACTTACGTTGCTATTAAATTGGAACCTGCTGCGAGCTATGGGATGGAGAGGCAAAATCGTAAATCATCTGTCGGACGTTGGATTTGCGGCCATGCGGATGATCAATTAGTGTAGACCGTAGTTACGGGTTCAGACGTAGCCAATGGAAAAAGAGATTGTCAGCGTTATGTCACTGAAAAAGGGGAGGGTAGAATACGAAGTCCTATGGGCTTCAATTACAAGTAGCGATCGGACCCACTTTCAAGTCATAATGCAATATTAATAAAGCCGTAAATATGATATTCTATTGCATGCGAGTTACAGTATATGTATTAACACATTGATTGCAGGGATCGATATAACACAAAATATAAACATGAAATAAAGTATTTTTCGGGTTCTATTTGCGGGCTTGAGAATGTTGTGCTATTAATTCTAAGACCTAACATCAACATATACAGTAGAGTGTTGTTATTCGTATTACAAGTGCTACGTATTGGACTTTACCCCCCTTGCGGGTGCTCTTGAGTACACATTGGGCTTTGGGGTCCATTTGCATGTTAAGGGCTTGCTCGTGTGTGACTTGATTGCAATTTAATAGCTGAATTGAACAAGCAGCGGTTACGGGCTTGACAGATCAAAGGATTTACGAGTGCAAAGTTCAACGTTTCTCAGCACGTAGCCTATTCCCGGCTGTCCTGCACATTAACACGCAAGTCAGCAATGAAGAGGTTTACAAGGCTAATTTAATAGCCTTCAGCCCTACTTTTTTTCACTACTTAGCCCCAATTTAATGAGGCTATATGTGGCCCCTACCTTTAAGTTAATGAACTTATAACAATGCTAAAGTCATGTACTTACAAGATGCTCTTCAGAATAGTTACACTTAGTAATAGGCAAAATGTTTTTAGAAAGTATATTAATAAATACATTCTTCAATTTCTTATATACAATTATGTTGCAGTGGGAGCCACTTACTGTTTGTTTCCACAGGTAGGCGGGATCTTAAATGCAGACGAGAATTCAGCTGCTAAATTGTAGCATTCTTTATTTCCAGCACTTTCAATAGGACTTATTTAACATTTAATAGTTAAAAATGCAGCTAAACAGACACAGCAATATTAGTTTTGAGTGGCGCATATTATTGCATACAATTCATTAAAACGTAAATGCTTTATTTATAATAATTCTATTTTTTTTTTTTTGTAGTAACCAATACCAATATGGTCCTAATGACTTATTTGCTACAGATGCTCTAATATATATACAGTTCGTGCATGTGGGTATGTACACTTATTAAATAAGGTAATTTTCTCCAAATAGCTCAATAGAATGCTTTATATAAACATGATCCGGAGTGAAACATTAAACAGAGATGCCGTTTCTTGCTGTATAAATGCCTTCAAGCAAATGTTCCTTTCTAGCTGTTTCCCTCATTAACTGTCTTTAAGCTGTATATGCTTCTTCTTTATAGATGACCTGGGCAAAGTTTTGAACACAGCAGACAGAACCGTAGCAGATGTCTTGTGATGTCCACCAGAAGGAAATGAAGTCATGGCGGAGAATATGAAGTGAATTAGAATTCCTTATATCTTATCAGACACAAGAAGACAAATATCAGTGAAAAGATTCATAGAAACATTTGCTTTTGTATCCAGGATTTACAATACTGGGTATATCTCCAAAATCTGAGATGTATTAATGCCTAGCACGGTAAGTGAGCTGTGAGGTTTAAAAATCACTTTATTAGACTTTTGCCGTCTTATCCTAATTGTAAGTACAGCTGGTGTAGAAAGAACCAACAGAATTTGTACTAACTTAGTTGTAATAGAAGAAAAGGTCTTTCAAGCTGGACTTCACATTCATGAAGCACCGTTTTTTGTGTGTTGTTCAGTCACGTCCGACTCTCTGTAACCTGATAGACTGTAACGCACAAGGCACATCTTTATGTCATGTTAATCCACTTGGTTTTCATGGCAGAGATAATGGTGTGGGTTGTTAGTCCCTTCTCCAGCGGGGCACAGCATACAGCTCCTGGTATTCCAAGGTGTTCTCCCATTCAAGTACTGACCAGGCCAAACCCTGCTCTGCTTCATGGTGATGTAACCACTTGGTTTCCTGACTGGAATTGAACCCAGGTTGCAGCAGTGAAAGCACTGAATATACCTGCATTGGTTTCAGGTCGGTTGCAGGTAGGGGCCAAAATACATGTTTTCTATCAAATTATTGATTGACAACACTAATCGGATGTAATATACAACCAATATTAGATTTGTGGACATGATAACCCACTCTGAGAGCAACCTCTTTCCGCTGGATCACTCTAGTGAGTGGGACCAGACTGATATACTACAGGATATTTCTCCCTGTAAAGGGCACACGAGAGATATAAGAGGTTGCTCTCAGAGGGCCTCATTCTATTAACGGCCGTAGGAGATGCGTGGCCTCAAGGACCGGCCGCAGGCTATTTGCCTATTCTATTCCCTTGTGGCCGAGGGCTCCGGCAGGCTTGCAGCCGGCGCCCTGTTATCCCTTGCGGCCGCACGCGCAGCAGGAAAGCCTTTGATCTACACGGCCGCAAGAGTTTCGGCCGCAAGAACGCCACGGTTGCTATTCAATTGCTATGTAAACCCTCTCGTCATGGCCGTAATTATCTAAAACCGAGCCGCAGCTTACTTGCACCAAAAAGGTCCCGCTAGCACCCAAGTAAGCACATAGTAAAGCCATCCTGCACTTTGATGAGACGATAAAGTGATTGGAGGTGTTAGCATTCATAGCACAATATTCCCCTACACTCAAATCTGAAAATAATTTTTAGTTTAATTCATGTCAAATATCCGTGGACAAAGTCCCAAGGGCTTGGAGTACCTCAGACCCGCAAAGGCTGCAGGATTAGCCTCCGTCAAGTCCGTAAATGGGTAAAATAGACCCATGGGTCGTAAAGGGCTAACTTACAAGTCGTAGCATAGAAAAGCCATCCTGTACTTTTATTAAAAGTGAAAGTGATGTTTAGTTTTAGAATTAATAGCTCAACATTCCCCTACTCTCAAATCCGCAAATAAAGATATTTAACTTCATGTTCAATCTTCGTGTTTTATCTATCATGCAAGCCTGCACGGGTTTGAATAACGAGCTACGGGCTTGGAGGACATGCGCCCTCCAAGCCCGCACGGGCTTGAATAAGGAGCTACGGGCTTGATCATTGAAGTCCGTGGGACTTGGACGGATTTTTAAATCAAAGTACAATTTGGCGATGTGCAAGCTTGAGAATGTTTTGCTATTAATCCTCATGCCCCCCTATTATGTTCCCCATCATTTACAGTGCTTTGCAGTGCTGGATTGAATATATATTGGCTTCTACAATGCTTTGTTTGCGGCCCTCAACCTCCGAACCCGTACAGGTTTTAACAAGGACGAGCCCGGGACGGAAAATAAACCGTATATCGGATTTGGGCGATGTGCAAGCTATTAATCCTCATGTCCCCCATTATGATGCCTAGCATTTACGGAGCTTTACAGTGCCATCTTGAATTTATATTTGCATTTACAGTTTTCTGACTTTGCGGCCGGAAAACAAGATTTACGGGCGCAGGAAAAACGCTTGCGGCCGTTTGCATGATGTGCGGCTGGCCGTAAGGGGTATATCCTTGCGGCGCCGTCCATTTGAATAGCAAGGTAGCAGTAGCTCTACACGGGGGCCGGAAGATGGCCGCAGGGAATCGCAGCTTTGCGGCCATTTTACGGCCGTTAATAGAATGAGGCCCAGAGTGTTTAACATGTCCATATAACTCACTGATTACATTTAGTTTGTTCTCCGATTGAGCACCTCTGACTTTGTTGTTTTTAAGTGAAGTGAAGAGTGGAAGGGCTATCACTGGCATTTATTGGCTATAAACTTCCAGAAATCTCAAATTCTATGCAACAAAAGCCTTTATGTCTTTATTCTCTTACCTGCCTTGTAGGATCTGATGCGGTTCTCAGTTGCTCATGACAAGCCACAATTCTTATAGTACACCATTTTGAAACTGGTGTGCCATTTGCTCTGATTTCCATGTGTATAATTTAGGAGAATGAGCTCAGCACCTGTATGCCTATAGTTTGTATTTCCGGCATACTTTTTGTGCTTCTGTATTGTTCTATGCTACTGTGCCTAACTACCTGTCTCACTGCTACAGCCTTTCTGAGTGCGAAGCTACCCATTACATCCTTCAGGGTCTGCTTGGATACCTGCTCCAGCCATTTACAACTATTAAGTTAGCTGCTCCATCCTACGGCCTTTAGTATTTACCAGGCTATTTGCTACATCTTTCAGAGTCTGCTTGGCTTCCTAGTCCAGCTTATTGTGTCTACCAGGCTACCTGCTCCAGCCTTCAGTATTTATCATGCTATCAGTTGTTTAGTTATTCAGTAATGTCTGACTCTCTGTGACCCGATGGACAGCAGCACCCCAGGGTGCTTATCCATAAGGTTATCTTGGCAAAGATACTGAAGTGGGTTGCCAGTTCTTTCTCCAGTGCACCAGGACTTCTCTGACCTCTCTGCTATTACGTGCTCATCTTGGGTTACCCTACATGGTATAGCTCACAGCTTCACTGAAGTCCACAAGCCCCTTCACCACAACAAGGTAGTGATCCAGAAGGTGCTGTTTACAATACAGGTGCGTTTAGCAACAACTAAAACAGAACAAACATCATTGTGTGTAAATATAGTTCTTTTCACTAGATGATAACAAGACCAAATTGCTAATAAGAGACATTAACACAAATTAAACAAAACTTAAGTGCCACTAGTATACGCATATAAAGTAGTATGCAAAGAAGCTACTATGCCAGATCACAGATGAAAAAGAAACTGTTTTGTGCTGCTGATGAGTAGAAACACAGAGTTAGTGGGTGAAGCTTGAATCCTGTAGACTCATTTTAAAAATATTGTCTTTTTTGAATTAGGCTAAAATGTATAACAACATTTTTAAATATAAATATAAGTTATTTGCTTACAAAAATAATATCAAATTAAAATATGTGAGCAATAAAAGTCTGACAGAATTGTTCATACTTTCCATGCTAGGAAATATACTAAATTAAATTGGATGTATTTTGGAATATTCATCATTATTAAGCAGAATTCCAATTATTTCATAATACTATATTTAAACTCCATAAAACATTTTTTTTTAATTCAGCACTTTGTGCATATCTATTTTTCTTCTTCTATTACCATAATTTGTATGCAAGTTTTCTGACTATAAAAGGTAATACTGGGATTAATCCACCTTTTCTGCACACTTATTCATGTAAATCCATTTTTTTATTTCTAGCAGCTGTGCGTTCCCTGAACAAAAATAAACTATTATTTACTCAATCTAAAAAATCTAAGGAAAATAAGTCTAGCAACATTATTTTACCTACAACCACTTGCTATCAATCTGTATTTTGATTAAAAAGGGTGTACATGGTTATAACTGTTAACTAAAATATGTAGGATAATGATCCAGTGTACACTTAAAATGATAATTTTTGGAATCAGAATGTTTTTCCCCTAATAAAACAATTAGAAATGTTTCAAAGGGGGGTTTGTACAATTGTGACAATTCAGAAAAAATATAAAGATCAGAAGAGATCTAAAAAGGGGGAATTTGATGGACTAAAAGTCTTTTTTAACCTAAATTACTATGGGCCTCATTCTATTATCGGCCGTAAATCGTCCGTAAGGCTGCGATTCCTTGCGGGGGTTCTGTTTGCTCGCGATTCTATTATACGGCCCCGCAAGGATCTCCTCTTACGGCCGGCCGCATATCTTGGAACCGGCCGTAAGCTCAGAAATCTAAAAAGGCAAAAATAAATTCAAGCCTGCACTGTACAGCTCTGTAAATGCTAGGGATCATATTGGGGGACATGAGGATTAAAAGTAACCCACTCTCAAGCTTGCACATCAGCCCAAACCCGAGTTCAAATTAACTGTTTATTTTCCGGCTGCGGCGTTGGAGTGTCTGAGGTGCTCCAAGCACTCTGGACTTTTTACATGGATATTTTACGGATATTAAAAAATATATATTTTACGGATTTGAGTATAGGGTAATTATGTGCTATTTTTTCTAACACCGAATATCACTTTATAGTCTTCTCAAAGTGCAGGATGGCTTTATTTGAGCTATTTTATGTGCTTAATTGGTGCTAGCGAGACCTCTTTGCTGCAAGTAAGCTGCGGCTCGTTTTTAGCCTTGCAGACAGGGTTCCCGGAGCAATAGAATCGCAACCAGGCTTTTCTTACGGCCGGTTTCCTTGCGGCCGTTTTAGATCAAAGGCTTTCCTCCGGCGCGATCGGCCGCAAGAGATAGCAAGGCGCCTGCCGCAAGCCTGCCGGAGTCCCCGGCCGTAGGGGAATAGAATAGCCGTAAAGCTTGCGGCCGGTCCATGCGGCCCCGCAGTGGCTGCGGCCGTAATAGAATGAGGCCATATGTAAGGCATGATTTCATGATATCTTATCTTACTGAATGGCTATTGCTGTAGATACATTAGCAACAGTTTTTCACAAAAAAAATACACAGGCTTTAAGTGTGATGTTTTTGAGAGTGAACTGTCTATACATTTATCCATATCCTAGCTCTAAATAATTATCTAGATGTTATTATAATCTACTATCAGTTGATTCAGCTCTACCTTTTCTCTCTCCCAACCTGGTACAACAATTATTATTATTATTATTATCTTTTATTTGTATTGTGCCAACATATTCCGTAGCTCTGTACAGGGGATAAGAACAGGGGAAATACAAGTTTAACAAATTCAAAAGTTGAAGGGTTCTGTTTTGGGCTTAGAATCTTAGCAGAAAGTGCTTTATCCCAAAGCACCCTACAAGACTGGAAACTCGCTAATTACAATCTAAAGGCAATTAATGGGCAAGGAACTGGGCAAGAGTAACAAATAAGGAATAGCAAGGGTCATTTTATTTTAATTGAAGGTCTAGGAGTCGCATACGCAGCCCCTCAAGTGATAAATTGACTCTTACTAGTTTAGATTCTAAATTATTTTTATCAGCACTGGAGGAGATTTTGACAGTGTCATACAAGGTGTGTATCTGAGTCACAGACTCTGTAAAGTTCTTTTTCCTCAGGAGGACTGCAGGAGTTAACTTTCCTGCTCAGATGATTAGCTGTACCTGGGCAGGCCTGATTTAAGACTGCTCCTGTAGTATGGGGGGACTGTTTATGGGCTGGGTGTTTGCGGTTTGTCTGAACAAGAGAAAGACACACACATAGAGACAGCAGCCTGTAACTTATGATATTTTGACGCAGAGTGGAGACCTGGAAATCTGAAGAATATAAGCCAATGATTGTAAACAAAATATTGGACTGTTTGTTTTTGCTCCTATCTATGCATGTATTGACATATTTTTGAAGATTTTATCATTGAGAAAGCCCAGGAACAGTGAGAAACGCGTTTGATATATATTTTATACTGATAGTCATCAGATATGCTTTAGACTCTTTTTATTGATTGTATTTGTATGAATAGTTATATCTATTCTGCATAAAGTGGATACAAAGCTTTCAATTAGCTTATTTATATATACATGCTATAAGGTGGAGATCCCATATACTGTGACATTTACTGGTGCTTCTTTTGAATATACTCTAGAACCAGAGCTATTAAACTCTGGCAGTTTGTATTTGAGAATATGGGGGCTTCTAACTAAAACTCCATGTGATAAGGGTTTATGTTTTTATGTGGATTGTTAACATGTGCCTGATAAAATAAGCAATCAATATTGATACTAACTGAACTTGTGAACCTTGGACTGGAGGGATCACTGCTACCTCAGACCAGGAAATAAATCTATGCAGATTGTGGTATATATATATATATATATATATATATATATATATATATATGCAATGTTCTATGAGGTAGGAACATGTGAGTGGCCATTTTACTTGATTTTATGTTGTGATTGAATAATTGAATAAATGTAATGGATCTTATTTCCCCATTCCCCTTTTTTGTTTTTTCTTCACCCAGGTTTAGCTGGTAGAGAGCAGGTTAGCGAGGAAACTTTTTACTAGTTAAAGTAGTGTTTCAGTGGAAGCTAGGCCTGTTACTTTGTATTCTGTCTGTTATTTATATATAACTGCCTAATTTTTTTTGTAAAACTTGGAAAAAAATTATAGCCACTTATAGTGTGTTCCTCCATGAGAGAGAGAGAGAGAGAGAGATAGAGAATAACACATAACCATTTGCATACAATAAGGAAGGTTAGACATATTAAAGCTTAAAAATATAGTATTATTTTACTGGAAGTGAGTGGAACCTCCCAACAGAAGTTGTACTAGTTAATACAAAATTAAGCTTGAGACAAGCCAAGACCAAATAGTGTTTGTGATTTAAAGGTAATCTGGTGTTGAAGAAACATCAGATGTTTGTATAAAACCTAACTTTTCTTTTCCTAACAAGAAGCAATACAGTATCTGTAATAAAAATATATATAAGGTATAGGGTTTTTCTTTTTTGTTTAAATACTTATTTCATAAGCAATGTGTTTTCCCATTTAAGACAAGTTCCAAGTCTGCTGTTTTTTTTTTCTTTTTGGTATTCAGATTCTAATCTTCATAAACTGTATAACTCTGTACTGTGTGGTGACCAACAAGCGCTCATGTCCCAAACTGTGGTATCAGCGGTTTCTTCATGATTTGAATAAAGCTATTTTATGCACCTCAGTTGCTGGGATTTATGCTGTCACAGGCTTTGTTTGTGGCAGGATAAGCTAATTATATATAAAGGTGCTCCTTGCCAGCAACTGCGGACCTCGCAACATTTACGGACTTTTGACACAGAAATACGAGACGCGGGACTTAGAAAAAAAAACATTACGACCTCGCAAAAGTACGACTTTAACGGCTGACCCGCGCGAACCTCAAAACATTCAAAACACAATAAATACAACAAACACATAAAAAGCTTACCCACAGCAAGTGAAGTTACACCTCCATTTAAGTCCAATTTGAAGAGTTTAGACACCCGATAATCACCTAAGCGGGAGAAAAAATGGCCGCCGAGAAAACTAAAACGAGGCTACAGGACCCTAAACACGCAAAACACCACAGATTTTCCGAAAAAGCCATATGAGCTCCAAGAACAAGGACGCTAAATCACCAACTGCCGCGTACAACACATTCGGTGCCATTTTATAACACTACCTTACAGAATGCAGAAGTACACCACTACCCTAACTGATTTTCCTCGCACACGCACACTATTTACACTACACACTGCACACATTGCTCACACTTACACAGCAGCTCCACAACACTAAAAACACACATTGTATGCTGCAGCAAGATGATAACAGATTGTCAGCTCTTCAGCATAATGCTTCCTGCATTTATTACTTAAAAATAGGTAAAGTATATTCCTTTGTTAATGTATTATTTAGTTCATTACCATACACCAAACAGCATTAGCTCACTCAATTTGATTCCCGTAATTTTTTGACGGGCAATATTCTAGTATATATATAATTAGGAAAACATTTTTTTTAAATGCTGATATTGAATTAGTGTTCGCTAGTGAAAATTAAATTAAGGTACCGTAATTCTTTTAGGTGCTTTTTTGTTGGTCAAAAAAATTGTAAAAGAAGAATGAAAAAGCAGGTCAAGAGGTTCTTAGCTGTCAAATGGTTTGTTATAATAGATGTCATTTTCACAGACTATAGCTTAGACTTCTATAATATGTGTTTATGAACAGTATGAGCTTTTTTACAATGACCTTTCTAATATACTTTTTTTTAATGTATACTACATTAGAAGATGTAAAAACCACTGAAAATGTGTATAATTCAATGACATGATAAATGAACAAAGCTCAATATTTGTAATATCGAACACTACAAACACACATTTTTGTTTAAATTCTTAGTCACATCCATTATTTTATTTGAGTAAATTTATCAACACATCACAGTGACATGTTAACAGATTAGAGCAGAGGGATTAAGCCAGAGGTATACAATTTTGCAGGGTTCCCTGGTGGTCCAGTGGTTAGGATTTAGTGCTTTCAACGCTGCAACCTGGGTTTAATTCCAGTCAGTGAATGAAGTGGTTACACCACCCTGCAGCGATGCAGGGATGGGCCTGGTCAGTACTTGGATGGGATTCCACCCAGAAATACCAGGAGCTGTATGCTGTGGCCCACTGGAGAAGGATCTGCCAACCCTCACCAGTATCTCTGAAATGAATACCAACAGCCCCGTTAAAAATTCCCCCAAAACCATTGATTTACAGCTATTAAATTGGCCTCTCAAAGCTACCCGCAAACAGTCTGAAAGCTACCTGAAAACCCTACAGGATATCGAAATCTGGACTCCTTGATCTGTCAAGCCCATAACTGTTACATTTGAATATTGGCTATTAAATTGCAACAAATTCCCTGGTGTTCAAGCCTGTAACCCGCAAATGGATGCAAAAATATTACAGCCTCCAAATAGGACCCGCAAAGAGAAGTTCTCAACACTGTAAAAGACAATATAAACACACCAGTGGACTCTAAAATATGGGGAAAGCATGGAAAGGCATTACAATTACTTGCACAATAATCCCCTAATACAAAATAGGCATTAAACAAATATTTTATTTCATCATATGTTGGAATCGTCATGCATATGCCAATATGAAAAACCATGCTGCAACACACATAAAGCAATTAAAGTCACACTACCTGATCAAATTGCAAGACAAAAACATGAAACGGATGCCATATTAACCCTTTCTCACTCACAGGGGTCTAATGTGGACCGTGCAATATACATATGATTGCCTATACATCTTGCTCATCACATCTACATTGGGAAAACAAATAGTGGCCAAATTACACCGCCACATCACATAAATCAAGTACCAGGGGAACATTTTATTATTTGTTGTTTATTCCTTCAGTCATGTCTGACTCTCTGTGACCCCACGGACTGCAGCACATTTAGCTAGGTCTCTGCGTGTGCTGTTCCACAAGGTTTGCATGCCAAAGATACTGGAGTGGGTTGCCAGTTCCATCTATAGTGGACTTTGATTTGTCTGACCTCTCTGCTATCACCTGCCCACTTACAGTGGCCTTACATGGTTTAGCTCACAGCTTCATTCAGGTACACAAGACCCTTCACCACCACCACTTAGCAATACAAAAGGGGACCAGGGGAACATACACCACACTAATGTAAATTGATGAATAGCAAAACATAATGGGAGGTCACCAAATGGGAATGGGTATACATCTTGGCACATGGCCACCAGCAATGGCGTGGGACTCCCCACAATGGGCGTAGCGGAGATTATCCCTGCTGGAGGGGAGTTGGCTGTTACTCCACGTGCCTCTGCACAGCCTACATGTGTTTTTGCGGCCCCTCCTGATGGGTTAGAGTAGATTAGTGTGGTGTATGTTTCCCTGGTCCCTTTCAGGATTTCTATGTGCTGGTGGTGAAAGGGCTTTTGTTCTTCAATTAAGCTGTGAGCTATACCATGTAGGGTCCCTCTAGGTGGGCAGGTCATAGCAGAGAGGTCAGACAAATCACAGTCCATTAGAGAAAACTGGCAACCCACTCCAGTACCACCTGTCATATTGTTTCCAGGCCGTAAGGGGAATGTTGATACTCCACAGTATCACAAATTGGACTTTGCATGTATATGAACCCTTTGTTATTATTATATATAATATATATTATTATATGATATCTAATGCTATTATGACTATTATTATTGTTACTAGCGACTTGCCAGTCAAAAATGAAGGTAATAAAATATTAAGACTGGCAATGCTGTTTGCCACACAATGAAAGGCTCTCCCACCTCTAACTTGCGGGCCTCGCAATGAGTGCATTTGGCGCTCATTGCAAACCTGTCCCACCATCTACTTTACAGTCCTCGCATTGAGTGCCGCTCATTACTTTATGGACCTTGCGATGAGCGGCTTTGACGCTCATTGCAGGTCTGGGCCAACCCGCCACTTTCATGCCTCGCAATGAGCGCCTTCGGGGGTCATCCCAAGCCCAGTGATGAATGCTTTTGCCACTTTTTGCGATGCGCTCCCCACTCTCTGACCCCTGTGACTGTTTTCCCACTCTCGCTTCCATGTGTCTCTTTCCCCCTCTCTCCTTCCCCCTCTCCCTGCCCTGTTTCCCCCCCCTTATTTCCCTCTCTTGTGTCTCTTTTCCCATGTTCAACAGAACTCTACCTGTCCGCAGAAAAGATGATCATAGACCATCATATAGGCTAAGATCCAAGACTCTGTAGCCAGGCTAGAGTAGGGTAACATTGTGACCAATAGATTGTCACTGAGGAGTGCTGTTGAGAAGGCACAAACATATGCGCAGCCCCTATGTCCTCGTCCGCCTAGGCACAGGGTCCCAATCCCTCGTGGCAAGCTACCGTCTTTCTGCTGGTGGTGGCGGGGGGGGGGGGGGGGGAGGCAACCCCCTGGGAGACAGTGACACCTGCACCTGCAGTGGTGGAGGAGAGGGGGGACCAGGATGCGGGCGGCCGGGGGATGCCTCCGGGGTGGAGGAGGCAGGGCTGTGGACCAGAGCGCTCTGGTCCTCCCCAATCCTGAGCAGCCCGGCTAGGTAGGACTCAGTAATTATATGATGCCTCCTCTCCTCCCTATTGCGCCTTGTCAGGCTGCGCATTACCTCTGCATGATTGGCGGAGATGCCTGGATCCCCCGAAGACAGTCCACCTGCTGACGCATGAGGGCCACCATCTTCACCTGTGCAGCCTGGCCTGATGTTGAGGATGGAAGTCCCAGGGGCGTGGTGTGGAGGTGGCGGTTTTGGAGTGGGTGGGGTGTGGGGCCCGGCTGGAGGGAGTTGCAGTATCGACGGTGGTGTGGTTGGGCTCGGTAGTGGTGGTGGCGGCCAGTCCATATACCGCATATACCGCAATTGGATTGTAACGGCCGATCCCCTAACAGCTTGCATGCGTGAAAAGGGTTTACAGGCTTGCGTCTATGGCCTGTAAGTAACAGCATGGTTGGATTTAATAGCTCTGTAACACAGCAGAATTTCACGCCCGGAGGCTTTGCAGGTGCGCCGTTGCAACGGCCTTCAAATTTAAGGTTGATTCAATTTACAACACTTTACCATATGCCATTTGGATGAAAGCAAAATGTGAGAAATCAAGAGGCTCACTCCCACAGGGATGGAGTTTGGAAATAAGTAGAATAAACAGATCTCAGGTTTTAAGGGGTAGTAAGATCTTTGTAATGAAGGAAATTTGCCTGTATCTTAGCACAGTCCCACCACATATGCAGAACCTATATTCCCTCAATCTCTCCAGCATAACGGTGGGCAGTGTGGTGGGCAGTGTGTATCACTTTAAAAAAAAAACAATTCTATTGGACGAGCAAATTGAGGATTTTTTAACCAGGAGGCGGGCTTTATACCAATCCTCTTCCAGCCAAATATTATCTAAATAGCAGTAGGATGGAGGGCATGGTCTTTGAGCTTTGAAACCGGTGCCTATAGTGCTTTCCCCAAAGCACCTTGCAGGATTGAAACTCGCAGACTTACAGTCTAACCTTATCCTACATGACATGCTTTAATATGAAAAGAGCTTTAGTAAAGGATAAAGATGTACTAGTCATTGACCACTATCTTCACAAGCTGATCACTGCCCTTCAGCATCACCACAATCGGTAGGGCATGTTATGAACAGGTTAGTAGTACTCCGTGAAGAGACAAAATATTTTACATACAGCAAACCTCTATGACATTTTGATTAGCAAACATTACAATCACTTTAATCTCCATCATTTCCTCCTTTAGTGTTCTTGCTTCACAAGACATTACTTTTTCCTGGGTTATACCCCTTTCACACACTTACTGTTTGCTTGCTTGCTAAATTGTATGTAATGCTATTGTTAAAATCTGTCTTTACAATTTGGTTTTATAGAAACTGGAGTTGATCTACACTGTTCTAAAATGATTTTGTCAGGCACAACATTACTGTTAGTGTAAAGTAAGACAATCATTCTTTCAATCCAACTGTTATTCAATGCAGAATAGGTGGTTTCTTTACAAACCAAAACAAAGAATAATATTTATGACAAATAAATTATTAATACAATAGGTATTGTATAGATCCGGGTGTAAGGACTATTACTGCCCAGGGCCACCTGCTATAGACTACAGGTTAACTACCCAAAAGGACCGTTTGTGTTCTTGGAAATCTCAGCACCAGTACCCTGATATCTGGCTTCTGTATTAGTCAGAGTCTCTCCATCAGGAATCAGCACTTCCAGGAGTCTCAATAACCTTCCTATGGTAGTGATCAGGACAGGTTACTTGCAGGGTGGAGATAGGTTCAGTATCGCAGCTGCCAGGAGCAAAATAAGAGACACACGATTTCTATATGTCTCCAGAAGTGAATTGTTTTAGTCAGTAATATTTATAGCAGTTAGATACAGAGGGGGTGTGCACAGTTTAACAATGAAAGGATGTACAATTACAGGTGATGACCCCCCATGGGGTCTAGCAGTACCTTGACACCTGAGAACAATAGGGCTACCTTCTAATACACATCCTGCCATTTCTGTGTCTGAGTGGTCCAGATAGAGTACATGGCAGATGTGATTAACTGAATTTGCTAACAATGGGCCAGAACTGACTCAGCACACCCTGTGTTAACCCTATCATGATCACTCAGTCACAGTTTAAACATAACACAGAATACAGTAATATTACATGGGGAATTACATACAGTATACAGGATAAGGCAGAGACATGTGCCATAAGACCACATGCAGCATGGTGGTACACTATGGCACTATGTCTTGGGGCTATTCACCCCACCACCCACCTGCCCACATTCCCCATGTGACAATATAGTTCCCCTACCCATTTTCCAATGGGGCAGTCTGTCCTCTTTGGTGGCTCAATGCACCAGGATCCAGGCCCCGGAAAGGGGTCTGAGAAATTACTGCCCCCTTCCAGACAGCAGTTCTGGGACTATGATCCTTAATGGATGATAATCTTGAACTGCAGCCCATAGACCAAGTCCAAGTCCTTATCCAAATAAGAAAAAATGTTGGCCGAAGTGGCCACTGCATAAATAACAGTGCATGTCCTCCTCCTGGAGGGGGTAGGAGGTTTGCCCGGCCTGGGGGTGGTTGCCCATCCTTCAGGAAAGTGTCCACAGTCTCCAAACCCGAATTTCTGTAGGTCTTGGGCTCATTTGTACAGTTTTTCCATGGGGTAAGAGCTAGCAGCCAATTTTCAGCCTCCCCCCCCCCCCCTTTTTCTCCACAACATCTGGGATACCAATCCTCAGAGTCCAAAGTAGCAACACAGCCCAACCCCAGCTCCTTTTCCTTCAATAACCCATCCCAAATTGCAGGCATTAATCTTGGGGACACATCCAAGGTTTAAGAAACTATGATCTCATCCAGGGGCATACTGCTACACCCTTGGCCACAGGCAGGTAGTGGTTCTGGGGTATCCCATCTATTGAGCAGCTAAGGCGGAGGTAAAAAGCACTTCCCCCCGGCACAATCTCCTTAGAATCAGTTGTCAATGCAGGGTTGGGAAAAACAGAGCAGGACTCATGATTAGGGTCTCTGGATGGAGACCCTTTCCTGGCTGAGACTCACCCGGGGTAGCAGACTTCGCTGGGGTCAGTAGCTCCTTAGGGTGAGCATCTTCCAGGGCTGGCAAGGTTGGGATCACTACTGCATCTAGGGTACACTGTGTCAGGTTCTCTGGTACCATGGGCTGCTTGCCCATATGCTTTACCTTTGGGGCTGCCTGGACTGAAGCGATCCCTATTAGACCTGCTGGCAACTTTGCAGGGCTTGGGAGTGGAGACTCAACTTGCTCATTTCCTCAGGGTCTCAGTGCCAGTGCCCTCACCTGAACTCCCACACTTATCTGAATTCACCCGATCCATGCTGGAGAAGAGCTCCTGGGTTTCAAGGCCCCTCTCGTGATAGCCTCATGCCCCGATCTGGCATCACACTCTCCATGACAGGCTTGGCATCTGCACCTGTTTCCTGATCGCTTGGACATCAGCGATCTGTGGTTTAGGACAGATAACACACGAGTAGTTGGGCAGACTCTCAGGGCTTGCACCCTCCTCTGCCAACTGTTCAGTCTCCAGCTCCTTGCCCTTGGTTAGTGGCTGGAACTTCTCTGGTTGTTGGCCATGCCCCAGTGGCTGGTGCTGCTTAACACTGCTCCCCAGTCCTGCATCTACCAGGGTATGGACTGTTCTCTTGGCGTCCCTATCATGGTGAGTTCCCAACAATCTCTCTGATCTTGCCTGTTCTGTAGCAGTCAGATCTCCAGGTACCATCTGGTTTCCTTCCGTCACCTTATAGGGATGTAGCCAACAGACCATTTCCTCTGGCAGTGTATCCTTTGTAGTCTCAGCTGGGGAAGCATGGGGTAACTCCAAGTACTTGAGCCAGGTCCCACCTGGGCCCGCTCCTCAAGCAGTTCCTCATACTCTTTTTCTGACTCCATTTATTTATGGATCAATGGTTTGAGCAACTTTTCTTCTTCTGTCCCTGGGTCTATTTCCAAGTCCTTTTGGCGTTGTGCCAATAGGATTTCCCAGCACTCTGTGGTTCCAAGGCCACACTTTGGATCTCCCTGCAGCACATCCAGGAGCCCTTCAACTAGCATTAGGTCCACATACACATGTTCCAAGTTGAGCTCCAACCACACCAGGTCCTCAAGTCGTTCTGCTAGCTTCTCACCCGGCTGGAGCCCAAAGAAAGATATCTGCTGATTTAGAATAGATGTCCACCTATCCTTGTCTGTGGCAATCCGTTGCCTTCATCGCTCCAGCATAGTGATGATCAGACTCCTTTTCTCCCTGATCACCTTTGCTCTGCAGGCCACCATGTGGTCCCTGATCCCATCTATCCATTGCTGGCTTTTCTTGAACTCGGACCTGGATTTGAAGGTTTGGCAAAATCGCTGAATGGTTTATGCCTCCCCGCCAAGCCCCTGAAAGTACCGGACTTCAAAACTGCATATATAACCATATCCCATCCTTGCTGCTGGTACTTGCACAGAGATCCGAGCACTGCCAATCAGCTATGACAATCGGGGGTAGAGGCTATTACTGCCCACGGCCACCTGATATAGACTACCAACAATGAACGTTTGGGTTCTTGGAAATCTCTCCATCAGGAGTCTCTCCATCAGGAATCGGCACTTCCAGGTGTCCCAGTAACCTTCCTGTGGTAGTGATCAGGACAGGTTAATTGCAGGGTGAAGATTGGTTCAGTATCGCAGCCGCCAGGAGCAAAATAAGAGACACACGATTTCTATATGTCTCCAGAAGTGAATTATTTTATTTTTGAAAAGTCAATTATATTTATAGAAGTAATATTACATGGGGAATTACATATAGGATAAGGCAGAGACATATGCCATAAGACCACATGAAACATGGTGGTACACCATGGCATTATGTCTTGGGGCTATTCACTCAACCACCCACCTGCCCACATTTCACTTGTGACAATATAGTTCCCCTACCAATTTTCCAATATGGCAGTCTATCCTCTATGATGGCTAAATGCTCAATGAACCAGGCCCTGGAAAGGGGTCCATGATAGGTATTATCTGTCCTGCTAAGGAATTACTTGTGTTTCACCACGTAAGAAACACCAGCTTTTCTAAAATCTTAAACTTTTGTTTTTGTATGGTTACAAGTCATTCTTATTAGTATATTAAGTCATACTGACTGTAGTCTCATAATCTTAAATGACCACTGTAGTGCTTATAAATTAGGGTTTCATTTGTTTATTTAATTGGTTTGCAATAAAATCAATATTTGAAGAAAAATAGTAGATATCTTTTGAAACTTAAATTTGAAGTTTAGTGGTTCTAGTGGGGATGATCGATATGGAGTCTTTATCTATTGTCCTGGTAACCTTGTTTAACAATAGCAAACATTTATTTTGGAAAGAATCCCAGTCATTATTCCTCCACTTTTGATTAATTTTGTCGACCCCAGGAGCCGGATGAACTCGTAGTACGGGCTGGGTGAGTGACTGGTTGCCGGCCATTTCCTAGTCAACCCAGGTACTATATTTGGATTATATATAAAGATTCTGATTTGCTCATAGGACACATAACAATTTAAGTTCAAGTTATTGTTTGTTCAAAGTTGATTTTTTTTAATCATTTTTTCCTTTTATTTAATTTATTTTCCATTTTTCTAATATGTTATATGAAACATTGATATTTTAAATCTAAACTTGGTGTTGTTATTTACAACATAAGATCTCAACCATCATTGTTTATTTTATCAAAATTGTTATAGAACTTCTTACAACCTTTCAATTTAGAATATAGAAAATGTTGAAATGTGTTCTATCCGTGTTAAACAAATAATATGCCCTGCATAACAAACAAATTCCTTCTTAAACATTGTAAAACCTTATTAAGCAATAACAAATATTGAAACAGAAAATATAACTTTTATTTGTTTTAATTAAAAATTCATTTTGGTCTTCATTTTATTTTGCATATAAAAAAACATCACCTGAGAAAATAATTTAAAAACAAATGGTCGTCTACACAGAGAGAAAGAAAATAATTTTAACTGCTTTGCACTAATTCTCTTTGTGACCTTAATATTCAAAATATATCTTACAAAATTTATCAGCCAAAATATTTCCATTTGGTTACAGTCCCTGTTCCTGGTCTAAGTCTAAGTATTTCTGCTCTATTATTTCCTATTAGCAATGCCTCAAAATTGAACAATCTCCTTTATGAAATTGTTGTAATCTGTTTCAATATAGACCATAACAATTCTTTCTATTATTTTTAGGAAAATAACACCTCCTTGATTTTAACAAATTCCTAGGGTCTTTCCATGAACTTACTAATATCTAGAGGGCTTCTGATATTGTTATTATCTAATTCCACTGAATATTTTCATAGGAAATTAAGCAGAAACTAAAGCTAAGGTAACCGCAAGGGAACCCTAAACTATTCTACGCATTTTGATTACTTATTTTTCAAACAGGGAGTAGCCCATATGCAAAAAATAATATTTTATAATGTCATAGACCAATCAAAAAAAAAAAGAAGAAGAAGAAAGATAATGCTATATCAAAGTATACGATTGGTTAATTCTAATCATGTGATTCACAAGGTAACTAAAAATAGGTAACCCTTTATTATCTAAAGACAATTTTATTGGATAAATATATCATATGATTAGAAACTTGCGGATAAAAGTAAACAAGGAAGTCATGCTTGATCTTAACATCTTTATTTGTGAAAAGATGTTATAACAAACAAAATGATCATAATATATTTTAGTCACACATCCAAATTAGAACAATATTATGCAAGCGGATGTATATTATATAACAGAAAGAGAGTCTCAATCATAGTAATTACATAGTTACATAGTAATTAACGTTGAAAAAAGACTTTTAGTCCATCAAGTTCAACCTTTTAAGATCTCATCTGATCTGCAATATGCAGGTTAAATATTAATTAATTAGTTGTTAATTAATTATTAATCAATTATTTAATTATTTTTATTTATTTATTTTTAATTATTAATCCAGAGGAAGGCAAACAGGGAAAAAAAACCAAGTAAGACTTAGCCAATCGTCTCAAAGAAAAAAACAATAATTACTTCCTGACCCCAGATACTGGCGATCGGATTTCTCCCTGGATCAATACTGTCTCTCTAATTATCCATGATAACCCTGAACTCCCTTTTTAATTAGAAATAAATCCAGTCCCCTTTTAAAGTTATCTATCGAATCCGCTGTCACCACCTCCTCTGGCAGAGAATTCCACAGATTAACCACCCTTACTGTGAAGAACCCTTTTCTTTCTTTAAGGTGGAATCTTTTTACTTCTAACGCCAAGGGATGTCCTCTTGTCAGTTGAAAACCTCTTGGCACAAAAAGCTCCCTTGACATATCTTTATACTGACCCTGGATGTATTTATATAAGGTAATCATATCTCCTCTTAGAAAATACGTTTAGTTTGGTTAGTCTTTCTTCATAACTTAGCCCCTCCATTCCCCTTATTAGTTTTGTTGCCCTCTTCTGTACCTTTTCCAGCTCTAAAATGTCCTTTTTATGAAGTGGTGCCCAAAATTGTACTCCATATTCCAAATAAGGGCGTACTACGGATTTTATAGTGGCAGAATTATATTAGCTTCCCTTGCTTCTATACCCTTCTTAATACATGCTAATATTTTATTTGCCTTTGCAGCTGCTGCTTGGCTTTTAGCACTGTTACCTAGATCGTTGTCCACAAGCACTCCCAAATCCCTTTAAATATCTGATACACCTAGATTTGCTCCATTAAGATTATAATTTGCATGGCTATTTTTCCTTCCCAGATGCAAAACTTTCCATTTATTCGTATTAAATCGCATCAGCCATTTAGATGCCCATTCCTCAATTTTAGGTAAATCCCTTTGGAGGGAAAGCACATCATTATCTGATTTAATTACCTTGCACAACTTCGTGTCATCAGCGAAAATGGAGACACCACACTCCAATCCTACCTCTAAGTCATTAATAAATATGTTAAAAAGGAGAGGACCTAATACTGAACCCTGAGGAACCCCACTTACCACATTAGTCCAATTGGAGTATTTTCCATTTACAACAACCCTTTGCTTCCTGTCTTTTAGCCAGCTCTCAATCCATAAGCAGATATTTACTGCAATTCCTGTATCTCTTAGTTTGCACAATAGTCTCCCATGTGGCACTGTATCAACAGCCTTTGCAAAGTCCAAAAAGACTACATCCACTGAGTTGCCTTGATCCAGGTTCCTACTAACTTCCTCATAGAAACTAATTAGATTTGTTTGACATGACCTATCCCTCATAAATCCATGTTGACTCCTACTTATAATCCTGTTCAAATAGATATATTTTTGTATATTATCCCTTATTAACCCTTCTAAAAGCTTCCCCACTACAGAAGTGAGGCTCACTGGTCTATAATTACCCGGATTTGCTCTTGCTCCCTTTTTAAATATAGGTATCACATCTGCTTTTCTCCAGTCATCTGGTAGAAAACCTGTATTGAGTGAATCTTGAAAAATTAAATATAATGGTTTGGCTATTACAGAACCCAGTTCCCTCAGTACCCGTGGATGTATTCCATCTGGACCCGGGGCTTTATTAACATTTATTTTTTCCAACCTCTTTTGGATTACTTCCTGTGTTAACCAATTATTTGGCAAAGGTAGTGTAGCACCATAATGTTGCAGTGTCCCAACCACTGGTACCTCCCTTGTGTATACCGAAGAAAAGAACCTATTTAGCTCATCTGCCTTTTCCTGGTCACTAATTATCAGATGGCCTGTGTCACATTGTAATGTTCCTATAGCTTCCTTCCTCGCCTTCTTCCCATTAATATACTTAACAAATATTTTAGGGTTAGTCTTACTCTCTTTTGCAATTCATTTTTCATTTTTTCTTTTAGCCAGTCTAATAGCGCTTTTGCAAACCTTGTTGATTTCCTTGTATTCCCGTAAAGCAGTCTCTGTCCCCTCTTGTTTGTATAATTTAATTCCCCTCTTTTTACTCCTTATCTTGATCTTTAAATCATTGTTAAGCCACATTGAATGGGATTTACTCCTTTTACTTTTATTCCCACATGGTATATGCCGATGTGTATGTATATTTAGTAAGGATTTAAATGTTGTCCATTTATGTTCAGTGTTTTTACCTATCAGTTCTTTGTCCCAGTCTATACTTTGCATTGCTGCCCTTGGACCATTCAAATCTGGCCTTTTGAAATTAAGAGTTTTTGTTGGCCCCTTAAAACATTTTTTTATAATTCAATCTCAAATGAGACTGTGTTGTGATCACTGTTTCCCAAAGGGTGCCATATTCCAACATTTGATACTATATCAATATTATTTGTGATGACTAAATCTAAGATAGCTTCATTTCTAGTAGGCTCTTGTATAACCTGGGCCAGATAATGATCCCAGAGTGTACTCAAGAACCTGCTCCCCTTAGCTGAACTGCTGGTCTCATTTATCCAGTTTATTTTAGGGTAATTAAAATCTCCCATTATTAGAACTTGCCCATGCTTAGCTGCATTTCCAATCTGTAACAATAATTGTATTTCCTCACTTTCAGCTATATTTGGGTGTTTATAGCATACTCCTACTAATATTCTTTTGGAATTTGCTGCTCCGCTATTTAACTCTACCCACAAACATTCAACTTTATCACTAGGTCCTCCATAAATATCTTCTCTGACTATATGCTTAAATTCAGGCTTAACATACAGACAAATTCCTCCTCCTCTTTTACCATTGCCTCTATCTTTCCTAAATAGGTTATAACCATCCAGATTAACAGTCCAGTCATGAGATTCAGCCGACCACGTTTCGGTAATGCCTATTAAATCCCATTTTTCATTAATTGCTAATAATTCTAACTCTTCCATTTTTCCTGGCAAGCATCTGGCATTAGCAATCATACACCTTATGTTATGAGTCTGTAGTTCTGAAGTGCATGCCACTGTACTTGTGTTACTTCGTACTACCTCCCTATTGACTATACTACCCCTCCCCCCATCTCCTCCCCTATGAGTTGTTAATTCATCCCTTATACCCTCTACACTTTCTACCCAATTACTTATATCTAGTCCCTCCCCCCCACCTACTAGTTTAAAAACTCCTCCAGCCTTTCTACCATCCTATCCCCTAGCACAAAAGCTCCCTCAATATTTAGGTGCAATCCATCGCTGCTATAGAGATTGTACCGAAGTGAGAAGTCAACCCAGTGCTCTAAGAACCCAAACCCCTCCTTAGTGCACCACATCTTTAGCCACACATTAACCTCCCTAAGCTCCTTCTGCCTCCCTGGGCTAGCACGTGGCACTGGTAGTATCTCAGAAAATACTAACTTGGAGGTCCTTGCCTTCAGCTTATTACCTAGTTCTCTAAAATCATTCTTTAGGACACTCCATCTTCCACTAAGTTTGTCAGATCACATAATTGATAAAACCAATACAGCTCTATTTTGTTTAAAGGCATATCTAAGTTTCCTGGATTATGATAGAGAAGAATCTTTAGTGCATGCAGAAGTTTTTGCATGAAAAAATTCCAAAATAAACATTTAAAAACTTACCTTGAAGATAGGGGAGTGAGAAGAGGGGGTAGAGAGAAGGGGGAGTGAGAGAAGGAGGAAGAGACACAGGAGCGGAGGTGGAGACACACAGGGGAGGAAGAGAAGGGGGAAGAGACAAAGGGGAGGGGGAGAGACACAGGGGTGGGAGAGGAGGGTGGAAAGACACAGGGGAGGGAAATTAATGGGAACAGACAGGAGGGAGGGGAGAAGAGACACAGGGGGGAAGAGACACGGGGGAGGGAGAGGTGGGGAAAGAGACACGGGGGGGCAGGGGGGAAAGACACAGGGGGTGAGAGTGGGGAAAAAAACATGGGGGGGAAAAGGAGATACAAGGGAGGGAGAGGAGGGGGAAATGAAGGACAAGAGTGGAAGTAGACCGAGGGAGAGACTCCCAATGAGCGCCGAAGGCGCTCATTGCGAGGCCCGTGATGACCCCTGAAGGCGCTTATCGCAAGGCCAGTAAAGTAGAGGGGGAGAGGCTCCCATTGTGTGGCAAACAGCATTGCCAGGATTCACATTTTATTGCCGTCATTTCTGACAGGCAAGTTATTAGTATATATATATATATATATATATATATATATATATGTATATATATATATATATATATATATACACACTTTAAGAAATATGTATTAACCTTGTTATGTATAGATTGGTGGACAGAAGAGTGGTGACATAATGGGAACCTTTAAATATATCCAGAACTGTTTCTTTTTAAACTAAATGAAGCATAAACTTGAATCTGGATAACCTGAAAAAGAGAGTTGCTTATATAATATTGTTGAGTACAAAATGTGCGTCCAGATTTAGAGAAGACACCATGTAAGTTAATAGCTAAAGCCCTTTGGTGATGATTTATACAACCCTTTTTATCTAATAATCTAATAATAGGAAAACACCAATCACTAAATAAACCCCAGGATATCCTTCATCAGATGATAATGGCTCCTCGTTAATCTTTTAGATTCTGATCACACAGTAAAAGTATTCATCTCTGGGTAGAAGCTTACTATGTTTTGTAGACAGGTCAGATTAAGAGGTTTGACCCCTAAAGTTCATGATGGGTTCATATTTACAGAAAACAAAAAATTAACATTTGTTTTTGGCAAAGTCAATATATCATGAAGATAAAAATGAGAAGTGTGTACAAGAAAAAGTATTCACATGTTTAAATATTTCATTTTTGCAATTAAACAGGGAGGAAATCATTGTTTTTTTTTTTTAATGTCCTGCGTTTTATCTAATTCGTTAGAATCCTCTGAAAATGCATCAGACCTAAATAAAATGGCCGCTTCCCAAAGCTTACATTAACAAAAAACATAAATGTTGCCTTTCTAACCACAACTTTCTATTTGAAAAACCAAGATGCTATCTAAAATGCTTTACCTTACAATTTAAAAAATTAGCTTTAAAAAAAAATAAAAAAAAATGATAATACAGTTATAAAGGGCTATGGTAGATGTTTATGGTGTAGTGGTTCTTTGGAATTAATATACGGTAACCAAAAAAGCAGGTCTAGATTAGTCTTTTTCCTTGGTCAAGTAGAGGGGTCGTTATCCCACAAAAAAAAAAACCCATAGACTTCAACAGATATTTGTTGTTGGAAAGTCATTTAAAATGTCTGCATCTGTCAAAATTAACCCTTAGTTATATACATTGTAGATGTAGACCCTATACAGCAGTTGCCTCCTCATAGGCCGCTATAGATCTAGCTTTGGTGCAAGTTATATAGTGAATGGAGCAAAAAAAATTGTTGGGCACCCCTCTGCCCCACTGGTGCCAACTCATAATATATTTTATATAGATGCTGGATAAAGTTTCTGGTTACTTGAGATTTACTATTAAAAGAGGCCTAACTATTACTATACTATACCCCATACTATACCATAAACTCTGTACTGAATGGATATTAATATTAAAATATAGTAATTAAAATGAAATAAAGCCACATCAAGACAAACTTAACTTAAAGAAACACAGTTTTAATATAAAAACAGCTTTTTTTGGTCAAGCACTTCCATTTTCTGAGTATGTCAATGTTTTTTTCTGGTTGCTTGAGTCCCGGTTAACTGAGAGTCTACTGTATATATAATCACATATAATAGTTGTCAATAGTCGTCACACTTCGCGACGGCCCGCGCATGCGCACTGCGCAACGGCCCGTGCAGGCGCACTGCGCAGCAGCGGTCTGCGCAGCCACATTGCGCGCCGAAGACACAGGAGGAGGAAGGGGAGACACACAGGGAAGTAGGGGTAAGACACAGAGCAGAGGGGGGAGAGACATAGGGCAGGGAGAGGAGTGGGGAGAAACACAGGGCAGGGAGAGGATGGGGGGAACAGACACAGGGGAGGGGGGAGACACACAGGGGAGGGAAACTTGGGGGGTAGACACACAGGGGAGGGGGGAGAGACAAAGCGGAGTGAGAGGAGGGTGAGGAAAGACACAAAGGAGTGAGGGGGAGAGACACAGGTAAGGGAGATGGGGGGAAGGGACACAGGGGAATGAGAGGGGGGAGAGACACATAGGAGGGGGGGGAGACACAGGGGAGTGAGAGAAGGGGGGAGAGACACAAAGGAGTTAGAGGAGGGGGGTAGAGGAGGGGGAAGAGAAAAAGGGGAGTGAGAGAAGGGGGAAAAGACACAGTGGAGGAGGGGGAGACACACAGGGGAGGGAGAGGATGTGGAAGAGACACAAGAGAGTGGGAGGAGGGGGGAAGAGACAGGGGAGTGAGAGAAGAGAGGGAGAGACACAAAGGAGTGAGAGGAGGGGGGGGAGGGAGAGGAGGGGGAAGAGAAAAAGGGGAGTGAGAGGAGGGGGAAGAGACACAGAGGAGGAGGGGGGAGACACAGGGGAGGGAGAGAAGGGGAGAGAGACATAGGGTAGGGAGAGGAGGGGGAGAGACACAGGGAGGGAGAGGAGGGGGAAGAGACACAGGGGAGGGAAATGGGGCGGGAACAGACACAAGGGAGAAGGGAAGAGACATGGGGGAAAGAGACACAGGGGAGGAAGAGGGGGGCAAGAGACACAGGGGAGGGAGAGGGGGCAAGAGACACAGGGTAGGGAGAGGTGGGGAAAGAGACACGGGGGGACAGGGGGGAAAGACACAGGGGAAGGAGACACAAGGGAGGGAGAGGAGGGGGATATTAAGACACAAGGGAGGAAGTAGACAGAGGGAGAGACTCGCAACAAGCGCTGTAAGTGCTCATCGCTGGGCCAGTAAAGTATATAGGTAGAGGCTCCCATTGTATGGTAAACAGCATTGCCAGGATTCACATTTTAGTGCCATAATTTTTGACGGGCAAGTGGCTAGTATATATATCACATATATAGTTGTCATAACTGCGGGTTGTCCAAAGATGTTGCTAACACTGCGGCCCTCGCGAAGCGATGGCATGCCAGCAACTGCGGACCTTGCAACATTTACGGACTTACGACACAGAAATACGAGACATTCAAAAACACAATAAATACACACAGCAAACACATAAAAAGCTTACCCACAGGAAGAGGGAGAACCCAGGACCTCTGCAAGTGAAGTTACACCTCCATTTAAGTCCAAATTGAAGAATTTAGACACCCGAAAATCACCTAAGCGAGAGAAAAAATGGCAGCCGAAAAAAACTAAAACGAGGCTACAGGATTCTAAACACGCAAAACGCCACCAAACACATACAGATTTTCAGAAAAAGCCAGACGTGATCGAAGAACAAGGATGCAAAATCAGTCACAGCCGCGTACCACACATTAGGCGCCATTTTACAACAGTAACTTACAGAATGCGGAAGTATATATATATATATATATATATATATATATATATATAATAAATGTCATTATTTCTTTTTTATAAATCAATTTTCTTCTCTTAGCTAAATCTGATAGTTTATCCTGCTTTCAAAGTCTCCTCCAGCTTCGGGAAGTTGATAAGCAGAAACCAGAATGGAAGATTATATTGCAACATGTAAGAAAATTATAGACAATTTTTTACATTGTAAAATAAATGAATAGGGTTCTTCCAGTTGGTATATTTTAAATATAGGACAACAAAGGCTATTCAAATATATAACTCAGAAAGTTTAATTTGTACAGAATTTCTAAAGAAGCATTTTCAACAAAAAAACATAATATGTATTTTAGAGAGATTACCAAGCTGTTCTGGAGAATGTGCACTTTATCTGGGAACATTCTGTGAGATCTCCAGTGGCAATTGGCGTTTTTTGATAGTTTACTCAAAGTGATTAAAAATGAGTCCACACAGCAGCAAACAAAATATTGAAAGCTCATGTGGTCAGAATGTAAAAGCTGCACGACAGATGCTTCCAATACAAAAAAGCACATTCTCCATAAAGAGTACAAGGAAAGTTCTGAATTGTATTTATCAGCATCCACTATTCTTAGAAAAGGGGTAAAACACACAAGAAAAAACATAAGTATTGGCTAAAAATCTACATTCTAGGGATGGGAAGAAAGCACTATATGGAGTTCCCTGGTGGTCCAGCGGTTAGAATTCGGTGCTTTTACAGCTGTGACCTGGGTTTGATTCCAGTCAGGAAACTAAGAGGTCACACAAATCTGAAGGCAAGCAGGGTTGGGCCTGGTCAGTACTTGAATGGGAGACCAGCTAGGAATACCAGGAGCTGTGTGCTGTGGCCCACTAGAGGAGGAACTGGCAACCTACTCCAGCATCTCTGCCATGGATACCAAGTGGATCAGCATGGTGTGTTGTGATACATGAGGTCACAGAGAGAGTCGGACATGACTGAGCGACACAAACAAACATATGGGAAAGCTAACTTCTTAGAAACTGCATGTATCTACTATATGAAGTTAGAGGAGTCTACAGAAAGGAGTTGTAGATAAGTGGAACAACCTTCAAGTGGAAGTGGTGGGGTCAACACATGAGAAATTTAAGCATGCCTGGGATAAACATACGGCATTCCTGAGGCTTAATAAACCCAAACATTTGGGCCATTTTTGTTCTTACATGCTGTAAAGTCTATGTATCTGTGTAAGAACAAATCTCCAGGTTATACAGATATTTTCTAGATCAGTGGTTTTCAGCTCTACTCTTCGGGGCCACTAAGATTTTCAGAATGAGCGCAAAGTTGTAAATCAGTGACGCAGTGAGTCTGAAAATTATTATTATTAGAATCAACTCTAGTTTCCAAAAATATCCAGCTCCAGTTTAAGGCGCACATGGTCAGAGTTGTAAGTTTGTAGGAGACTGTACACATATGATATAAAGGGAAACCAGACTCACACATTTCTTACTATTCATTTATTTATTTTTTATTCTCTTTATTTATAAAGTGTCAGCATTTTTCATAGAGCTATTTACAAAGTAGAATAAAGTACAGTGTGTACAATTAGCAAATTATAAAGTTTTCTCGACACTTTAAGGTAAGTAGAAATATAAGTACATGTACAGTACATTACAATACAATTACTAGACAAATAAGACACCAGGTAGACAGGAGGGTGACAAATGCAAGATGGTAGTGATCAAGGCAGTATGATGCAAGTAGAGGTGGCTATGTGTTATAGGTTATATGTGTGAGTAATTTGCTAGTGTATGCTGTTTGTGCCTATTAAGGCTGAAGGTGATAAGCTTCTTTAAACAGATGTATTTTAGTGTGTTATTGAAGATTTTTAGACAAGAAGATAGAAAGCGAGCCAAGGAGTTCCATGAAGTAGGAGCAGCTCTAGAAAAGCCAGGAAAGAGAGGAGGCAAAAAGAGAGGAGAAAAGAAGGAAATCATTACCAGAACAAAGGTGGTATAAGGAGTATTTTGAGGCAAAGGCAGAGATATAAGGAGTACACTGTTATTAAAGGATTTATATGTTAGGTTCAAGAATTTACATTTTATTTTGGAGGTTATGGGAAGTCAGTGGAGACAGACAGTGAGGTACTGCAGGTTCGGAGCATTGAGTGTGATAAATGAGTCTGGAGGAAGTGTTCAATATGGATTAGAATGTAAACAGATGAGTGATAGGGAGGCCAATAAGGAATGCATTGCAGTAATCGGGGAATGGATCTTGTGTAAGTTAGTGACATTTTTTTAAGGTGATTTGGTTTGGAAATTGATTATATGCAAGGAATGACAGAGAGGTCAGGTCCAAAAGAACCCCAAAGCAGCAGACCTGTGAGGTGCGAGTGATGTCAATAGTGAGTGTTATTTGTGTAGTAGGAGCTGTAGTAGAGGGTGGGATGATTAGTAGCTTAGTTTTTAAAAAATTGGGTTTGTGTTGACTGGCATGTATCCTGGAGGATATGCTTGAGAGGCAGTTGTCAACATGTGCTAGAAGAGAGGATGCTTAGAGATAGATTTGCATGTAAACTGCATATAAATGATACTGAAATCCAAATGATTTGAGTAGGGTGCAAATATAGAATAAATAGAGAAGAGGAGTAGGACTGAACCTTGGGGGAGAACTGTGTCATGGATGCCAAGGAAGTAGGGAAGAGGATGATGAATGGTATTGAAGGCAGAAAGATCCAGGAGAATTAGTGGTGAGCAAGTCAATAGTGACTTCTGTGAGAGCTGTCCCTATAGAGTGTTTGGAGTCGGAAGCCAGACTGAAGGCGGTCGAGGAAAGGGAATTGGGTTAGATGGTTCACACAAATCGCTCAAGTAGCTTTGAATCTAATGGGAAATAGAACTGATGCAAAATTTGTGTCAGTTGAGGGTTATTTAAAGGGACATGAAATCAAATCTCTTCAATCATGTATGTTTTAAACATAAAAGTTTCTTTTTTCATGAAAAATATTTAGTAAGCCTTGTTTAAATGCATTGGAAACTTACAGCAAATGCCACAGAAAATACCCCTGTATTGCACGACTCTACATCTAATTGGCAGACTCTTATGAATCATACAGCTATATTGATGCACACCTTTCCTTTAAGGAAAGATGTAAATAATGCATATTTTAAAGTTGATGGGAACTTTCTTGTGTTTAGGGAGAGACTGAATAGATATGTGAGGAAATGGATTAACTGTAATTGAATATAATTAAGTGGGCAAGCAGTAAGGGAGAGGATGATAGAAGACCAGACACTTTATCCTCCGTTACAAGACAATGGAGCCCATGCTAGATGTGAGATTGTGGCAATGGCTTTGTGTTATATGTTTGCTTAGAGGAGTGTGTGTTTGTGCCACATTGAGAGAAGTGTTAGTTTTAAATGTTATCAATTACATTTTTAAAGTGGCTGACAAAGTATTTTGCTGAGAGTTATAGGAGGTAGAGGTAGGCAGAAGAAGAGCATGAATGTAGAGAACAGACATTTGGTGTTGGAGACAAAGTTGATAGTAAAGATCAAAAGTATTATTTTTTGCAGAGAAGGATGAGTACAGAATAAGGACCCAATGCTAATCCCTGAAAAAGCAATTGTGAGTGCCCGAACTGCAGAGTAAATCCTACATAGATATGTTAATCACCCTTCCCTAAAACATTGAGCGAAAACTTCTATGGGTCTCTGCTCCAAGTGAACTTCAGACACAGCTGAAAAGCAAGGCATAAATCTCCAATGAGTTTTGCACTGAAAATAAAATATAAGCTACTCCGTTAGACTTTGACACCCAAACCCTATGCTATTAAGATTTTACGGATCACGCGCAAATCAGAGTACCCCTGTAAATGCAAAATGCGGAAGAAAGATTTACGTGTACCAAACACCACTCGCAACTGGTTTTAAAACCTTTGCAGAGATCCCTAGAAGCATTTAAAGTGACAGTATAGCACAAAAAGCACTACAAAATGATGAAATGTCAACATTATTTGGGAGTAAACAATCCAATATCAACATATGTGTAATTAAAAATATGATATGTTAGTATTAAGCCAGTTTTATGATACAAAATCCAGGGTAACAAACATCCCAGTACTTAAGGGTTTAATACAAATCACAAAATCACGTTGCCTAGGAACAAATGCTCTGATACATTGTCCATAACTATATCATATTTTAACACAAAATAAACATATTTTAAATAATTGAAGCTATAAATACAATTGTCAGTTCTTTTCAATGTCAAAATATATTAATAAATAAAAAACAATGACTTTATATATATATATATATATATATATATATATATATATATATATATATATATATATATATATAATGTGTGTGTGTTTCCTTGCCGCAGCTAGTTACGGGCAGTTGTACCTGCACTTACCCGAAGGTGAGTTGCCAGTGGCAAGGAGGATGAAAAGGGGTTGTCGCACACTGGAAAATTATTGTGAATCAAGTGATTGAGGCTTTCTGTAAGTTCTGGTGGAGGTGACTGATGAAGGGTCATAAGTGTAAAGTGTGGTGAGGCTGCAGATTAGGAGGTGGTGGTCAGAAACAGAAAATATGGAGATGACAAGGTTGGATATTATGCAGAGGTTGATAAAAATAAGGTCAAGACTCTATCATTGTGAGTTAAGTTAAATTAATGTTGAAGCTGAAGGTGAAGTGGGTGTATTGGTGGCAATATTGAACTCGCCAAGAAAAGTATTTTAAAGAAGAGAAAATCAGGAAACCAGGGAGAAGAATTATCAAAAAATGTAGAGGGTGGATCAAGCAGTGATAGGTTACATTAACTTGTAGGGAGAATGGTGAAAGGTACATAGTGTGAAATTCAAAGGATGACAATTTGAAGGAGGGAACCAGGGATATGCAGTTTGAAGAAAGTAATATGCCAACACCTCCATCTTGCTTGTTCCCAGGTCTAGAGGTGTGACTGAAGTGGAGGTCACCATATAATAGTACTGAGGAGGTAATATCTGATTGAATGAGCAAAGTTTCTTTGATAGCCAACAGATTAGGGGAGTAAGAAATAAATAGGTCATGAATGGAAGCAGATTTATTACAAATTGAATGTGCATTCCTGAGAGCATACGAGAAAGACAAATCAGATGGGTTGTGACAGGAGATGAATGTTAAGTTATGGATGTTCCGGGTGTTTGCGGAAACATAGTGACAGCCTATGTGGGATTACAGCAGAAAAACTACAGAACATGTAAAAATAAAATGTTCTTGCATGAATTGCTCTTGTAAGATGTGAAGGGCCATTAAGTGTGTTAAATGCTGTATAATTCCAGTTGCTACATTTTATATTGTTCCCTTTAGATATGTGAACATATGCAGCTTATGTTACACCTTGCTATACCCTCTTATAATACCTTCCCAGGGTTGTGTTATACTTACCGATATACTTGAGTATAAGCTGACCTGAGTATAAGCCGAGGCACCTATTTTACCACAAAATACTGGGAAAACTTAGTGACTCGAGTATAAGCCGAGGGTGGGAAATTTGCTGCCCCCTGTGTCCCCCCCACTCCCTCCCCTGTGTCTCTTCCCCCTTCCCCTCCCCTGTGTCTCTTCCGCTCCTTCCCCCCCCCTGTGTCTCTTCCCACCCTCTCTCTCCCCTGTGTGTCTCTTCCCCTCCTCTCCCTTCCCTGTGTGTCTCTTTCCCTCCCCCTCCCTTATCACCCTCCTCAACATCCCATCCTTATCCTCAAACCCCCGAATTCTCACCCTCAACCCCCATCCTTATCCTCAACCCCCCATCCTCAACCCCCCTCCCCATCCTCAATCCTCATCCTAAACCTCCCTCCTCAACCACCATGCTCATCCTAAACCCCCCGCCTCTACCTCCTTCAACCCCAACCCCCCCATCCTCATCCTAAACCCCCCTCCTCAACCTCCCTCAACTCCCCATCCTCAACCTAACCCACCCATCCTCATCCTAAACTCTCCTCCTCAACCTCCCTCCTCAACCCCCCTCCTTACTTTACCCCTCTAATTACCTCCCCCTCTACCTTTCCCCTCACTTACCTTCTATCTGCAGCTGCTCCTCCGTGCTCCTTCCGTCTGCATCTTGACCCGGCCAATGCTAATGATGTGACGCGCATGTGACGTCACGTCATTAGCATATGCCGGGTCCCGATGCAGACGGAAGGAGCACGGAGGAGCCGAGGAGCAGCTGCAGATGGAAGGTAAGTGAGGGGAGAGGGGGAGGTAATTAGAGGGGTAAAGTGAGGAGGGGGTTTTAGGGTGAGGAGGGGGGTTTAGGATGAGGATGGGGGGGATGGGGATGATAAGGGAGGCGGAGGGAAAGAGACACAGGTGTAAAGAGAGAGACACAGGGGTAAAGAGAGAGACACAGGGGTAAAGAGAGAGACACGGGGGTAAAGAGAGACACAGGGGTGGTGACTCGAGTATAAGACGACATGGCCCTTTTCAGCCCTAAAACAAAAGGGCTGAAAAACTCTGCTTATATTCGAGTATATACGGTATATGGCCTGATCAGTCAGTTGTGAGAAGTTTGGACTAATTTGCGAATGACAGACTGGCCAATTGACTAATTGAAAAAGGAAAGCAATTTCCTGCTAACTGTGCTGCTTTGGTGTTACTTTTCTTAACTTGTTGCCTTTTGTTTATTATATTACTACAAAAAAAACATTTATGGTACTACAGGTTTCCAACGGGGTATTCTGGTAATGTAAAACAGTAGATCTTACTCCTTTAGATCACCACAGATGCACCTCCCAGCAAAATGCCTTATTTTGTTCTTGACATGAATGTTAAATTAATTTCATTACCTAAAAGGGATTAAATGTAATAGGCAGGATATGTAGATCACTGAGACAAAGCACGGGAATACAAATGAATAATTCTTCAACAATCCTGTGATACTTCATCATCATACACTGTAAACAATTAAACTGAGCTGACGTTTCACAAGAGATCTGAAAATTAGCAGACAATGGCATAGGTCAGAACAAATCAAAAGGTGGATCTAGACTTACCTTAAGATCTACTAGTAGTGACAGGTAGATTGTGGGGTTGTATTCTGCACCCATGTTGTGGATTTAAATGACCACTGCACCATCCAAAAAACATCCCATTTGTTAAGTATACAAAAAAAGAATAACTTTGGCATCTGTGTAAGACATGAACATAAAACATTTGCAGAGAATATCTTTTTTTTACCAGTCTCTGCTAGTGCATTTAAGCAGCCATGTTAGTCATAATTTCTTTTCAAGGTACCAGGATTTGGTTACAGGACAGGGCAAGCAAGGCTTATAAGTATACTTATATGCTGCCTTCTACTGAGCATGTGGGATTAATATTTGAATCTAACAATTAATTAACAATTCTGTCTCTATACACCTTCCACACTTAATAGATGGTAAAAACTATCAAGCACTCCTACTTGGTCTCCAACCCAACACAAACATGGCATTCTTCATGAAGAAGCAGTGTCTATTAAAAAAAAATATTTTACCTAATTGTTTTTTTGCTTATGGCATGCACAGCTGTTTGCATTGATAATTTGTTAGAAATATATGAAATTGTCCATTAAATCTCAATGTGCCAACGGAGCAAGGTAGCAACTAACTGTTGAGTTCTTGGTGAAGGTGCCGGAGAGGAAGGTGGGGATAAATATGCTGTACAATGCACTTGAATGTGACTGAGGGAGAACGAACGGTGTGCCAATAAGGTGATAGATCTCATAGCTAATAGCTTTTGGTATATTTTTTTCATGGAAAAAAGGGGACTATCTGAGGAAAAATAATGGATAATGGTATATACACAATTATGTTATAAGCAAATGTTAGTAATGTTTTTTTCTGGAGCTATTTTATGAATTTGAGAGTTTTAGTCCTCATTTCTTCTGTAATTTTCATGTTGAATGCACATCAATTTCCAGAAAGAAACATGTATATCATTTAATAAATATATGTTTTCTGGGTCCCAACAAATTGCACAGTTTTGTATACACAGGTTTCAGATATCAGAACTTGGACGTTGACAACTTCTCAATGATGATTACATTTTCTAACTCACAAAATTGTTCTGGATAATGTCAATGTGTAGCTGACTACAGTAAAGGACGTCTGTAGTTCCATTGCAACATAAACTAAATATTTGAATTAGGCATTGGTCATTAATAAAGTTCATATTCATTGATTTAGAACAAGTAATATTCAGTATTAAACTTTCTGTCAAAGTTCATAGACAGCTGCTGATGCTATCCACCCACTAATGTCAATGGTTGAAGGTTGCTTATTCTACCAGGAAGCTGCTAAATTGGCAGCAGGGGCAGAGCTACAAGTGGTGCAGGTGGTGTAATTCACCAGGGCAGTCGTCTGGGGACCCAAAGCTGTCATTTTTTTCCATTTATTTTTGGTCTGTAGAGCATTTATACTGATGCGCCAAAAGACATCAGTGTGAAGCAGTTCAGCATGCTGGGGATGGGTATCAGGGAAGAGGTGAGAGAGAGGGAGCATGTGCTTAATGGCAGCAAAGTACAAGGAGATGAGTTCTGTGAGGTGGATGTGGAGAACGGTTAGGTGCTGTGTGGGAATGGATGCTGAGAGGACTGGGTGCTATGTAGGCATGGCTGCTGAGAGGACTGGGTGTTATGTAGGCATGGCTGCTGAGAGGACTGGGTGCTATGTAGGCACGGCTGCTGAGAGGACTGGGTGCTATGTAGGCACGGCTGCTGAGAGGACTGGGTGCTATGTAGAAATGGTATATGTATATATGTTTATATATGTGTGCTTTATGCAGGCAGGAGATAAGGGAAGGGGGGGGCAGCTATGGAAAGAGTCTCATGGGAACTGAAAAGTAACTGTTATGGGAAGGGCACTGAGTGAGTTGGTAGTGCGGGGGTTCAGCGCAAACACATTTTTACAACCTCCCCTTGGGGTAGAGGGTCCAAGTATGTTTTTTGCACCAGGGCCCTCCACACTCTAGCTCTGCCACTGATTGTCAGACATACTGGTTCACACAATGATCTCCATTATCTGGAGACTTGTTCTGTTCTAGGTCTTCCTAGGCAATTAACTTTTGCTGTTGGGGCAATTTATTAATGACTGTTTATTCTCATCATATCCAACTGTTTTTAAAAACCCTTTAAATATGGGCCACAACCTCCACACATCCCTTAATGACTTTATCTGTATGGAGACAAACACTCACCTGGAGGTAGTTACTCTAATCATACCTAGTGTGAATTCTTATGAAAAAGGATTTTTTTTAAATGATCGATGTTTAATTAAAATAACTAGATCAGCTTGCTAGGGAATTAAACTGGTCCTTTAAAAACTGAAATAGCAGATATGATTTATTGCAGATACAGTCGTCATTAATTTATTTAGGTAATTTAGCATTGTAAATATACAATAACTAAATAAAACATCAAGTGTGTAAAAAAATCAAGTGTGAAATAAGTGCAGTTTTATGTCGTTGACACTTTCTGCTCTTCATTTAGGTGGTGGTGGAAGATGTCGATGACCTTTTGAAGCAATAGATTTACATAAAACTCAAGAAAATATGAAGTGTTGAAACAAACAGTGTGCCATCAAGTTCAATTAAAGCACATCAGTTACATCTGTTGACACACTGCATACGGATCTGGCATAGGATATTTCAAACGTTATTGTAAAGCAAAGACGCAAATGTTTCTATGTTCAAGGTTTCGTATCATCTTAAATGCCAACTGGTTTCTCATGTTGCAACAAATAACCTTATGAAAATGTAACCCACATAATCTTCAAAAACATTGTTTTGTGGTCATATAATTATTGTTTTCCTAGAAACTGAACCTTTTTACTAAACCAAACAACCTTTCAGTTCCAGAAGTTTATTTTTTTTATGTTATTTCTATAAACAATTTAACTAAATTATTTTTGGCATTCTATAGAATAAAACATGCAATGTATAAAAGATTCAGGAGATGCAATCCAATGAACAGACAACACTTAATAGTGTGGACAGTGCACACTCACTGTGCAGCCTCACACATTTTTTCTCCTCAACTAATTCTGCATTTGAAGACAAAGCAGATTTGAAATTCTAGGCTAATCTCCCCTATATAGGAGAACCAGCCACCCAAATGTGCACCTAAGAGTGGACAAAGCTTGATAGTTGCATGCTATTAGGCGGTGTCTGTTCTAAGGTGTGCTTTCTCACTTCTTGCTTTTAAAAAGGGCATTTTTCACCTTAACAGGTTTCATTTATAGGCAATATCACATCTTAATCTATGTAAAAGGTTTTGGATTTGTATAGTTTGCCAACAGTAACTCCCTGTTTTTAGGCGAGAGAGACGTCATTAGAAGCAAGAAAATAGGTTCCATTTCTGCCAGTTAGAATTCCGGCCCAACTAAACTACAGCTGTAAATTGCAGCAACCACATGCATCTTTCTTTGTTCTTCAGCATCTCACATCACCTAAGAGCAATATGTTTAGGTGGAACTTCCCTTGGGGGCAGAACTACTGCCGGTGCAATGTATCGGGGCCCTAGTGCGGTCATTTAATTTATTTATTTTTTAATTAAATATTTTTTTCCCCTCAAAAAATGCCCTTCTGGGCCTTTCACCCTGGTCCTGTCAGCCTCACCAGCTTCTGCACTCTGGGAGTGATGAAATTCGGGATCCCCTGCCTTGGAAACCAGAACCGCTGGTAAGGGAATCATACAAGTAAAGGAGCTGGTGAAGCTAAGGGGGCCGAGGAGAGGCTGGGGTAGTGGGGAAGGGACCATTAAAAGACAAACAAAATATATAAAATTAAACTGCATATATATATTGTTGGCACCAAAGGGCAGCCCAGCAGCCAGGGGACTCTTTGTCGCCTTGGCCCTCCACTCATTAGCTCCACCACTACCTAAATGTATAAAAACAGCAATCAAAAACCGAAAAATATATATCATGCTTTACAATAAATCTTGTGGCATTGTAAACAATGGGATATTAAATCAGAGACCTCTTGAACGCCCTTCCCAGTTCATTTGTTCTCCACAACCTTTCAGCCTTTAGTACATCTTGTAGTTGCAAACAAGTTCAGGATTATCCAATTTTCCAGTAACACTGAATATCACATAAATCATACTGGATCGCATGCTATATGTCTGCGCATCATCCCACATTTTCCATAGTTCACATTAGTCTCCCTATTCTCATGTCTGCCGCTTCCCCCACAAAACAAACTGGAATGGACTAGGGAGGAAAGCAGGAAGTAAGGATTATCTCTGCATTATGACAACAAACAGATTAATGCTAATAGTTAACCCCGTTTCTTTTTTACTACAGGACATTGATATTAAAGATATGACTTGGACAGATGTTAAACATGTGGACATTCTAAACAAAAGATAATATTAATACAGTGGCGATGAGAAGTGGAATTATATATATGTTCTTGTCATTTTACTTGTCATTTAGCAGAAAGGTACATAAAATACACAATATTTAAAAAAATGAGAACAAGTCAAAAGACATAGATTAATACCGCAGGCTACAGTTCAGAAAAAAAGTTTGTTTATTTAAGGCCAGCAACTTGATCATAATAAATAATGGAACATACTCGTATAGTAACAGATGTTTCTCATGCTCTTAATATAGTTATAAACATGAGGACGGGACTGGCTTAAAGTCATAAAGATAGAGCCAGAGCAAAGGTATTTGGCAATAACTTGAATATCAACATTTTAAAAATCATAACAATACTTCTGTGCTGTAATCCTTTAACGCAAGAAATACAGATTTCAGCTCCAGATTTCATAGACACTGTAACAATTATCATGTAAAAGAAACCAATTTGACATGAAGATTATGTTACTATGTTTATCATTTCCAGTTTTTCTGCAACCGATTTAAAGTAATAAAGTTTTAGCTGCATTAAAAGTATAACTGTTCCAGACTCTCATTATAGATTTAATGTTTAATTATTAGATTGTTTTAAGACCATTAAAACTGGCTACACAAGTCTTTTTTTCCCCCTAAATTCCCCAAATTATTGAGCTATTTACTATTTTCTCTGTGTGGCCAGTATGCCAATAAGTGGAGTGTTTTTGGTTAGAATAATATGTAAAGATGATATATATCAATAAATATTTATTATAGAGAGACAACAGCTAATATAATGTATAGCTGGTTTTAACACTTAATGTGACACAGAACTCACTGCTGTGCAACTTCAAGACGTTTGGAAACCTTTAAAAAACATCAAGAATTGATTTTAGTTGATTGTATACCCCCCGAAGCACTCATACAAGCAGCTGCAAAATGAGAAAGGAGACAGCCAATGAGCAGCTTCATCTATCTAACCAGTCAAGTGAAGAAAGCTAGCGTGGGTGAGTCCCTAGGAAAGACAAGCAGCTGCAAAATCTTTTTGAAAGAAAAAATGGCAATAAAAATTCTCTGTGTGTATACGACCGACTAAAGAGTGCCAGGATTGGCATCATCAGAACACCATCTGAATAATGGCCAGGTTTAATTCTGTGTCAAAACTGCAGCAGTGAAGTGATATTCTGAAACACCTTGTAAGTGTGTAGCACAGGGATGAGTGCCTGTCAATGCACTTCAGAGCCTATACTCATCTCTACTAGTTGGCAGATTATGGCATTTTTAATTCTGTTAACAAGAAGTGCTCCTAGATGAGAAGCACCATAATCTTATACTGTAGTATAATGTTCTATCCACAAGGTTTTTCTAAACAAACCTAGGAGTGTATAAATCTGTTATCACTCAAAATATACACAACCGTTTCAGATACTTTATAACCGCTACCTAAAGATGACATTAATTGAAATTAATTTCAACTGTCACCCTGTTTTACTGCACAATTGGTAAGTAAGGAATGTATCCTAAAAAGAACCAGTAATCTCCAACATGAAAGTTACAAATGAATGTCAAGTATTACACAACTTTAATTAAAAATCAGTGGAAAGGTCATGAAAATTTTTGATTTTCTCTTTATTTGAAAAGTTATATTGTTGGAATATAATTAAACACTTTTCTTTTTAAAAGTGCAATTTATTTCAATGCATAAAAGTAGAAGAACATGTAAATGCATAAACAATAAAATGAATATTTTTGAATGTACATACATTTATATTTTAGTACTTGTCAAATAATTTCTTTCCCAGTATGAACATAAAATATTTCCAGTTAACTTCTTGTATCCCTTAATGTAGCATTATTTACTGATAAAAATCACTGTTCCCAATGCAACAAGGTCAGTTTAATGAAGGTGGCCTATCAGTAGTCCACAACAGCTCTACATATGGCCATTTGGTTTGTAGACACCTTTTGATAGGAGTATCATCAGTCTGTAACCTTGGATCCTCAAAACCCATGACAGCTGTTCCTTCAATATAAGTGACCTGCTCATAAAATATAGAAGAACAATTATTATACCATCAAAAAAATAATAATATATATATATATATATATATATATATATATATATATATATTACGTTTATTACAAATTTAAATCCACCTCTAAGATGCTGTACTCCTAAATTTTTTATTACATAAGTGAACAAAAAAACATGTTTTAACTATTTTTGCATGAGGAGAGCGAGAGGGGGAGGGGGGGAGAGGGAGGGGGAGGGCGAGAGGGCGAGGGGGAGAAAGGGAGGGCGAGAGGGAGAGGGAGAGCGAGAGAGCGAGAGGGAGAGCGAGAGGGAGAGCGAGAGGGGGAGGGGGAGAGCGAGAGGGGGAGAGCGGAGAGGGGGAGGGGGAGAGGGGGAGGGGGAGAGCGGAGAGGGGGAGGGGGAGAGGGAGGGGGAGAGGGGGAGGGGGAGAGAGAGAGTGAAAGAGAGAGAAAGAGAGAGAGAAAGAGAGAGAGAAAGTGAAAAAGAGAGAGAGAGAGAGAGAGAGAGAGAGTGAAAGAGAGAGAGAAAGAGAGAGAGAGAAAGAAATAGAGAAAAAGAGAGAGAGAGAAAGAGAGAGAGAGAAAGAGAAAAGGGAGTGTGAGAGAGAGAGTGAAAGAAAGAGAAAGAGAGAAAGAGAGAGTGAAAGAGAGAGTGAAAGAGAGAGTGAGAAAGAGAGAGAGAGAGAAAGAGAGAGAGAGAGAAAGAGAGAGAGAGAGAAAGAGAGAGAGAGAGAAAGAGAGAGAGAGAGAAAGAGAGAGAAAGAAAGAAAGAAAGAGAGAGAGAGAAAGAGAGAGGGAAAAAAAGAGAGGGAAAGAGAGAGCGAGAGAAAAAGAGGGAAAGAGAGAGAGAGAGAGAGAGAAAGAGCCAGAGAAAGAAAAAGAGAAAGAGAGAAAGAGCCAGAGAAAGAAAGAGAGAGAGAGAGAGAGAGAGAGAGAGAGAGAGAGAGAGAGAGAGAGAGAGAGAAAGAAAGAAAGAGAGGGAGAAAAAGAGAGGGAGAAAAAGAGAGGGAGAAAAAGAGAGGGAGAAAAAGAGAGGGAGAAAAAGAGAGGGAGAAAAAGAGAGGGAGAAAAAGAGAGGGAGAAAAAGAGAGGGAGAAAAAGAGAGAGAGAGCGAGAGAGAGAGCGAGAGAGAGAGCGAGAGAAAGAGCGAGAGAAAGAGCGAGAGAAAGAGCGAGAGAAAGAGCGAGAGAAAGAGCGAGAGAAAGAGCGAGAGAAAGAGCGAGAGAAAGAGCGAGAGAAAGAGCGAGAGAAAGAAAAAGAAAAAGACAGTGCGAGAGACAGAGAGAAAAATACGGCGGAAGGTCTAGCTATGCCACTGAGTTATTCTCTTAAAATCTGGGGTACTTTCAAAAATATATGCTTATTGAATCACATATTTTATTCCCACTCATTCAAGCACAAAGACGGTCAAAAGAAAATTTTATTTTTCTTTTGTGGAATTTCTTGGAAAAAAGCATTTTTAAATAAGAAAGATTGTGTGTTTTGAAAAGGGCAGTAGTAGGAATCTTATAAGGGGAAAGGAAGTGACACAAGTGTAAAGGACCAGCAAAAAATGTCACAGCTACCTCCCATATTTTGAATATAAGCTCTAAATGGTTAATGTGGATTTTGGGATATGTGCGGATATTTAAGGGGGCTTATTATTTGTTGTGTGATGGTATTGATAGGCCACACAGGCCCTTTCCCAGCTTTGTCTTTTTTTCTTTGTAGGCTTCCTCTGATTTATCAGGGATAACTGAAAGCAACTGCATATGCTTGAAGCAATACGGTCACTAACACTCCTGTTGGGCATAAATGCAAGTCAGAGTTCTTAATTCACTATTGCTGAAATATATATGTCTGAAAACAGTGCTCCTAATCAACTGAAATCAAGATCAAGAGAAATCTTAAATATCATTTATAATCTATAATAGCATGGTTTAATTTAAAAATAATTTAAATGAAGTACCGTAATTAATATTCTGAAACATTGGGGCGGATGCAAAGAAATAACAAGGTTAAGTATGTTTGCAAATATAAATTGGACATTTCTTAGTTTATTCTTTTTACAACCGTAATATTGTAAGCTTTCTGGAATATTCATCTCAACTCCTTTGTATCAGTTTGTCTGATGTCTTATAGTATTGTCTAATATTCCCTTTGTACAATGTATGTGTTCTCTTATGTACTTACTATACCCATTTACTTTACAATACCTGAAAAACTGTGCCCCTTTACTTTGTATATTTGTACTAAACCACTGCAAAAAAGTGTCAGTGCAAGTCCTATTTAAAAAAATATATGAATATGTTGGATAACTAAAAAGAGAAACAAATGCAAGCCGCCACAAAATTAGAACCAAGATGAACAAAACTGTTAGTAACAAATATGGAGTTCCTGCTGTTGAGACACGAAACTGTTTGTATTTTGTGTGTTTGGAACTCATGGCACATGTACATAGTATATCATTTAATGTCTTTAATGACTTGAATAGTACATAATGGCATGGAAAAAACAAACTTAAAATCCATCCAAAATGTCACATCTCTGTTTATTTTGTTGTAGGCATGGTTATAGCATCACATAATTATTTAGAAATTCAGATGAAAGAAACCAGGTCTTGCAGTTAAGAACATTTGGCTAACCCTTTTTTGGAAACAAGTTTTATTGAAAGAACCCTGACTGATGTATGTAGCATAAATACAATTTAAGAAACCACATACAATGGAGTAACAATATATCATATGTTTAAAGGGAAATACTAAATAACCTCAAAGGGGTTTGTTTATTGTCTTATAGTGACTTTACTGTATACTAAACATAAAAATAAATTAAAAAAGTGAATTAAATGGTAAATAACAAACAAAACATTTTATTATTTTAGTTCCTTCCCTATTAGTCTCCATTGTTCCCACTCCCTCTGCTATTCTTACAACATGTTTGATCTTTATAACACCTGATGTAGCCAATCAAAAACTCCACCAGCCTATTCATTAGATAGGATAGTGTGCTTAATATACTCTCCAACATTAAGAAAATGTGGACTTGCATGAGAATTACACCCTTGCATTTAATGACTATTGCTGTTGTATTCCAAAAGTCGAACCAATCCTTTTATGTAAATTTTATTTGTGTGCTATTCGAGTAGAACTGTACACATGAAATAAAATTAAATAATCTCTTGACCTTTTCCTGTTTCTTCTCCCTCATACATCGATCCAATGATGGATAAATAAATCATCCCCCATAATCAAGCTTTAAGGATGTAATGTAACAAAGACCAAATGGATTGATTCAAGCTAAAATTCAGATTTTGTCCATGTCCATCCTTGCTAATGTTAGTTTGTTATACACTTCACAAACAAATGCTTTTTTTCCTGAACTAAAGTGGTACTTTAAGAAACATACCTTCTCTTTATGGTTTGACTGTCTTAATCCATTGTAATGATACACACAAAATGATTCTGGAACTTTGGAATTCTATTACACATATAAAAAAAAAAAAGAAACAAACAACAACAAAAAGGTTATTAGTAAGTTGCTGAACATTTGAATAGTCACAAAACATCAACAAATTATAGAGACAATGTAGGATGTAGACTTGTATACATATACAAACTAATAAATAATTGCTGATAACTTGATTTTTTACTAGAGTCTGAAATATTTTGGTACATGTAGTCCCATCTCGGCACACTCAACTTTTTTGTTATTTTTTATTGCAATTCTATAGTTAGACATACTTCTCAAACGATCCAATGGATGAAAACAAAATCTCTTGTGTAATATTTTGGTTTTTAGATGGCATTGTAGTAAAGACAATTCTAAACCTCAAAAAAAAAGAAAAAAAAAAAAAAGAGGTAAATAAAAAAACAAAAAAATTTCTAACTGTTGTCCAATAGCAAGATATATGCCTCACGAAAGAGCACCACAAACAGTAAGTGTCACAGACCACCATGATGTGGCAGACATGGCCAAACTAGGAACAGCTACACATAACCATAGAGGGGAGACTGCATACCTGTTCAGGGAAAAATTCCTGAAGGAACGGACCCAGTAATATGATTCCAAGTCCTTCTGGGTCTAATTTTGTCTTCATGAGGTTTACGCTACAAAACATTGGAAAGAAAATAATAAGCAGAGAATATCTGACTTTCTGCGTTCCTATGATATGTGGTACTCCAGCATGTGTTTCTGCCAAGAAAATGAATGCAGTTCTATTTTGAGCTTTCATGACGCATTCTCTGGAATGGCATTTCATTCGCCAAATGGAGTTATTTTAAGAAAGCATAATCTTATGATTAAAACCAAAAACAGTGATGATAATTTTTAAAGACAGTACCTTATTAGGAAAACATTTTGTAAAACAGTCTACATTAACCTGTGCTTAAAAACACACCGGGTCTTCTATAAGGAGGACTTGAGGAACAGAAGTGGAAAAGTTTACAATAATAAGAGAATATTTAATGAAAAGAAACAATGGACTGAGAAACACAAGAGCATAAGTTCATTGTATATGTGAGTTAGAATGAAAATGATCAAGAAACAGTAAGGACAATAATGACATTAAAGATGTTAGATATGAACTCCAGAGGTTTGAGCTCATATAGCATTATGATATTCTCGTTCTAATTATCACTGTACTTGCATTTACTTTTTGGCAGTACCGGATTGATATTTACTATAATTGCTAACAAATATCTGTATAGATAAACTAGAAATAAGGAAAAAGTAGTTACATTTCACATATTATATATATATATATATATATATATATATATATATATATATATATATATATATATACAGTCAGGTCCATAAATATTGAGACATCGACACAATTCTAAACTTTTTGGCTCTATACACCACCACAATGGATTTGAAATGAAACTAACAAGATGTGCTTTAACTGCAGACTTTCAGCTTTAATTTGAGGGTATTTACATCCAAATCAGGTGAACGGTGTAGGAATTACAACAGTTTGTATATGTGCCTCCCACTTTTTAAGGGACCAAAAGTAATGGGACAATTGGCTGCTCAGCTGTTCCATGGCCAGGTGTGTGTTATTCCCTCATTATCCCATTTACAAAGAGCAGATACAAGCTCCAGTGTTCATTTCAAGTGTGCTATTTGAATTTGTTGCTGTTAACTATCAGTATGAGATCCAAAGAGCTGTCACTATCAGTGAAGCAAGCCGTCATTAGGCTGAAAAAACAAAACAAACCCATCAGAGAGATCGCAAAAACATTAGGTGTGGCCAAATCAACTGTTTGGAACATCCTTAAAAAGAAAGAACGCACCGGTGAGCTCAGCAACACCAAAAGACCCGGAAGACCACGGAAAACAACTGTGGTGGATGACCGAAGAATTATTTCCCTGGTGAAGAAAACACCCTTCACAACAGTTGGCCAGATCAAGAACACTCTCCAGGAGGTAGGTGTATGTGTGTCAAAGTCAACAATCAAGAGAAGACTTCACCAGAATAAATACAGAGGGTTCACCACAAGATTTAAACCATTGGTGAGCCTCAAAAACAGGAAGGAAAGGTTAGATTTTTCCAAACAACACCTAAAAAAGCCTTCACAGTTCTGTAACAACATCCTATGGACAGATGAGACTAAGATCAACTTGTACCAGAGTGATGGGAAGAGAAGAGTATGGAGATGGAAAGGAACTGCTCATGATCCAAAGCATACCACCTCATCAGTGAAGCATGGTGGTGGTAGTGTCATGGCGTGGGCATGTATGGCTGCCAATGGAACTGGTTCTCTTGTATTTATTGATGATGTGACTGCTGACAAAAGCAGCAGGATGAATTCTGAAGTGTTTCGGGCAATATTATCTGCTCATATTCAGCCAAATGCTTCAGAACTCATTGGACGGCGCTTCACAGTGCAGATGGACAATGACCCGAAGCATACTGCAAAAGCAACCAAAGAGTTTTTTAAGGGAAAGAAGTGGAATGTTATGCAATGGCCAAGTCAATCACCTGATCTGAATCCGATTGAGCATGCATTTCACTTGCTGAAGACAAAACTGAAGGGAAAATGCCCCAAGAACAAGCAGGAACTGAAGACAGTTGCAATAGAGGTCTGGCAGAGCATCACCAGGGATGAAACCCAGCGTCTGGTGATGTCTATGCGTTCCAGACTTCAGGCTGTAATTGACTGCAAAGCATTTGCAACCAAGTATGAAAAAGTGAAAGTTTGTTTTATGACTGTTAATCTGTCCCATTACTTTTGGTCCCTTAAAAAGTGGGAGGCACATATACAAACTGTTGTAATTCCTACACCGTTCACCTGATTTGGATGCAAATACCCTCAAATTAAAGCAGAAAGTCTGCAGTTAAAGCACATCTTGTTAGTTTCATTTCAAATCCATTGTGGTGGTGTATAGAGCCAAAAAGATTAGAATTATGTTGATGTGCCAATATTTATGGACCTGACTGTATCTGTATATGTATATGTATATATATATATATATATATATATATATATATCACATATAATTGTCAAACTACGAATCGTCGTCAAGCTTTGCGAGCTTGCAAGAACTGCTTGCAAGAAGCGTTTGCGAGGGTCCACATTTGCGGAAGGTGGAGGCTCCAACGTCGGCTGCTATGAGCCGAAAGATCATTGCAGGCCGCAAAATTTACGGACTTAGCATACAAAAATACGAGACGCGTGACTTAGAAAAAAATACATTACGACCTTGCAAAAATACGACCTTAACGGCCGAACCGAACGCACCTGAAAACATTAAAAACACAATAAATACACACAAACAAATACATACAAAGCTTACCCACAGCAAGGGGGGCACCCAGGACCTTTCCAAGTGAAGTTACACCTCAATTTAAGTCCAAATTCCTGAGTTTAGACACCCGAAAATCCCCTAAGCGAGAGAAAAAATGTCCGCCGAAAAAAACGAAAACGAGGCTACAGGACCCTAAAGATGCAAAACACCACCAAACACATACGGCTTTTCAAAAAAGCCGTACAAGGTACAAGATCCACTTTTACCAAGGACGCTACATCATCCACAGCCGCGTTCCACATACACATTCGCCACCATTTTACAACACTAACTTACACAATGCGGAAGTACCCAGCTACACTAATGGCTTCCCTATTTACACTACACACTGCACACATTGCTGACACTTACACTTCAGCTCCACAACACTGCAAACCTACATTGTATGCTGCAGGAACATCAAAACAGATTGTCAGCTCTTCAGCACAATGCTTCTTGCATATATTACTTACAAATAGGGAAAGTATTATTTAATTTATTAATTATTTAATTAGCACACAAAAATACATATACACAAAAATAAATTTAAAAAAACACTATCGCAATAAACACGAAAGCCATTCATAGCACGACTCACAACGAGCGCCAACGCAGCTCATAGCACACAAAGTCTTGCAATAAGCGCAAAAAGCAGATCAGCGACGACCAAACAATAACAAGAAAAGCGCCTCTCAGAAAAAAAATACAATAACCAACAGCCTCGCAATGAGCGCCTAAGGATCTCAGACCACAAAAAAAATGAATGTCTGTGCCAAACAGCATTACCTGCCTTACAATTTTATTGCCTCGTCATTTTTGACGGACAAGTCGCTAGTATATATATTTAATTATACGTGTTCATCCCGTTGCGATATTGGTCACGCAATGTTAAATAATTGCGCCCCTTGCATAGTGAGGGCCACAACCGCGATGGTCTTAGGCTGCTATGAGCCCTGTAGGACTTGGGACCGAAGCACGAAGCATGTAAAACGTCTGAATAACTCAACTGGAATCGCGAGCTTAGGACCGAAGAACGTAAAACGCCCGAACTACGCAACTAGAAATACCACCAATTATGCCTAAAATTCACTGCCACACTCACATACAGCACAGAGGGATAGCCAGGGAGCTTGTGAGTGATGTTGCAAGTTAATTTGAGACACATTTGGCATTTTTTTTTCAACATCAAAAGATTTCCTTTCTTATGTGCAATTATTCCTCAATGCAGGATAACGTTTACTTGACATTGTTTCTTTTTCCTTGGTTTCAGGAGGGTGCGTCTTTATAAACAAATAAGCTTTCCATTAGATCTAATAAAAGCACTGGCACTTGCATAGCTTCTGTCTGCCCAATGAAAAGACTTGCATGCAAAGTCAACTCTCCTCAGAAGATCAACACTCAACAAAATGGTAGATTCCACTGTAACAAAATTGCACATAAAAGTAATGAAAGGTAATAAATTAAAGACTGAATCTTTTTTTTTTTTTTTAAACAGTTTACCCATGATCATCACATCAAAATGCAATAATTATAAAGCTTCAAACACCCTTTTAGGAAAGTTTATAGGTCACATAAAAGGTGGAAAAAGTTCTGAAATTATTTATCTTTGTCTCATTTTTTTACAGCACAGAGACCTGACATTTTAACAGAGGTGTGTAGACTTTTTATATCCACTGTATATCTAAACTCAAGTGACAGGTAACAAGAAATAGAAGACATTTAGAAGCATTGTTTGAAAAAGTGCCGCCTTACTGCTTCTCAGAAAGTGATCATAATTAGGTACTGCTGAACAATGGAAAGGGGGTTATGATTATTTTTGTCTGCTCTGCAGCCTTAGGAGGTTTACATCTACCAGTAATTGAGTCTCCAATGACCGCCTCTCTATATAAGAGTATGTCCGCAAGAAAATATGAGACCATGTATCATTGGGCCTAAGCTCACCTGAAAGTGGATAACGATACATGACAATGATCAAAATTACACAAGTAAATCCATGACTGAAAAAAAGAGACGAATATTGATTTTTAATTGGCCAAGTTAAAGTCCAGACATTTACCCCATTAGGTTGCTGTGGTGGGATGTTAACAGACTGCCCTCAAATATAAAACGGAGCTAACTAATGTTTTGTACAATGAATGAATTCCTTCAAGGTATGTACTGTTAAAAGTCATGTTACTAAATTCTGGGTTGCACATTTTCAAACAAGGCTACTAAATGTTGGATTATTTTTTTCTTTAATAATGACAACATAAAATGTGTGTGAATTATGTATCAGAACAATAAGAATGGGAATTCCAATGTCCCTTCAGTGCATAACACTCTTGAGGTTAAATGTATCTACTGTCTGGACTTGGTGAGGACTAGGTAAAGGCCAGATATTTATTTTTTACATCACTGTACACAAGGCAAGTCAGACGTTAGAAAGGGTTTATTAACACCAGTATCATTGGCTTAGCTTAGCAAATGAAGCTTTAGGAGGGATGTTGTCCACATATGTGGGCACTCAGGTGGCTTAGGAGGCCAATGAAGGACAGGCAGATCTGACCACAATAGTTGCAAAGGAAAATTTGCTCTGGGTTGGGTGCTGCAGTGACATGATTTTTCCTCCACCTCCTTTTGTCCTCAAGACCAGCCCTTGAAAGACGTGACAGCCTTGCAAAATGGTACTTCTCCAGGTCTTGCGGTTCAAAGCTAAAACTGACCATCGACAATCAATGTGACAGGCATCAAGGACTGTTTCAGCAAGTCCTAGTACATCTTCTTCGTTCCTCCTTCATGTAGCTGGATGATCATGTTGAGGAACTTGGGAGGACTTCCTATACATTCCAGGATTTGACACAGACCCTTCCTGCTCACGTTGTTTAACGATTTGTAAGGATGATAAACATCATGTAAAGTCCCTTGTTCTGTTCTTACTGCCTGAGAACAAAAACCATGTCTGCGGTGCTCCTTTTGGCTCTAAAACCTCAATGACTCTCAGTCAAGAGCTCATGGAGTTTAGTGTGAGGTGCTGGACCCCCATGTTACCAGATCCCATCGACTGCTGCTGCCTTATCATTCTTTAGCTGCTCAATAGCTTTTATAGTCTCTTCGAGAGTAGGGATTGCGTCAAGCTCCGTTTTCACTGGTTGTTGCGACAGAGCTGAAACAAACTACACGGTTGGCGCAGAACAGAGTGGTCAAACCACCGGTACAGGTTCAACGCCTTGTCTATAAGGAGTGTTTGACCGTCTGCACTATATATACTGCAGAACACCAGTATATTTGTCTACTTAAAGACATTGTGGTATTTTTCCCACAAAACACTATATGATGTTGCAAAAAGGAGTATGCTTATTCACTTACAACAAAAAAACTGTGCTGTTTTTAATTAATTCTCAGCTCACAATTGTGTCTATTAACTTTCTTGACAGAGATAGTATACCCTTGTGCAAAATAGTTAGGAATATAAAGTGTAAAATAGGAGGTTTCTATAGAATACAAAAAGGCAGGATTGGAAATATGTCTAGCCTGAAAATGATACATTTATATTCAAGCTCTAAAACAGTGGTTCCCAAACTATTTTCCAAAGACCACTTAAAAGTAGCTAGTGGTCTTAACAGACCACTTGGTGATTTTACGCTGTACATTTCCAATGCACTGTAAAGTCACCCCAAAATGAAGGTTTTTTTTATGTTGCGTTTTAAATCCTGAAAAACTAGTTATATATTGTATTGGGTACTATTTATAAAGTAAATCCTTGCAAAGATATTGTCTTCGTTACACACAAAAGCAGCTAATTATTATTATTATTATTATCTGTGAGTCACCAATGAGTGACTTGCAGATAATAATAAGCTGCTTTTGTGTGTAATTACTGACACACTGTGCTTTTTTGTTGGCAAGAATAATGTACCCCAATGTAATTATTCAATTAGGTTTCCTTTTCCACATTTATCAAGCAATCCAAGCTACAAATTAGGATATGGACTCATAAAAACAATGCTGAATATCTTGGGAATTATTTGCTGAAGAGGAAAAAATGGCTAGAATATTGCATAGACAGTTAAGTTATTATGGGTTGATCGTGTCTCTTTAATACCCTGCAGTATACCAGGTACATAGATAAATAGAGGCTAGTGCCTAAGCATTTCTGTACTGCTTGTTTGTGCAGTTTATTCATTTTATACTTTCTTTCATATTTTCTTTTCTAATCATACTGCTCTGGGGACCACCTGAATGAAAGTCACAGACCACAGTTTGGGAACTTCTTCACGAAGATATTCTAGCACTGAGAAATAAACAATATAACCAAAAACACAATGTCGTATGGACGAAGCCGTGAGAATATAAAAATGTTCTCATAGTCCCCAAAACAAAGATATTCCTAAGCGTTTATGCATAGTTCAGATGTGGTTTGTTTGTAACTTTTGTATTTACATAAATGTAAACACTCAAATATAACTGCACAAGTCATTTATTGTTGAGTATCTAAGGAAAAATATGATGATTCTACTTCAGCGCTATTCTCATACACAAACCGTTTTGTAATTAACTGCACATTTGTCATCCAACAAAACATAAACAAGCAGAATGCATCCTAAAATCTTTCAAAAATAAATATATTTTTATTTTTTTAAATTGAGAAGCACCATCTTGTATCATACATTAAAAAAATGGTCCAGTGACTGAAAAACAAATAGGTGTCATTGCGTGTAATTTGTTACATTAGCAAATTTATATGCATGGTGTTCGGCTTCCTCCCTTAACCCCCTTAGCGTTCATGACGAATTGAGCTCTTTTTAATTTGCTAAAAACATTCGAATTTTAAAGTCCATATGTTAAAGTATGTTTATCCATAGACTTTTTATGAATCATTCATGGTTTTTATTACCTTTCAGCAATTTAAAACATTTTGAAACCTAATCTGCCACTGCTAAGCAACGTTTTGAAACTTAACTTGCCACATTAAAGGTTAATATAAAGTGGCTTCATGTTATTACAAATAACCACCAATAATGGGTGCTCTTCCATACTTTTAATAACTATTATTTATCCACAGCTCAAAGCACTTGTTGGCCATGAATACCTTGACAGTTTCCATGCTGGGTACATTACTGAACTGCAGATAACTTTGTTGAACTACTGAGTGTTGCCATTGAGATGAAGCAACCTACTGTTTCTTACTCAAAAGCTTAATTGTTACACTTAATTTCTACTTGCGAGTCAGATTTTCAATAGTGATTTTTTTATTCAAGCAGCCTTTAAAGTTAGTGTAGATAAAGTCAACTAAGAAGCATTTTTACAGAAGGGGAGAGCAAACCAATACCTTACAAAAGGTAATAAGGATTTTACTCCATCCTGTCATATAGTATATCAAACTAACAAAACCATTATATTCAATGCATTATGTATTACTACAGTTCTTGAAAAACATATATATATATTTATTTATTTTTTCTTAGAAATGTTTACTTACTATTCAGGTTCTGATACAAGGTCCAAAGCTTTCATGACATCTTCTAGCAAAGCATCAGGTATGAATCCATTATCTTAAAAAACATTAAAATAAAAATGTCTGTGAGTGTCTAGTAATTTAAATAAAGAAACAAGTGTTGCAAAATATAGTGATACCTTTTTTTTATTGGACAAACATCTTAGAGTGACAAGTTTAATGTATATATTCAAACATATTTTTTCAAGATATACAAGAAACAATGAAAACTTTTCATCATTTGAAACATTACACCCAGGGAAGGATATTTGCAGTATCACTGAAGAAGAGTTGCTTATGCGCAATTCTACTACCTATAACTCTACTCTGCAGCACATAAGTTATGTTTTTACTTTTAAAATGTAAATATCCTTCTTAATTCTTTGGCTATTTAACTTTATTTTTTTAAATAGTAGCCATACCTTATCTTCACATTCATAACAAACAAATTGAATTATACTGGACATAATTGGAACAACCTTGCAGTACAGAACAGACACACATCTATTTAGCACCCTACTACCTCTGCGGAAGCTTTACGTGGATTAATAAAAATGTAATGGATGAGTCTGTAGGTTAAAATGTATTTTTATTTTCTGGAAATGGTGTAGTTAAACAAAGGATAAATTTAACTGAAAATGTATGTAAACTATTTGAAATTGCGGTTACAAACATGTCCCTAAGAGATAGCAGCATATCAGTGGGGAGACAAAAAAATTATTTTTTTTATGAGACATTGGCTTACAATTAGTTAGGCATATACTCACAATTAATAAAATCAATAATTCCATGCAAAAAAACAAACAAATAAATTATACAAACATAAATATCAACGTTTTGTTTGGTCAAATGGTTGAGAGATCGGTTCTGTGAGCAAAACTACCGTATATTTTTCTCCTTATTAATTTGTCTGATAAATCCCTTGCACTGGCTGTGATCAATGATGATATAGGACAGAAGAGGTGGGACATAGTCTAGAAGGGTCTAATTAATAATACAAGCACTGTCATAGGCTAACAATGTTGTATAGATAAGAGCTATGGTACAAACTGTGCATATTGGTTGGTGCTAGTATTATGGGTATTAGTATGACTAACAGCTCCCAGCACTAAATCGAAGTATGAAGAATTTGCTTGCTATACAAATGCTTAATAAATGAAGTTAACTTTTTCTAATGTATTAAAATGTTGCTGAACAGTCTGGAAAATTATAAAGTGATTCATTACTGGATGTATTCATGATTTCTGTATTCGTCCCTTTAAATTCGGAGGCATCCCGGATGCAGTAAGTGATGTAGTACTGTGGCAGACCAAGCACTGGTCCAAACCCTGCTTCACAAAAGGTCATTTGCATGTATTCAAGAGGAGATTATTTATTTACTTTGTAAAGTAACACCGATTGGTGTTCTGCAGACATAATCTACATTGTATACTTGTCAGCCAGGAAAAATGTAATCACTCTGAGGGCCACTATACAGAAGATTGCTTTTGCCAATGGGTCTACTTATATTAATTATAGGGGGAAAAGGCGGAGGAAACACCTGGGGTTTTGTTAAAAATACAAACTATCATATGTTCAGGAAACCAAAGAAGTAGGTGTTTGCTTTTGTGGATGATTATAATGTATAAATGGCTTAATGGTCCAATGCAAATTAATAGAAGTAAAAAAAGTAACATTGTGATCAAAATGGAGAGAGGTTAGAAAATAACAAAAATAAATAGTATACACTAAAACAAAATAATATGCTTCAAGAAAGGTTGACATCTCAAAGCAACTTTGCCTTTTTTTTTAATTGTGACCTGACTTGGGTGTCTGTCGGAGTCCTTAGAAAGAAGTAAAGTAGTATTCAGGTGTTAACCTTCTTATATAGAACAAAACTCCTTGGAACCCCCAGCAATCCAATTATTAAATTATAAATAAGGCTAGATTTTGCATCTTTCCTGACTGAATCTGCCCACTCCTAAATAACTGTAGTTTATGACAAATGAGAACACAATTGACCCACTTCCCCATAGAAAAAGATCTGCAGAAGCTTTGGTTTAGTGTTATTTTGTTTTGTATAAACTAGAACAGAGTTCCAGATCACAACAAACCTGGAATAATGGTCTTGTTAGATAATGGCTGTGAATTGAAAGCAGTGCGAGTTGTGGGAGTAATTTCTTCCCTACATCTTGTGAAACATAACATTCATGGACTGGTGAATGAAATGCAGTCTTCATAACAGTTACATGCTTTCTAATGTCTCCGGGTGCTCTCTTTCAATATTAGTGAATCTTGTATTGGCATTACGGACAGCGTTTTAAAATATTACGAGCACAAAGTACAGGGAGACCCCGCTTAACACTCATTTGCTATAAAGCGGTTTTTGCCCGACACATCCCCCCTTGGGATATAACACAGTTTTTGTCCGACACATCCCCGAGTAACACGGACTCCATGCTTGTGTATCATTCCAAAACACCAAGAGCCATGGAAGGAATTTTAAAATCGAGTTTGCCTGTGAATTTTCTATTTTAAAATGTACCCGTTTAACACTGTTTTGTTTGTCACTTGGTCTTCTAGGAACACATCTACAGAGTTAAAGGGGATATGTCTGTATTTATATACAGGTATACCCTGCTTAACGCTACCCCTTTTAGCAATGTTTCTCTATAACACTATTGTGACACGTTATTTCCCGTGTAATGCACTGCCACACTATAACGCTGTTTTTGCCTGTTTTGAATGCTCGGATTCTCGAAAATACGCAGAATGTAAAGTTTATATTCCTGCTAATGTTCAGTTTGTTAGTGTTATGTTTGCTGTTTGTTTGAAGATCATATAAAACAAAACAAGTTTAAATTTCTATTGCAATTGTGTATTTTTTGTCATGAGTTCCCCTATCCTATACCCTATGTTGAAACGACCGCGTTTAGAGCCGTTTCGCTTAGCACTCCTACTGCTTGGAACCTATCCCCAGCGTTAAACGAGGTAAAGCTGTAGAAGTATTATTAGTAAACAGTAAGTCAATTATTAATAATTTTAATTTGTCAGTTTCAGTCATGAGTATGGTCATTCCGGTCTTTTATTAATCCCTTATTCTGAAGTCTGTACTAATAATTAACCAAACTTATACTAGCAAACAGTTAAACTAAAACAGCACATGTTGCTATTCATTTTGTGTATTCTGTTTATTTTGACTGACCACATAATATATATAAACTGTATTCAGTACTGTATATTCAGTGTGGCACAGTCTTTTTGCTTCATGAATTTCCACATTTGCTTAATCTCTGGCTTGGATAATTTATTTGAGTTATTCTGTTTTGTTTGATCAAACCTTCCCATATAACATATTCGATATAACCATGAAACCGGAATGGTTGGCCTAGTGCATACACTACAAATACAAGTGCAATGAAACATATGTTACGGCTTCTTCTCACTGCTATACATCAGTCCCCAGCGCTCAGTGACAAATCATACTTATTGTGAGCTCATTGCAATGTTAATGAAGCATTGTTGTAGTGTGAGTGTTGCCAGATGTTTTGACTATAACAGCATTAGACATAATTTGCATTAGAGAGCAGTACATTAGGCAGACATTCATACAGAAGCCTATAGCATTGCTAGCCTTTTATTATTTACTTACTGCTCAAAAGTAGAAGTTTGTATTTTGCGATTCACAAAAACACACATTTTTTTGTTTTAAATTCCCTGTAGATGATTAATGTTTTTAATGAAGTATTCTGCATATTCCCTATTTTGCAATCATGTAATGAACTACCGTATATAGTTACTAGACATATTACTTTATTGTTTTTGTGTTGTGCATGGAGTAAAATACACACAGCTTTTTATATAAAGCAATCTAGATTGGTGCTACCGTTTATATATAATAAAAAAAAAAATTGTACTTTTAAGTAAATCATTATTAAAAGTATCAATAATATACATAAAAATCTGTCATTATTAGATATTTTGCTTAAGTGAACATAATTGTGACAAAAAATAGAAGTATCACCAATAAATCTTGATAAAAAGGTGATGATCACATGCAATGTACCTTCCAATACTAAATTCCTGACATAACTGATTGTATGCATTTATCTCAAACATGAACCAAGTTGCACTCAAAAGCTCCTTTGCAAATATACAGCCTTATTAAATTGCGATTCAGTAAATTTGAATAGGGCTCTATATAAGCACAGAGCATATTTTTTACAGAAGTTTTTAGTTAGTGAGGACCTTGCTTTTGGATAGAAGTTCACTAACTAAAAACTTCTGTAAAAAAAATATGCTGTGTGCTTAAATAGAGCCCTTTTAAATTTACTGAATCGCAATGTAATAAGGCTGATAATATATTTTGTTTAATGAGCCACGTTAAATTCCAAGACTGTATGTGCAACGTGAGACCCGCAACGGCGGCGGGTTCGAAATGTTGCCGAGTTACACAGCTATTAAATTAGAACATGCTGCGAGTTACGGGCTTGAGACGCAAACCACTTGTTGCAGGTTGGATGCACGGCCGTGAACATAATCAATTAGTCAAACTCATAGTAACGAGTTGGGATGGAGCCACTGGCAACAGAGATCGTCAGGATTACATCACTGAAAAATGGAGGTGGGATTTCAAAGTCATACAGGGTTCAATTACAAGTTACGATCGGACCCACATTCCAGATATTATGCAATATTGATAAAGCCGGAAATATGATATTCTATTACATGCGAGTTCCATTATATGTATTAACACACTGATTGCCGGGATCGATATAACACTGAAATTACACATGAAATAAACTATTTCATATTGCCGATTTGCGAGCTTGAGAATTGTGTGCTATTAATTCTAAAACCTAACATCACTTTCCCTGTTAATAAAAGTTCAGTAGTGCATGTATATGTGCATTTACAGTGAGAAGGATTGGACTTTACCCCCCTTGCAGGTCCTCTCTAGCACTCGTTGCGGGTTACCGGCTTCAACGGCAGTGAATTTGTTGCAATTTAATAGCATGCTTGGAAACATTGCGGTTACGGGCTTGACAGATCAAAGGATTTGCGGGCCCGCAAGTCGAATTCTCACATCGGAGAGTTTTCTCCCCCCTACCATGCAAGTCATCGGCGGGTTGCTTTGAGAGGCCAATTTAATAGCCGTAAGTCTTGCGGTCTACGTTATGGGCTACGGTTTTACACGTTAGGGGAATTTAATGTGGCTCTATGTTGGCCAATTTTGCACATAAAAAAAAAAAACTGTTACATCCTCTTTGTTTTGTCTTTTTATAAGAGATGTGACCGATGTCAGGAATCCAGTATTGGAAGACACATTGGAATTAAATATCACCTTTATACCCAGATTCACTAGTGATGTTTGAATTATTTGCTAATAATATATTACCTTTAGATTTAAATATATTATATTGATACTTTTGGTTGAGTTTTTTGCTTTTTATTTTCATGTTTTGTAAGTATTGTTTTCGAGGGTTCTTTTAAAAATAGTCCCCAAAAACTTACTTTAGACTTGTGTAAGAAGTTCCATTTATGATGGTTCCTTTCCCCCCAGCCAATTGTCACAGTAAGTCTCAAATACCACTTGTATTTGTAACCAATATTATTTTGACTTTAAGATATTTGAGATCTTTTCTTGGGAAATGGTTGTGGAGCCGGTCTAGCTTTATGGTACTTCAGAGTCCTTTTTAGTTTGGAGCTTACTAACGGAAGATCTGAGTTATGGAATTCTAGGATGGAACTAGAAAATTAAAATGTTCTATTACTATCATTTATTTGTAATGAGCCAACATATTTCGTAGAGCTATACAGTGGTGAAGCACAAGACAGAAACAATATTGACACATTGCAAAAGAATGGAGGGTGCTGTCTTTGAGCTTTGAATAAAAATGTACATATTGAAAACTCATATACTTATAATGTGGTTAATGTATTTGTAGGGAATATATGCAGGAAACCGTAAACAAGACATGAATATAAAGCAAAACAGTACAAAATGTTAAATAAAAACGAATAAAACAACTCCACACCAACATGAAACGAAAATATTCCAGACATGCAGAAGAGTCAGTTTATTAAGTTAAAAAATGACCCAATTAAATAATTGGTTACGCATGTATGTTCGGAATGGCTTGTTCCAGTGGTTTCATATGTTTTGAAATATCATGAACTAGAATTTTAATAATTTTGAAGAATTAAAGTAGAGATAAATAGTATAAAAAAGAACAATGTCTGACTTTTTATTTCAAAAGTACATGGATTTTAAATATTCTGTGATGCATTTAAAAAAAGCATGTTTTTATTACCTGCATAAAAAAAAAAACATTACACACTAATTAAAACTCGGCCACTTTGTGAGAAATGCTGTATATTATCTAACTGGATGAAACTCCTCACCTATAAAGATGAACATACAATGGCTTTTAGGACAAATGCATATTAAAATTAAATGAATGATCACTAAGATCTTGGTTATAAAAAGGAAAACACATTGTGGAAAATGTTCAAATACCCTAATTCGAATGTAACAGAGTAATGCGGTGCCATATCTTTAAACTTCCATTTCTTTTTTTTATATTTTATTTATTTTTCGTATTTTGGTGAAGAGTTGTTGGCATAAAATAAGTTTTTTATATACTTTGTTTCTCTTAATAAAATATCGTTGATAGAGCTGTGTAGACATTTCAAATGTAGAAAAAAGTTCATACATCTACTATATATATCATATGACAATCCTTAGTTTATGCCATCAGTTAATCCATTACATAAGTCAGGACCATATCTACTAATGGTTTAAATGTTGGAAAACTCTTAAGATATCAAATGATAGAACATAGACACAAAACTATAAATGGAGGCCTGGAGCACTTGATGCAGGATACAAATGTAGGATACTAGTTAGTAACACCACAACACCTTAGATAAGTTTACTATTTAATAGAAAGCCCTATCAGTTTAGAGATTACCAATTCACACTTTCTGAACCATTTTTCAGGGTTACGCAAATAATCTCCAGCTGTTTGGTTCACAAAGGTCTGGGAATATCAAACACTGCTAAAATGTACTCAATGTAACTATTTATGGTAGAAATCAAGAATACAATCATACAAATATATAGTAACTATAATGAATAAAAATTACAAAATAAATTATCAAAAATATGGTTTTTAATTCTGTATGGTTAGTGATTAATTTATGCTCCCTTTGAAATTATAAGAAGGCTATTTTAGACCTAGACATTTAATGGACAAAATCAAAGAATCTATCACTGGTAGTGGATGTACCTCAAGAAAAGTATGGAATTAAGACTGAACTTATCTGAAATTGAATGAACAAGTCTAAGAACATCAAGCAAAATCTAGGAAATTCTAGGATCTTTTTAGAAAGTAAAAAATCTGTTGGAGAAGTAGGGCAAGTACGCTGGGTATGATTCACTACCTTACTTACAAAACAGCATCAAGCTCAATAGGCAATTAGCACTACAAGAGGGGAGCTCTCTCTATCTATATAGTTTTCCAAAGGTAATATGGTGTACTCAGATACAAGATTACGATTTATGTTCATAAATGAGCAGTAAAGAAATGATCGTAGTGAGAGAAAAAAGGTTGTTGAGCTTGTGTTTGGGTCGTTCAGTCGTGTTCGACTCTCCGTGACCTCATGGACAGCATCATACCATGCTGATCCACTTCGTATTCATGGCAGAGATACTGGAGTGGGTTGCCAGTTCCTTCTCCAGTGGGCCACAGATACTAGTATTCCTAGGTGGTCTCACATCCAAATACTGACCAGGAACAACCCTTCAGGGTAGTGTGACCTCTTGGTTCCCTGACTGGAATAGAACTCAGGTTGCAGCGGTGAAAGCACTGAATCCTAACCATTGGACTACCAGGGAACCCTTGTTGATCTTAGGGAATGTGAAAATAGGAGTCAAGATTACCAGCAGATTAAGGAGAATGCGCAATCTCTGCCAACAGAAAACACATGTTCTGTTTTATATTTTCTTCCTAAGAAACGTTAGTTTTGTTTTCTATTTAATGACCATTTCCTAAAGCCTGACTATCCTTAATACTTGACAACAGTTAAATACATATCTGCCCATGGTTAGTTGTATTAACAAAAGCACATTTCAAACAAAAAACACTGTCAAGAACAGAGTTTAAAATCATCCCACTACCGCAATCGAAAGAAACAAGGCAAAATGTAGAGTTGACAAGATTTGGGGATGTGTCTCCAATATAAAGCACTGTGTACCAATTGTTCTGCTATCTCTATGTCTATATCAATGGAAAACATTAAGATCTGAACAAGCATTCAGAAGGAGGACACATCTTTCTTGAGCAATATGGTGGCCAATAAAAAAATACAATTAGGAACTCCATTATTATTCCTCTTTTATTCCAAAGAAGACGGTTGGTGGTGTGGTGTTAAAAGCCACAGCTAGAGAACTTTAAATATGTATTTAAGAATTATGGAGCAATATCTAGTGTGAAAGTTATTCAAACACAAAATATTTGAGGTGCAACACGGGTACAGGAGGGAGTTCTTCCAAGGTGACTCTGACTGATCTCGACCTCTTGTTTGGTTTTGGTGGTGTAGCCCTGGACAGGCTCTCTAGCCACCTCAAGTTTGAGGAGACAGGGATAAGTAGTCAAATTACAACTGGAATTCTGAACTGTGAATAATTTTTCATTTTTTTAAGATTACATCATCTCTCTCCAGATTTTTGTAGTGATAAACTAAACATTATAGAACTATTACACATATATCTAACCTACTATAAATGTACTCTTCGTATAAGAAACTTTGTTTTAGATGGAACTTCCTCTTTAGAGTAAAGCTGTCAGCGTCATGTGTGTTTGAGAACAAGGAGTTTTATAGCCCAATAATTCCTGTTGAGAAAACAAGACGGATCTGTGAAGCAGCCAGCTTTGTGTCACACGGGATCCAATTAGTCACAACAGTTTTAGGTGACATGTGGCTCGGAAGAATAATAAACATAAGAATAATGGCCTTAAATGGTTTAAGCAAATAATTAAACTAGAATCAACTCAATTAGACACAGTTATGTTCTAATCAGTATTCATTCACTTGGGAGCAATAGGAGTCGGAGAGATTCTTGGTGTGCTGAAACACAAGTTTAATGACTCAGGTAGCTCAGCTATCTCATCCTTCTGTCCTCTTTTTCACCTGCTAATTTCTTTTAGCCAAAAAAAACTCCTCAAATAGGTGTAAAATAAATACAACTAATGCACAAATAATACAGCAAGTAGATTAAAACATCATAAATATTCAAGTATATATAGTATATCAAAGAGAAATAATGTTAAAGAACAACAAAAGTGTTCTATTTAGGATATGCTTTTATGAATAACTAAGTAGGCAACCTCCCAGGGTGCCAGCTTACGAGAGGTTGCAGTTTTATGGATAACTAAGAAGTCAATGTCCTAGGGTGCCAGCTTTGGAGAGGAGAAACTTTACACTAAGTAGGCAACCTCCCAATGTGCCAGCTTAGGAGAGGAGAAACTTTACACTAAGTAGGCAACCTCCCAATCTCCCAAGGTGCCAGCTTAGGAGAGGAGACTTATGAGAGGAGGCGATGTGCCGCGCTGGAGAGAGGGGATAGAGACGGGGAGAAGACAAAGGGGAGAGGAGAGAGGGCGGGAAAGAGACAAAGGGGAGAGGGGGGGGGGGGGGGGAGAGACACAGGGGAGAGGAGAAAGGGGGAAAGAGACACAGGGGAGAGGAGAAAGAGGGAAAGAGACACAGGGGAGAGGAGAAAGGGGGAAAGAGACACAGGGGAGAGGAGAAAGGGGGAAAGAGACACAGGGGAGAGACACAGATGGGGAAAGAGACATCGATGGGAAAGAGACACAGGGAAGGGAGGGGGGGGAAGAGACACAGGGGAGGGAGGGGGAAGAGACACAGGGGAGGGAGGGGGAAGAGACACAGGGGAGGGAGGGGGAAGAGACACAGGGGAGGGAGGGGGAAGAGACACAGGGGAGGGAGGGGGAGAGACAGGGGAGGGAAGGGGGGGAGACAGGGGAGGGAAGGGGGGGAGACAGGGGAGGGAGACGGTGGAGGGAGGGGGGGGGGGAGACGGTGGAGACAGACGGTGGAGGGAGGGGGGGGGGGAGACAGTGGTGGGAGGGGGGGAGAGACACAGGGGAGGGAGGGGGAGAGACACAGGGGAGGGAGGGGGAGAGACGCATCAGATATTATCATTTTTGATGGGTAAGTTACTTATATATATATATATAATATATATATATATAATATATATATATATATATATATATATATATATATATATATATATATATATATATATATATACACACACAGGGAGTGCAGAATTATTAGGCAAGTTGTATTTTTGAGGAACCCAAAAAACTCATTAATATCAAAGCTAAATATTTTTGGAAGTAGTTTTTAGTTTGTTTTTAGTTTTAGCTATTTTAGGGGGATATCTGTGTGTGCAGGTGACTATTACTGTGCATAATTATTAGGCAACTTAACAAAAAACAAATATATACCCATTTCAATTATTTATTTTTACCAGTGAAACCAATATAACATCTCAACATTCACAAATATAAATTTCTGACATTTTAAAAACAAAACAAAAACAAATCAGTGACCAATATAGCCACCTTTCTTTGCAAGGACACTCAAAAGCCTGCCATCCATGGATTCTGTCAGAGTTTTGATCTGTTCACCATCAACATTGCGTGCAGCAGCAACCACAGCCTCCCAGACACTGTTCAGAGAGGTGTACTGTTTTCCCTCCTTGTAAATCTCACATTTGATGATGGACCACAGGTTCTCAATGGGGTTCAGATCAGGTGAACAAGGAGGCCATGTGATTAGATTTTCTTCTTTTATTCCCTTTCTTGCCAGCCACGCTGTGGAGTACTTGAACGCGTGTGATGGAGCATTGTCCTGCATGAAAATCATGTTTTTCTTGAAGGATGCAGAGTTTTTCCTGTACCACTGCTTGAAGAAGGTGTCTTCAAGGAACTGGCAGTAGGACTCCATCCTCAACCCGAAAAGGCCCCACAAGCTCATCTTTGATGATACCAGCCCAAACCAGTACTCCACCTCCACCTTGCTGGCGTCTGAGTCGGACTGGAGCTCTCTGCCCTTTACCAATCCAGCCACGGGCCCATCCATCTGGCCCATCAAGACTCACTCTCATTTCATCAGTCCATAAAACCTTAGAAAAATCAGTCTTGAGATATTTCTTGGCCCAGTCTTGACGTTTCAGCTTGTGTGTCTTGTTCCGTGGTGGTCGTCTTTCAGCCTTTCTTACCTTGGCCATGTCTCTGAGTATTGCACACCTTGTGCTTTTGGGCACTCCAGTGATGTTGCAGCTCTGAAATATGGCCAAACTGGTGGCAAGTGGCATCGTGGCAGCTGCACGCTTGACTTTTCTTAGTTCATGGGCAGTTATTTTGCGCCTTGGTTTTTCCACACACTTCTTGCGACCCTGTTGACTATTGTGAATGAAACGCTTGATTGTTCGATGATCACGCTTCAGAAGCTTTGCAATTTTAAGAGTGCTGCATCCCTCTGCAAGATATCTCACTATTTTTGACTTTTCTGAGCCTGTCAAGTCCTTCTTTTGACCCATTTTGCCAAAGCATCCCTCATTTATATTACGGAACCAAATCAACTTTTCAAGTTCATGTCCATGGCATTGCCATATTTCTCAGGAGGCAGAACCCATAAAAATTACATTTTAAAGCTGGAAAAAGTACAAAGAAGTGCAACAAATCTAATAAGGGGAATTGAGAGGCTAAGCTATGGAGAAAGACTAACAAAATTAAACCTATTAGAAGAAGGCATATTGAATATGATTACCCTATAAATATATCAATATATTTGAGATAATTGCCAATGTTTTAATGTTTTTTTTATTTTGTTTGCCTTCATCCGGACCAATTATTAATTAAACAATGAAGACAAAGGTGTGTATAAATGTCCCAACGAAGTCAACTGATTTCAGCTTCTTTGTTTTTAAAAAAAAATGTACAGTAGCTGCTGGATCTCTTCCGTGGTTCCATTTATAATTTAGCTACAGAGAAAAGAAAAATAATGGCAATATTCATGTGTATAAAAACTCACAATACCATAACACAGTAATTCCAGCAGGTGTACCAGCACTGCATGGATTTTGAACGAGAGTTGGATAATAAGGAACATGATGGAAGATTGCAAACTGAAGATCTAGGACAACTGTACACAATGGATCCTAGAAAACTCTTAAAAACACACTGTACAAAGACAATATTGTCAAGTTCGAAGTGAAAAAAATACTTTTATATAATTCTAAACTTTTACCCAATCATATGAAGTTAGTGCTGCACAAGAGAACACAGAACTAATGGTGCCCAACTTTTGGCTCTTCTGTCATTTTTGTACGTAGATGCTCAGTAGAAATATCCGTCATAATCACAAAATCTATGCACTTATTTGACTAGTAGAAATTCTCTGAAAGGTTAAAATAATAGAAATGAAGAGCTGACAAAAAGTCTAAGCAGTGAACATGAGAGGCTGGGCTCTTTACGTTTACAGTAAAAGTTAGAATGATACTAAGAGTATTTAATTATATTCGTTATAATCTTGAAATGCACATTGTCCATTTATAGAAGGTATAAAACCAAACTACTGGCTTCATTATTGAAGTGTCCTTTATATGTAAACACGTATGTTTAATGGGAATTAATGAAGTGCTGCAAAGGGTCAGAGATTATCCTTTTGAAAACAATGTAAAAATGGTTCCATTGCAAAGCATAATTTAAACCAAACCAGCAGCTGACTCGATATAACATATTCTTTCATCTGATTGATTGAAACGTGTGTATATATCTCCTTGACACAGTTTTGTTGAAAATATAAAAAGGACAATTCATTTGGTCACCTTGCAAGTTTAAGCCAACTGACGTTAATGTCTTTGTAGCACTCATAACTGTGATGTGAGAATAATCCGAGGCTTTACGGGCTGCTTGGGATTTATGGAAAGGTTGTCATTTCGAATATGACCATATGGGTTGCAATAGAACTTGGGTAAACAGGAATTAACTGTCTTGTGAAAAATAGTGTGCAAGGAGCGGACACGGACTGCTATACAAAAAAGAAGAATCTGGGATGCTCAGTTGATAATGACCAATGCAATGTACACTGATCCATTCAAGATTTTTCCACAAAAAAAAAAAGAGAAATATACATAGATCTATATCAGTCATATCCAATCTGAAAAGACCAAATCTAAATGGATGAACAAGTCTCCTCTACACAAGAGAAATAAAACCACATCCAGAGCTTAAAAATGGGGGAACACAGTATGCTTGTGTAATATTTAAAAAAAAGAGGGTGATTGGTTGTAAAAATAGGAACACCATCTGTGGAATTTTTTCCAGATTCTAAATAAACAGATTTAAAAAGGAATAACAGCCCATGGAGATCCCCTCTATTACCCAATGAGAGGCAATACATCGGTGTCATCATAGTTAGCCAATGAGGCATACGCAAAGATGTATATTCTGTGCACTGAGAGATATTTCCTCCTAGATTCAATTTCTTAAAAGGACTAATGTGTGATATATATATACCGTATATATATACACCGTATATATATACACCGTATATATATATATACACCGTATATATATATATACACCGTATATATATATATATATATATATATATATATATATATATATATATATATATATATATATATATATATACACACTGTATATCAATCATACACACACACAAAACAGAGGCAAACATTCTTCATCTACTCTCTTTTTATTATTACTCTACCTCACTTTCTACCCGCTTTTTTACATTTTCTTTTGGGGTGTCATATCAATATTTTTTTTAAATATGTCTCTGTACAACCATAATTATAACGACCATGCTGAATATGTGTAGAATACAAAAAAAGAGTAGGAGCACATTATCCTCATGTTCAAAGACAGCAGAAAATTAAACTTTATCTAAAAAATCATCTTTAAAAAAAAAAAAAAAAAAAAAGATTTTCTGAAAATATGTTTATACGTATTGCCTTGCACAGCTACTAGTGTTGGGGGTTCATTGCAGAATTCAGAAATATATTTTCCTACTACAGTGGTCATTTAGAGGGACAGAGCCAATCCAAAATCAAGTTGTTGTTTTTTTAGGGTATTAAAGAGCATGAAAACTCCCTGCATTTTATGTTATCCATTTTTTTCTGTTTTTAAAGTGAAACAATCCTGGAAAATTCCATTTTGTTGATGCTGCATTTTATATAAAATCGAGCAGCTCACTCAGAGTATTAAAAACTGATTGTACATTATTCTAGCAGTTTTTCTCTACAGTAAATAGTATCAGTCAACAGGAAGTTGATATCATTTTATTTAGAGAGTCCTTTTTACACAGGTGTTCTTCTATCTTTTATAATGTTGTATGATACATGCTTTCTCAACTACATCACAAAATAATTGTGAGCACTGGGCTTTGGTAATGGATTTTGCAAGTCCCAGATAATGCATAGAAGACAATGCCGGCAAGGAAGGCTGTGCCTAAAAACAGATCAATACAGGACATCTAATATATCTACATCTAGGACAAAGCTTCTTTACTAAAACTCCCAAATCATTGAAAGGGAAATAATAAATCTTTGGTGTTAAAGATTTATTGGAAAGGCCACAATGCAAAAAGCTAAAAGCTTATGATAAAGGATGCTCTTACAGTCGGCATCCCAGGGAAATCCTTAATGATTTCAAAGGGATTTGTGGTAGGATGCTGTGAGCATGCAATAAAAATAAGCTATAGCAAGTCCAGATAAAATGGCAGAGTTGTTGTTGTTTACTGAATATGTTTAGAGTTGAGCAGTTCATAAATAGAGTATAATTATTAAACATATGTCCGTTACTGGCACTTCCTGTTTTGGTTGTAAAACTCTTTATACCAATGGGTTGGTATGTTATGGATACCAAGGATTTTGAAGTCTTAAATCTGGTAGTGTAAAAAGTTATATAAAGAAAAAGGATGATTGGTCGCATTAGAGCATATTTTTTATGCTTCACACTTCGCTTTGATGAACCGAGACATGCTGTCAAACACTGACTAACATTAAAATCCTGTATTTAGACTTTCAGGCTATCTGCTAAAAAGTTTAACGAATCGAGAGTTAGATTTACATCACTGTGCTACTTGATCAGGTTTCAGATTTTTTTTTTACTTCAGAAAGCAGCTGTGTTTCATATACACACGTGCTCCTAGCAACAATCATGGCAAATCTGCTTTCCTTATACTTTTGTTTGACCTAGTGTGATATATAGTACATAAATAGTACATCTGTGTTCACATTTGAATGTCTAAAACAAGTTAAAAAAAACATGCTTCCAGATCAGAATTCCGAGAAAAACAGTTATTACACTGCATTCTGGGAAGCCGAGCTGGGACATGCAAATGTGCCCACAAATACCTCGTTCTGCAATCCGTAGCCATTTTCAAACATGGCTTCCTTTAAGCTTATGCCTGCTGTATTACACAGCTTTAATGCAAAGCCGAGGCTGGATTTTACACAAGCTGAGAATCCTATCCCTGTACAGCTGTTTCAAGCTTACTGGCTATCATCAGCATGGAGCGGGATCTCAGCCTGTGTTGTGGATCTCTGTTGTGGTGAACTACCTACTCATATCATTTAATATATGGTGGGCAAAAGATACACACACACACACACACACACTATTTTCAGCAGCTATATTTATAATAATAATAATAATAATGATAGCCAGCAAATTCATATAATCAATTACTTGAGTTTTCTCTCTATCCATGGTTAATCTTTATAATTGTCATTGAAGACAAGAGCTGGAGCAAAGGCAGGATACAGTTGGAGAGAGGGAGTAACAGTAGGAAAGACTATGGAGGAAATGAAGTGGGGTGCAAAACAAAGAATAGGGAGGTAATGAAGATTTAGCAGGTACACAGCAGATTGGTATTCTCTAATGTCATCAATCCCGCTTTATTTCTTTGCTCCCAACAAAAAATAGTAAGTGGATAAAAACTCAGAGCTGTATAAATAGATAAGTACAAGAGTGCTACAAAATTAAAATGGGCAGGTCATAGCAGACAGCTCAGACAAATTGTGATCCACTGGAGAAGGAAATAGCAACCCACTCCAGTATCATAGCAAAGAAAACCTTATGGTTAAGCACAACCAGAGACATGACAATTGTGCCTGACGTGCAGAGGTCCACAGCATCATGAGTCAGACAACAAGAAATGTGGTAATATGGGAAGTCACTAGTTGATATCATTCCCAGGGCGTAACACTAATTTACACAAGACACAATTAAGATTCTAATACACTCTCTCATAATTTCTCATCTTCACTACTGCAGCTCGCTTGCTGCCCTGCCCACCCCCATTTCAATCCATAATGAATGCCTCCGCTAGACTCATCTACCGTACACAACGTTCAGTGTCTGCAGCACCTCTCTGTCAATCACGCCACTGGCTTCCCGTAGCCTCCAGAATAAACATTTTAAATCATGACCCTAACTTACAAAGCCCTCAGCAACATTGCACCCGCTTAGATCTCTGCTCTCATCTCCAAATACTCCCTCACCCTCCCTCTTCATTCTGCCAATGACCTTCTTCTTTTTACCACTCATCAGCGCCTTCATAATTTTTCTTGTGCTGCCCCAATTCTCTGGAACTCCCTGCCTCGCTCCACCAGACTATCTCCCTGCCTCAAAACCTCACTAAAAACACATTTGTTTAAAGAAGCCTATTACCTTCCTCCCTAACATGGACTTCTCTAACCTGTCAGTATCCACCCAAAAACCTTTACATTGTAAGTTTGTGAGTTTTCAATTTTGCCTGGTGTCTCAGGGAAGCACTATGGCTACTGGATTCTAAGATCAAAGACCGGGCCCTCTATCCTTTGCAGCTTGTTAATATTGTATTTGCCTCGAACTTAACCCTGTATATCGCTACGGAATATGTTGCCGCTTTACAAATAAATGATAATAATAATAATAATAATGCGAATTTGCACCTGATTCTAGAGCAGCTACATAAAAAGGGACAACCCTCATTGGCAGTCAGAAATCAATAGATCCTCACCTTCTGGATCATAGGTTTGGAAGATTCTTCTGGCTTGTTCAGAAGGAGACTCTGGGGCAACAAGGGATATTTCCTGTGGGGTAAAAAATGTAACATTACAACTTGCAAAATATAGTGCAAAGAAATGTAATACTACACGAGAAAAGTATAACACTGCAGAAATATACATTGCATTGATTGCTTCCACAAACTCAGATTAAGTAAAATGATATAAATATTGCTAATCAATGTTTTGGTATGATTAAATAGTACAGCAGTGAATATTCAGATAAATTATCTTAAGTATTACATACTTAAAATAATACTTTTTAATAACAAATGGTTGGAAGTAAAAGAAGAGGAGTATTACATTTAGCAGACACTGTGATTAAATCCAGACTGTCGATCATTAAAGCCTGTGGCATTACCATTACTGTCACTTTGGATTTTCTCCAAACATTAGAAATAACACAGAAGATAATGTATATGTATGTGTAATGTGTATCTATTTTTGTACTCCGTTCTATGAAATGTTGTCCTCTGTTGCTTAAGATTACAGCTGCCTAAAACGGAAGCTGTAATCTTAAGCAACAGAAGTCAAAATAATATTAATGGCATTACTTGTAGAATTTAATTACACTTGAATCAACTCGACCAAACAAGCAACACAACATTAACCTAAATACATGTAAAACTCAACAATTTTTTATCATGCATTTAAAAAAGAGCAGGTTTTAAACATTAAAAGATTTTTGGCAGAAAAAAAAATAAAAAATCAAGTAAAAGTTTTTGTTTGCTTGCAACTTGTAAGAAACGTCTCCCTGTGCATAGATCATACTTACACATGATATTTCATTGGCTGAAACTCATGATACAGACAGTTATATTGGTGGCTGACAGGGAGACTCAAAGAAATTACATATTCAAAGCAGTTAAAAACAAAATGTGTGCATTTACCCTTAGAAATATCCTTTGTTAGATGGACAAAAAAAAAAAAGTTAAAAGAATAGACAAAAATGCTTTCCATTTTTTAAAATATTTGTTGTAATTTCCCAGTGCTAATCTAAAACAACCAACATCTATCAAGACCAAATTATGTCTGATTGGCATCTTAATCAAAACCTAATAACCTAGTATTATCAGAAATATTAAATTGATTCATTCTATACACATACATATTTATTTTATTTTAAAAATTGGCTTCCACACCCATACAGGTACCTGTACTAACCAATAGAAAATCTGCATTCAAGTACACTTTTTAACCCTATACGAACCTTCCTGTCAGTAGCAGCACAATGGAGAGATGAAGAGCATTACTGCCTGAGCTGCTTCACCCCAGTGAGGAGAGGAGTGTGTGGTGGTAACAAGAGACTACAAATCCCATGATGCTTGACGGAATCACCATACTTTGCTATATGTTGTAGCGGTCTCTGATGGGCCACAACCAATTATGAACTTTATGCTAATTTAGCTTGGATTTTCAGGGGCGTTACTGCTCAAAATCAACTGCCAGGAAATTGAAGGCATTTTGCCAACGTTTAATAATGTTTATTTGGGGATTTTCTTCATTCAAATTATTTGCATATACTACTGATTTTTAATCCATGAAACTTCCAAATACCTTTAAATAATCCTTAGAATGCCTAAATGGATATATAAAAGTATTACAATTATGAGTGCAAGGTTTCATCAAAAGCTCTTCATGGTTCTCATAGTGAGCATTAGCAAAAATGTCTTAGAAAGGACAACAACACAACTTTTAAGATAAGGTATTCTTCTCTATCCACTTCTTATATGGAAGAAGGAATGCATTTATGAATAGATTCTCTTCAATATTCAAAAATGAGATTAAGGAAACCATTCAGGAATCAATATAGAGAAAGCAATTGGAGGCAGGGGATAACTCTTAATGGTTAGTTGAACAGGGTTGAACTGTAAGCCTTCAAATCTATAGACCCTAATCGTAGCAAGTTCTCCGTAAATAGCAGCTGCTTAAAATACATTAACTTGTATATCAGCTACAGGAACCTTTTGATTTGTTAAATATTTTTAAAGTAAATCATTTACCAAGTTTGTGCTGAATACTAAATTTTTATTTTTAATAGTTCATGCTAACAAACTAGTAGTTGATGTCTTATGTATTTTGGCACTACAAACCTTGGGAAAATCGGTTTAATAATATTATTTCTAAATTCCATAAAGAGGCTCAAACAAATAACTGTAAAAACAAAATCCACTTTCTTAAATTAAAACATTATATTTCACATTTACTTAAATCCTATTCTGCAAATCCAAGAACAGCCATACATGCTGCTCTATCGACACTTCTCAACCTACTAATCACCAATATTGCATATTTGAAAGCAAACAGGATTTTCATATTGGCGTCAAGTAATTGTCTGACATTTTGTATAAATGAAAATCAGTTTGAGAAATGATTCTGAATATTTCACAAAAGAGGTGAAGGAGAAGAGATTTAGGAGATACAAAATGCTAAAAACTTTGGCATATTGCAAGGATTTTGTTTACAACATTTTACTTGCATAGAGCTTTGCTAGAGCATTACAATGGCCCATAAACAATTGTAATGTATGTTGCTATACTGGACTATTTAGCATTTACATTTATCAATAATACAATCTAATATATAGGTCTTCTTTAGGAGTATTTCATGTTCATTGCAGCTTTTTCTTCTAAATCATTTGTTCTGCATACCACCTGAAGGAAGATCACAGACTGTTGATGGTCCATGTACAATTGTAGGGTAACTTCAACTCTTGATAATATTAATTGTATATATGAATTTCCAGTTGAAACTCTACTCACTGAACTTGGATCACTTATTGTTTGTTAATGATATACACATATCCACTCATCGATCCATCCGAGGTAGGATTTTAAACAAGTGATAGAGTCATGAACTAGTGATGTGGTGCATCCATAAATATACTGCACATCATAGCATTCAAATGAATCTAGAAACCAGTAGTATAATAGTAGGAGCCCAGGCGAATACATCTGGTCACAGCACTATTTCTGGGTCCCATTTTGTCTGATGTAGGTAACATGTACCAGTTGCCGAAATGTTGTTTTGATCCTTGGATACTAAACATGTACCTTCGGAAATTGTAGAGAAGGTGTTCATCCATTGCATTGTCTCATCTTATAGTTAGCATGTTTGAAAAAGCTTAGTTCATAGTCTAACTATAAGGATATGGAATGGTTGAAAGCAAAAAAAAATATTTTCACTGCTGGTGAAGAACACAATTCTAATAATAGAGATCATAGCAAATTCCTAGACAAATAGTTGTTTCCCCTAGGTGTCTGCCTCTTGTACTGCCAAACACTGACTCAAGCACCACCCACCCCCACAATTCTTCATGCTATTTACTTCAGCCTATGAATTATCTTGACTTGCATGTCTCAGTGCACATTGAAGCCTAACTTGTTTGGATTATTCGAGGTCAGACTGTTTGGTTATTTGAGCTAACTTTGAGATCAGAGTGGAGAACGATCCCCTTAGGACAATATCTGTAAATAAACACAGCCACCTGTACATATATATACGGCTCTCAATATGTTTGTTATCTACAAGCTCTCACAGTAGATGATATTTTAATTTTTCTATATTGTAGAAAGTTTCCTATTTGTTACTAATGCCTAAAACAGCCATTGGCACAATTCCTTTTCTTTTACAAAAATAATGTGATGTAGTATATAACAGTGAAGGCTGCAGTTACCATTTGTATCAAATATCACAATGATAATCACTTTTAAAGCAGCTGTGTTTCTGCCTTGTGGGACTCTTGAGAGCAGAAGTTGGTAGAGGTTTTTTGTCCCAACTGTCTTCATATTGTGTAAAAAAACATTAAAGAGAAACACCACCATGTGTAGCCCAAGGGATATGAGTTAATGGCGGTGTTGCACGTCTCGTGCGGCACTCTGACACAGAGCGTGCGTCCCCAAGCTCTTAGCATGCATTTTGGAGCTTTTCTAAAAGCCACAATTCCCAAGACGCAGGCTGTGCATTTAAAATTGCCCTCTAAACAGTCACGTTTGGAAGTGTCGCTCATCCTAACTAACTGTTCAGTTCACTTCTTCCTGTGGAGATACTGAATATTTTCCAAATACTTTTGTAGTCATGCAAATGGCTTAAAAGTTATGGGAAAATAATATTTTGGCAGACTTCAAAAGACGTTAAAGAGTGAAACAAAGAACAGAATTGAAGTATACATCACAGAGAGAGAATTAAAAAGCTTATATCAGGTTGGCAGTTTATAGATATAGGGAACTTATTTACAAAAAAGGCTAAATATGGGGATTCCCTCTACCAGTCCAGCTGGAAAAGAAATACAATAAGTAAAAAACAAAATCCATTGAACTACTAATTGCTAAAGTCCTGCTGTGCTAGGGACACCGGGTGCGTTTTGATAGCAGTCAGGACAGCCTAGTGGATACACCTTGGCATCTCTAAAGAGGGATAAACAAAGAAGCACTGTGAATAAAAACCTTGTCCTATTGACTAAATTACCTTTATAATATATATATATTTTTTTTACATTGTGGTTTCCAACAGTATGTTCATTATTATCTGATCCAGTTTATTCTGCAGTGCCAGTTCAAAATCACATTACTGTCATTCAAAATTCATTGATTTCCTCAGGCAGTTTCTCAATGTTGGAAAGAAGTGATGGCATATAGCAAATTATGTGATATTTAACAAGCCAGAAAACTATATCCAGCACTAGAGTCTCTGTGCAGGCCTTGGCTGAGCCAGCAAATCACTCACTGACAGCTGCAACATCAATCTGGTTTCTCACCAATTCATGAGAAATAAGATCTTTACTTCTCAGATCAGTGCCTTGCCTTGAAAGTAAGAGGTTTTATTTTATCTCAAGATAAAAAGCAACAGTTTAGGCTGCTCATTCACTCAAAACATGGCTGCATGGACATTTGTCACAGAGTGGATTGACATAGAGAATATGAAAGACGTGATCTAGTAAACTTGACATGGACATTAAGTATGGCTGTATCATCACAAGACTGAAATCTCCTTTGTCACACTAAATAGGTTTCTACATGTGCATAGTAGTATTATCCTGACGCAGAGTAGCAGCCTGGAAACCATTAGTAGTTTCAGAGCCAGCTGATGAAGGTTCTGGTACTAGAGCATTATTGGGCTCTGCTAGTACTGATAAAGAGAAATCCTTATTTTCTTACCACCATGCCTTTTGGAAAGCAGGTCTTCGATGGTGAAGATGAGACAATAGTATGAAGGTTCAATGAAAGAACATCCCAACCCTTAACCTTACTTGCAATATCCCAAACATATATATACAAAAAAAAAGAAAAAAAAAAAGAAGAACTTAGTAGAGAGCATTATAATTCAATAGTAAATAAATCAAATGGATGAAAGATGAGAATATCTAGCCTAATGAGAATCTGGGGGCAGACTGATGTCAAATATATGTGGGACGGTTAGTCTTTCCGTGATGTATGGATAATCATCTGAAATGGTGGGCAAGAGTGCGGACAGTAGTCTATTAGCATACTGGCATGTTGCCTTTAGCATTACAAAATGAAAAGTATATTCCCAGATACCATCCCAAAAGAGATGTTTCTCTACACTTCAGACAAACACATAAAAAGCATTCCTACTTTGTTTTCTACAAACTAAACTTAAAAATCAATGGATGTGCCGTCACAAACACATGGAAAGATCATTCAAATCATCACTTTTGGTGATCTTCAGCAATGGTAATGTGATCAATGGGGTCAGCTGGGGAAATAATACAACAAAACGTACTGCCAGTAGGAAGACCAAACATAATGGGGTGACATCTTCAAATGGACTTTTAGACTAGGGTGAACAAGGCAGATTCAGTGCATTTATAAACATTAAAAGGCCAATTTAATGTAGCGGTTTCGTCTTTTGTAAAAGGACATGTTACTCAAAAATTATTCTTAAAGACTTGATACACATTGTTCTAGATATTTTTAAAAAGTAAATATTTGCTGAGATTTTCACCATTGCTTTTGCAGCCTATGAATACTAATTAGGTTGTTTGATGTGCTAATCAGTGGCACACTGTTTTTTCAAGCACATAAACAAAAACAACCTATCTCCAGTATTACTTTGCAGTTGGATCCCTTGCTCTGACCTGTTGCCACCAGAGCTGTGCTACAAATAGGCAGCTGCATGTTACATTTTATAAAAGATGGGAGAAGCACCAGTGTAAAAACAAGCAATATTCAGTGTAAGTTCTCACAAGAGAGCAATACACTGAAAACTGTTCAGATATTTGATATTTTAAAAGGTATGGATGTTAGATCATTGTAGTGGCTCTTAAATGCTAATAATATAAAGAAAGGAAATGTCAAACATGTTAAAGTACTTAAAATAAAATAAATTTGTACTTTACAATACATTTTGTCTATGCTAAGTTGCATTAATGGTAAAAGCAGTCAATATTATAACACTACTTTATTAGCTACTATACATTAGTAGAAGTTTGTAGTTTTAAAAATACCAGATTTTGTTATGGGTCCACCATTAAAGTAAAAAAAAAATATGTAGGGTGCATTTAAAAGATTACGTTTTAAACACTACAAGAATTTTTTTGCGTATGATAAATAATTGTTGTACAGTATACAAAAAAACCCATTAAATATATAGATAGTGTTGGAATGTTTTCTTCTCTGTTTTCTGTCCTTGTATGTTATAAGAAATAGAGTGCCTCATTGCGAGCCACCACTGGCAGGAACCAGGTACTGGGGTGATGCGAGGTAGGGGTCTGGGGTAATACGAGACCTTTGGCGCTCAACGCGAGTCCTCCACTGGCAGGAACCAGGTACTGGGGTGATGCGAAGTAGGGGTCTGGGGTAATACAAGGCCTTTGGCACTCATCGCAAGTCCTTCACTTGCAGGAACCAGGTACAAAGTCCGGCAGCCCTCACAGTTACGGGGTGCGCCATCTCACCGGGCTTCGCGAGGCCTGCAAAGCGCGACAAACCCGCAAACGTGACCAACATCCCTTAACTGACAACTATATATGTGATTGAAATGAACTACTATTACAGTGACCCTTTAAGTCTGAACGTTGTAGCTCTCATGCCATCACGTAAATAGATGGCATCCAGATTGTAAGTGACCGAACTTGCTGTTCCTCCTATTGTTTGTAATATAGCTGGTAGGTGGCTTGTAGATGTTATAGGGACTGAGTCACTTTTGTTTTGACCGCAAAGAGGTAAACACATACGCTTTGCTTTTTAATTTACTTAATGTGGAAAAGTTATTTATGTAATGTGGAACAGTCACATTTTTTTATAGCTCAATCATAATGCCAGTGCTCTTTTGTTTTACATGGTTTGCTTAATGCTATTTTGGTGATATTTTGGGAACCCTAAACTAGTATGTGCCCCAGTGCAGGCACGTGGGGACATAGTATGCAGGAATAAAGTTGGATAACACCTGTATTTTAAATAGCCTGGAACATATTTGCTTAAACAAACATTAGCAGCTGTATAAGCCATGAACATAACATTCTTTGGGAAAATCAGAATTTTGGAAGACTCTGTTTACTAGTAGAAGCAATGAAAATGTCTTTGTTATATAACTTCCTGAGAGATGGATCATGGAGGTGTGTTTTTATCAGTGAAGTTTGGGGTAGAGGAGGAGGGAACAGGAAAAAGGTGTTAAGAAATAACTGGATTGACTGAAACTGACATCATACCCTTCCCTCCCACTTGTGTACAAGTAGATTGCACCGGGAAAAGCAAGCATTGCTGTCCAGTAATATATATTATCTATTCAGAACACATAATATTAAAGAGGAAAAACTTTATCGCACTAAACAATGCTAAAGTTAAAAACTATGGTAATATCCAAATTCCATGAGGACAACTACAAGATCATAAAGAATACATATCCAAATGTACACCTATGTAGATTCTTACTGTTTTAGCTGTAGGGCATTTAGCCAGAATTTGGGCTATCTACATAGGTGGAGCCTTCCATGTAGTAGGCATCCTTTGACATCAATGGGTTCTTCTCTTCTTACCTGTGCTGTGGAGATCTTGACTACATTTATTTTGTCCAGCTCTCCTATTCAATCATTATATTTTTGGATATTCATTCTTATCTAGTAGGTGTCATAATAGAATTTGGATATTACCATTAGTTTTTAACTTCAGCAAAGTTTTTCCTCTTTAATATTATCTGTTCTAATTAGCATCAGTGTTAAGCACTTTGTGAATTCTATACGCTATTGTATTTGCTCCCGTCACATATAACTTTCATCAACATATTAGTTGTGCTCAAAAGCTTGCATACCCTGGCCGAATTTATGAGATTTTGGCACTTATTTTGAAAATATAAAAAATACAGGGAGTGCAGAATTATTAGGCAAGTTGTATTTTTGTGGATTAATTTTATTATTGAACAACAACCATGTTCTCAATGAACCCAAAAAACTCATTAATATCAAAGCTGAATATTTTTGGAAGTAGTTTTTAGTTTGTTTTTAGTTTTAGCTATTTTAGGGGGATATCTGTGTGTGCAGGTGACTATTACTGTGCATAATTATTAGGCAACTTAACAAAAAACAAATATATACCCATTTCAATTATTTATTTTTACCAGTGAAACCAATATAACATCTCAACATTCACAAATATACATTTCTGACATTCAAAAACAAAACAAAAACAAATCAGTGACCAATATAGCCACCTTTCTTTGCAAGGACACTCAAAAGCCTGCCATCCATGGATTCTGTCAGTGTTTTGATCTGTTCACCATCATCATTGCGTGCAGCAGCAACCACAGCCTCCCAGACACTGTTCAGAGAGGTGTACTGTTTTCCCTCCTTGTAAATCTCACATTTGATGATGGACCACAGGTTCTCAATGGGGTTCAGATCAGGTGAACAAGGAGGCCATGTCATTAGATTTTCTTCTTTTATACCCTTTCTTGCCAGCCACGCTGTGGAGTACTTGGACGCGTGTGATGGAGCATTGTCCTGCATGAAAATCATGTTTTTCTTGAAGGATGCAGACTTCTTCCTGTACCACTGCTCGAAGAAGGTGTCTTCCAGGAACTGGCAGTAGGACTGGGAGTTGAGCTTGACTCCATCCTCAACCCGAAAAGGCCCCACAAGCTCATCTTTGATGATAACAGCCCAAACCAGTACTCCACCTCCACCTTGCTGGCGTCTGAGTCGGACTGGAGCTCTCTGCCCTTTACCAATCCAGCCACAGGCCCATCCATCTGGCCCATCAAGACTCACTCTCATGTCATCAGTCCATAAAACCTTAGAAAAATCAGTCTTGAGATATTTCTTGGCCCAGTCTTGACGTTTCAGCTTGTGTGTCTTGTTCAGTGGTGGTCGTCTTTCAGCCTTTCTTACCTTGGCCATGTCTCTGAGTATTGCACACCTTGTGCTTTTGGGCACTCCAGTGATGTTGCAGCTCTGAAATATGGCCAAACTGGTGGCAAGTGGCATCGTGGCAGCCGCACGCTTGACTTTTCTCAGTTCATGGGCAGTTATTTTGCGCCTTGGTTTTTCCACACGCTTCTTGCGACCCTGTTGACTATTTTGAATGAAACGCTTGATTGTTCGATGATCACGCTTCAGAAGCTTTGCAATTTTAAGAATGCTGCATCCCTCTGCAAGATATCTCACTATTTTTGACTTTTCTGAGCCTGTCAAGTCCTTCTTTTGACCCATTTTGCCAAAGGAAAGGAAGTTGCCTAATAATTATGCACACCTTATATAGGGTGTTGATGTCATTAGACCACACCCCTTCTCATTACAGAGATGCACATCACCTAATATGCTTAATTGGTAGTAGGCTTTTGAGCCTATACAGCTTGGAGTAAGACAACATGCATAAAGAGGATTATGTGGTCAAAATACTCATTTGCCTAATAATTCTGCACTCCCTGTATATATATTTTATTGAAGGATAGTGATTATATGAAGCCATTTATTATCACATACTTGTTTGGCTCCTTTTTAAATCATAATGATAATAGAAATCACCCAAATGGCCCGGATGAAAAAACTTGGCCTTGTTACAGACACAGAAGGTGACACACAAAGGTTAAAAATTTCAACTAAAGGTTAAATTCCCACACCTGTGGCTTTTTAAATTGCAGTTCGTGTCTGTTTATAAATAGTCAATGAGTTTGTTAGCTCTCGTGTGGATGCACTGAGCAGGCTAGATACTGAGCCATAGAAAGCAGAAAAGTACTGTCAAAAGACCTGCGTAACAAGATAATGGAACTTCACAAAGATGGAAAAGGATATAAAAATATATTCAAAGCCTTGTAAATGCCAGTCAGTACTGTTCAATCACTTAAGAAGTGGAAAATTCGGGGATCTCTGGATACCAAGCCAAGGTCAGGTAGACCAAGAATGATTTCAGCCACAACCGCCAGAATAATTGTTCGGAATACAAAGAAAAACCCACAAGTAACCTCAGGAGAAATACAGGCTGCTCTGGAAAAAAAGACGGTGTGGTTGTTTCATGGAGCACAATACGAGCTGCATGGTCGAGTTGACAGAAAGAAGCCTTTACTGAGCCAATGCCACAAAAGAGCCCCGTTACAATATGCCCAACAACTCCTTCACATGCCTCACAGCTTCTGGCACACTGAGTGACAAGACCAAAATAGAGCTTTATGGTCACAACCATAAGCGCTATGTTTGGAGAGGGGTAAACAAGGCCTATAGTGAAAAGAATACCATCCCCACTGTGAAGCATGGTGGTGACTCACTGGTGTTTTTTTTTTTGGGGGGGGGAGCTATAAAAGGTATGAGGAATCTTGTGAAAATTGATGGCAAGAGGAATGCAGCATGTTATCTGAAAACTGGCAGACAATTTAAATTCTTCTGCATGGAGGCTGCGCATGGGATGCTCTTGGACTTTCCAGCATGACAATGACCCTAAGCACAAGGCCAAGTTGACCCTCCAGTGGTTACAGCAGAAAAAGGTGAAGGTTCTGGAGTGGCCACACTCTCTCCTGACCTTAATATCATTGATCTACTCTGGCAAGATCTGACGTTCATGCAAGACTACCAAAGACTTTGCATGACCTGGAGACATTTTGCCAAGACAAATGGGCAGCTTTAGCTTGTACCACCTGCAAGAATTAGGGGTCTCACAGACAACTATTACAAAAGACTGCACGCTGTCATTGATGCTAGAGAGTGAAATACACGCAGAGCTCGCGATGAGCACAACGAGTGGGAGAGGCTTGCAATGAGCGCCGAAGGCGCTCATCGTGGGGCTCACATTGAGCACCAAAAGGTGATCATTGCAAAGCAAAAAAGTTGAAGTACATGGGGGAAAAGGCTCACAATGAACGCCGAAGGGGGCAGATGGTAGAAAGAGACATATGCCATTCCCAAGCACAAAACGTGCAGGTTAACGAATCTTGCAATGAGCAAAAAAGTTATAGTACATGGGGGAAGAGGCTCACAATGAACGCCAAAGGGGGCAGATGGTGGAAAGAGACATATGCCATTCCCAAGCACAAAACTTGCAGATTAACGAATCCTGTAATGAGCGGCCTGTACAGTAGGCGGGAGGAAAGACTTGCGATTAGCGCCGAAGGTGTTCATTGCGGGGCTCGCAATGAGTACAGCGAGTGGGAGGGGCTTGCACGAAGGTGCACAATGCGAGGCCCACGATGAGCGCCGAAGGTGCTTATCGTGGGGCTCGCGATGAGCACCAAAGGTGATCATTGCAAAGCAGTAAAGTTGAAATAGCCAGGAGAAGAGGCTCGCAATGAGCGCTGATGGTGCTCAGAGGAGCAAAAGCCTCACATTGTGTAGCCAATAGCATTGCAAGCCTTACAACTTTATTCCTGTCATTTTTGTTTTTTCTGTCATAGTTTATGTAATAAAGGCCTAACAGCTGGATGTCCAAGTGGCCTGTCCAGTAAACTGTTGGTGAAAAAATATAAATCGTCAAAATGACTGAATCAATGCCACACTATGTCAGCTTGAAAAACACTTTCTACTTCCTGGTGTAGATATTTTAGATGCAGAGAAAAATCCACAGGTGCGTTTCACAGGGAGAAATATACTGTAGAATATCAGTCTGGTCTACCTCCAATGAGTGATCCAGCCCCGAAATACCAGGCAAGTGTACCATGCACAGGAGAAACAGCAAACCCCAGATGTACGTTTCGGGCCTCTCTTGGACCTCATCAGTGAGATGTAACTGTACTCCCTAAGAGGCCGAAACATATTTTTGAGGTTTACGGTTTCTCCTATTCAGGGTAGAATTGTTTTGCATTTCAGGGCCGGATCAAGCTTTTGAGTGACACCAGACTGATATACTACAGGATATTTCACCTTGTGAGGGGCAATATGAGCTAAAAGAGGCTGCTCTCTGACTGAGTTACTAGGCCTACAAAACAAACCTACTTAGGTGTTTGTCTGGCAACCCAATCCAGTATCTCTGCCATGCAGGCCAGTTCGATCAGCATGGTGTGTGTTATGGTCCATGAGGTCACGGAGAGCCGGACACAACTGAATGACGCAAACACACACAGCATCATACAACAAACTTATTTGTCCTTTAAATTAAACATCAAATAGCAACTTAAAGGATACCGATTTACACATATAATTAAAAATGAAGCAGATTCACTTTAAGGAAATACAAACACTAATTGCAACGTAAAGTACTGTATTTTCCATGTGTCGAGCAAATCTAACATACATAAGGGTTTTTATAAATATGTTATTTTATGATGGAAACCAGACTCTACTACTAATCCTAAAATGAATAATCATCTGCTCATCTGCCAAATGTGTAAAAAGATGAGCAAATAAAAAAATAAAGTGGATGAGTGGAAATTTTCACCTTTGGTAAAGAAAAACAGTTTTGAAATGTTACAGCAGTTTTTTAGCCAATTTACACATTCTCTGGATATTATTTGCTTGTCTCTAAACAGACCTTACATGTCTGAGATGAATGACCATAAGCAAATGGTGTAATAAGCAGACAACTAGAGCAATGGTTTCTGCAAATGCAAAATTCAAATTACTGTAAGAAGTAACATAAAATGGTTGTAATGATCTGGCTAATTATTAAATGTAATTTGTATTGCACCGCCATATTCCGTAGCGCTGTATAGGGGGTAAGAACAAAGATAATACAATATTATCAAATTCAGAGATTGGAGGTCCCTGTTTTGAGCTTAGGGTCTTTGCAGAAATTGCTTTTTTCCAAAGCACCCTACAAGACTGGAAACTCGCTACTTACAATTCTGTGGCTTTTAGCTACTTAAAGTTCAGTTTAAAAACAAGTTTTCACTTTATTGTGATTAAACCGTTACTTTCAATAGTGAATAAACAAACAAAGGGACGATTCTGTACGCTTAGTGGGATATTTGCCCTTACTAGAGAGCTATGCTTTCTAAAACTATATAAGCCTGGAAGCAAATGATCTATATATTGGCTATATACTGGCTAAATATATATATATATATATATATATATATATATATATATATATTTACTTATTTGCCCATCTAAAATAGTAGCCCCCAAGTCACTTTCTATTGTATTGTGATGTACAAAGCACAGGAGAGTTGGCTAAAACAAATAATTATAATCTCTGAAATTGCCACATACAAAAGAGATCTAATCATTAATGTGATAGATTCGCAGTATTTAGGTAATACTTTTCTAAATCATATGTTATTCCATGTGTCCAACTGACTTAAAGTGTGAAGAGATCTCCCAAATAAGTGAAATACATTTTCCACACAAACTGCATACCAACTGGAGAAGTTGCACTTCACTATAACTCACCAAAGGTTTTTTGGATTACTTATTGTCCTTTACAAGGAGCAGGTACCTGCATATGCAGCTGTAAGGTGCTTCATACTGGTAAAATATACATTTTAATATTAAAACCTATTACGGTACTTTGTTATCATACCATTCTGTTTGCGGAAGACCGAGTATGTCTTTAAACATAAAAAAGCAACATGTTTCAGTTTGTGGATCCAGCATTGAAAATCACTACATCTGTCTGCAAAAACCTGTCTTTTCTGCCAACATTTAAAAACTCAAATCTCTAGCCTTGAATATTTTAACAAGCAACACAATGAGATTTCCTTACAAGGAAATAACACTAGGAGTTTAGCATAGCTCCGTTGTTTTCAGCACCGCGTTCGCACATTGTGTACCACAAGACAATGCCCCCCCCCCCCCCCCCCCCCCACCTAAAAACTGAATAAAAAAAAGAAAGCAATAAAAAAAAAAAAAAAGACAAAAGCAGCCCATTTTGCTACATAGGACTATAAACATGCCATTCTGCAGTGTTATCAGTTATTTTCAGATTTTATGTTTACCCTTAGAGGCAAAATATCATTCTGCTGGTACGTTCCAATGAAAACATTCCAAAAGTTTGATCCCGAAAATCAGAAACAGAGCGGGGAAGTGAACATGCTTGTTAGCATTTTGGCTTTTTCACAATTCTTGTCCTAAAGGCATAACATATAGATGCAAACTCTCAACAGGAAATACAGTAATGAACTATATCCTAAGTTTATGGACACTCAGAGTTAAATTTACTTTGTCTGGAAATATTTCTATGGTGGTAATTAAATGAACTAATGACAACAAAACAAATAAAAGCATTAAATTATACTAAAAGGAACTAAAAAATATGAAAATGTATTCAACTAAAGCTTTCCCCTACAAGGAAACCAGATCCAAATGGTTGTTCCACTCAATTAACAATGGAAAGACAATTAATACCAGCTTAAAGGGATATCTAAGTTTGCTGGATTAATACATTTCTACACTCTATAGGCAAAAAGCAGCCTATTTGTATATTGCACTTCTAATAAAACAATTTTATTTTTTATTAATATCTAAAAATCCATCTAATGATTGTGTTGACACCCCGCGTAGCGAGGTCACTGGGCAAGGGCCTCAGTTGCTGGCATGGAGCGCCGAAGGCGCTCCATGCCAGCAACTGAGGCCCCTCGCGAAGTGAGGGCCTCAGTTGCTGGCGAGGTCACTGGGCACGGGCCTCAGTTGCTGGCATGGAGCGCCGAAGGCGCTCCATGTCAGCAACTGAGGCCCCTCGCGAAGCGAGGGCCTCAGTTGCTGGCGAGGTCACTGGGCAAGGGCCTCAGTTGCTGGCATGGAGCGCCAAAGGCGCTCCATGCCAGCAACTGAGGCCCCTCACGAAGCGAGGGACTCAGTTGCTGGCGAGGTCACTGGGCAAGGGCCTCAAACCCTCGCAAAATTCACGTCGCTACTCAAAAAACACGACACACAAATTACGACACTCGCTAAATTTTACGAGGAACGCAAACAACGTACGAAACACGTTACCACACATTACGACCTCGCAAACATCGGACGCAACACGCCGACATACAAACATTTAAAACACAATACATACACACAGCACATACATAAAAAACTTACCTACACCAAGAGGGAGCACCCAGGACCTCAGAAATGCAACTTACACCTCGATTTTACTCGAAATAAAACAGTTTAGAGACTAAAAAAAAATCTAAGCGAGAGAAAAAATGGCCGCCGAACAAAACGAAAACGAGGCTACAGCACTCTAAACTCGCAAAACACCACAAAACACCTACGGATATTCCGATACAGACCTATACCACACATTACTCGCCATTTTACACCAATGCGGAAGTACACGACTACGCTAACGGTTTGGTCTCGCGCACGCACAGTGTTACACTGCACACATTCAGCATGCTTATACAGCAGCTCCACACCACTAATGCTGCAGCAACATCAACACAGATTGCCAGCTCTTCATCACAATGCTTCAAAATAGGTACACTATATTCATTTACTAATTTAGCTACCTTACAATTTCATTGCCGTCATTTTTTGACGGGCAATTCGCTAGTAAATAATAAAAAGGAGCCAAACACAGGACCTCCATCTAAAATGAGTTTCTTAAAATGGACTTCCTGTAAATATAATGTCATATCTCATGCTATTACACCCTATCAATGGCAGAAAACCTGTAATCCAACACTTAGATTTCCAAAACCATTGGAATCAGGAAATACTTGATTTTAAACAAAAAAGGTGAAAACAATGGCTTGAGGGTCAGATGCATTACGTTTTTTTTTTTTTTTTTATGCTAATCCTCTAACAAGACTACATTTCTATATATTTACGTTGCATTTTTGGGTGCCCCACACACTATTAATCTATATTGCTCTCCCCTCATTACTTCCTTGACTTCTATCCCAGATATTTTCCAATTTCATTAGGACCATTTACTGTACAGATTTGAGAGCGAGTGGTCATCCTCAATAACCTACAACTAAGTGGACATAAACAAACATACATAAGAAATGAATGAATTGCCTGGTAAATGCACTGGAAATAATTTTAGCTGGATTTTTTTTTTTTTTTTTTACTTCAAATGAAAAATATGTGTCCTATGATGTTTCAAGTGTTGAGAAGCCACTTGTTGAGAATTGTAGACATTTGCAAGAGTCTACCATAATTTACTGTTATAAGAAAGCCATGTAATTCTTTAATTTCCTCACTAAATCATCAAAACCTTACACAGTTCAAAACAATAAAATAAAACTGATCTCTCCCTCTCAAGAATGTATTTCCTGCTCAGGTTTCCCAGAAAGTCACAGCACTCTGGGAAACTGGGCTGGGACATGCAAATAAGACCACAATGTATCTCACTTTTAAATCCCAAAATCACTTTATACATGGCTCCTTTTAGGCATATGCTCGCTGTATGACACAGCTTTAAGCATAACATAGTATGGATTATGCACAAGCCAGGAAACCTACCCACAAACAGTCACTATTTCGATCTTAATGGATCTCAGTGTGGGGCTGGTTCCTAGTTTCTGCGTTAGATTTTGTAGGGAGGTAGTTTACCACAACAAACATTTAACTGTTTGTTCATCTCATTAGTAAAATACTAAGGCATTAACTTCTGCTACCTAAACAATACTAAATGCCATTAATGTTATAACTATTCAGTAAATTGATAGCTTTGTATCTCAGTACAAATAAAAAACAGAGTGCATCGGCTCCCAAAAAAGAATGAAAGAAGAACATTATTTTTAAAAACTGGGTAGCTTTACGGGTGACTAATATTTCCCCATTACAGAACCTCATCGTCAATAGTAGATCCTATCTATAAAGTGGACTATTTGATTTCCTGTAATCATAGAATCCTGTGTTCTATAAAACAACGAGCCTTTGTAGTAGGTACCATAGCTTATCTGCAAGTGATAAATGGAGATCTAAAATGCATATATATTGTAATATTAGCTGTTCTCACCACTGCCCAACATGGCATGCTATTCTTCATCTGAGTAAGATGAAACATTGAAATCACAACTCTATCAGACTTTGCAGGTCCCAATGAGAATGCAACTAAATACTCTTCAAGGTCAACTAAAGAATCCTTGCTTTTTCATATCATCAAGATAATGTGTGACAAGCGTAACGTTAATATGTCTTTTATAACAATAAGAACAAACATGGCGTTTCAAAAAACTCCCACACTAATGGGCTGGCGAACAGGACTAGATTTTTACTTTCAATGGAAAACTCTTGCCAAATTCCATTTTTAAAGTTACTCTGGAAAGAATAATGCAACTTTTACTTATTGAGAGAAATAATACACATTACTTTGACACAAAAACATTGGTTAATACTTGCATAGAAGTGATGAGTATTGGTTATTTTTATTACTATTCTTTATTTATAAAGTGATATTTTCCATAGTAACATTTAGAAGGATACAGTAAAATATACATGCAGTAAATAAAACTAGTGTACAACTTATAAGGTATACAGAAAATACACAAGACAATATAACATAAGAAACTAATGCAAAAGGCCCCTGATCCAAAGAGCGTACAATCTATTTACAAGCAGCATACAGTCAATATTTTTGCTAATTTAATTAGCGGGAAAACCGTTGTATGAACAACAAAATGGAAGCTCCTTTCAATCTGAACATAAAATTAGAGTAATTATAGTAAAAAAATTTGTGGTATCCCCCCTCCCACCGAAAAGTTTTAAATATTTTTACTCACTTTTCTATTGCTCATCTCAATGGGTTATTTTCAGTGTCTTGGTCTGTTCTCATATTTTTTTTATTATCATTACTCTACATATAAATTGAATATAACTGCTATAGCGGTGTCCATTTAATGCACTCTTGTTCATTCCCTTTAAATTGCAGCCCAAATTTTTTTTCTCAGTACATTAAAGTGAAATGTTGAAGTTTTCTTGTTAGGTTCCATTAATAAAAAAAGGGGAGGTCTGAGCTTTGTCACAGTGCTCTGCCTTTACATCAGTAGTTTGTGGTTACATCTTGGCTACAATGTGCCTGTATTTCAGTTTATAAATTAGAAATATATGTATGTGTGGATATGAAAATGTGCAACAAAGATGTATTTTTAGAAGGCTAAAGGAAAATACTAATTTGATTTAAAAATGCAACTCTGCCAGAAGGATAAACAATTAACCAAAGTACAATTTGTAATATCCGTTGGCTAAATAAAAAGTCTAATTTATACATAGCGTGTACAACAAACATACAGGGCAACAACTCCATCTCTCAATATACTGAATGAGGAAAAAAAAAAAGAGCTAGGAAAAGACCACACCTCTGAAAATGTTGTTCTAAAATTTTCTCTTCTGGCTACTTAATGTGTGTGTTTGCGTCGCTCAGTCGTGTCAGACTGTCATGGACCGTAACACACCATGCTGATCCACTTGTTATTCCTGGTAGAGATACTGCAGTGGGTTGCCAGTTCCTTCACCAGTTGGCCACAGCATGGAACTCCTGGTATTCCTAGGTCAGTGGTGGCGAACCTATGGCACGCGTGCCACAGGTGGCACACCGTGCCCCTTCTGTGGGCACGCGGCCATAGGTGGCCGGCAGCATGCTGGGTCTGCTCATTGTGCGCGAGCACGGCGCCTGAGCGCTCTCCCGTCACTTAAAAAAGGAAGGGCTGTGCTAGCGTGCGCGCGGCGCAGGCGAACAGACTCTCCTCGAGATCCGCAGGGGGAGAGGCAAGGGGAAGGTAAGAGTTATGGGGCAAGGGAGAGACAAGGGAGAGGGGGAGAGAGAAGGGGGGAGGGAGAAGTGGAGAGACAAGAGTGGAGGGAGAGACAATGGTGTAGGGAGCCAATGGGGAGTTGGACAGATAAGGGAGAAGGGGAGAGACAATGGAGAAGGGGGAGACAAGGGGAAGTGGAGAGACAAGAGGGGAAAGAGAAGGGTGGGGGATACAAGTTAGAAGGGGAGAGAGAAGGGGGAAGACAGTGGAGAATGGGAAAGAGAAGTGTGGGAGAGAGATAGAAGGGTGTGGGAGACAAGGGAGAATGGGAGAGACAAGGTTGGGTGAAACAAGGGGGTAGAGAGAGCAGGGTGGGAGAGACCAGGGGGAGAGACAAGGGTAATGGGAGACACAAGGGGAAGGGGAGAGACAAGGGGGGAGACAATGGGGAGGGGAGAGACAAGGGGGAGAGAGAGTGAATGGTGGGAGAAACAATAGTGAAGTACAAGGAGAGACAAGGGTGGGGGTAGAGACAAGAGTGAAGGAGATACAAGGGTGGGGGAGAGATAAGCAGAGAAAGAGGGAGGGAGGAAGAAAGGAGAGCAGAGAGAAGGGAGGATGGAGAGAAAGAAAATAGGGAGAGGCAGAAGGGAAAGGAAGAAGTAAGAGAGTGAGATGGGAGAGAAGGTAGAGGCACACGAGAGGAAGGGAGAGGAGAGAGAAAGGAAGAGGGAGATGCAAAAGGGAGAGGTAGAGAAGGGAGAGTGAGAGAAGGGAGGAGTGAGAGAGAGGGGAGAGGCAAAAGGGAGAGGTAGAGAATGGAAAGAAAGGAGGAGGGAGAGACACAGGGAAGAAAAGAGACAAGGGGGGTAGAGGCAAGGGAGAAAACAGAGACAATTGTGAGCGGTACAAGAGAGGAGAAATAAGGGTGGGAGAGAGAGAAGGATGGAGGGAAGGGAGAAGGGGAGATACAGGGGTGGTGGGAGACAAGGAGGAAGGGGAGAGACAAGGGGAGGGGAGAGAGAAGGGTGTATGATCCAAGGGGGGGGGAGACAAGGGAGAAAGGAAGAGACAAGGCTGGAGGGAGAGACAAGGGGGAGGGGAGAGACAAGAGGCGAGAGAGGAGGGTGGGGGGAGAGGGAAAAATGGGGGAAGGGGAGATACAAGGGTGGGGGAGAGACAAGGGTGGGGGAGAGACAAGGGGGAAGGGGAGACATAAGGGGCAGGGGAGAGACAAGGGAGAATGGGAGAGAGAGAAGGGTGTAAGAGACAAGGGGGAGTGAGAAAGTGAGAGACAAAAGTGGAGGGAGAGACAAGAGGGAGTGGTAGTCGAGAGAAGGGGAGAGACAAGGGAGAAGGGGGCGACAAGGGGAAGCGGGCATATGCATTAAGGGAGCAATGTATAAAATTGCTATTTTTGGATTAAAAGAGTGAGGTGCATTGTATTCTCATTTGCATGGCCCTGCCTTTTAGACATGTGAATGGGCTTATTAATGTAATATTAATTTCCTCTCTCTAAAAATGTATATATATATACATACAGTGGGGGGAAAGTATTTGATCCCCTTCGGATTTTTTTTGTCCATGACAAAGAAATGATCAGTCTATAATTTTATCAAAAATGACGGGAATACAATTGTAAGGCTGGCAATGCTGTTTGCCACATAATGTGAGGCTTTTGCTCCTCTGAGCATCATTTGCGTGGCGCGCACTAACTGCCATTTGTTTTATTTTCAACGTTCTGCGTTCCTGTCGTTGTTCGTCTAAGACTCAGTATTCAGGTTTAATTGCCGTGTTGGCACTTAGAGGAAAAAAAAGTTGGCATGTATTGCGGTTTGGGCACTCGGGCTCAAAAAGGTTCGCCATCACTGTCCTAGGTGGTCTTCCAGCCAAGTACTGAGCAGACTCAAACCTGCTTTGCTTCAAGGTGGTGTGAGCTCTCGGTTACCTGACTGGAATCAAACAAGGGTCACAGCGGTGAAAGCACCAAATTCTAAACACTGGACCACCAGGGAACCTGGCTACTTAATAAATATAGGCAAATATAATAAAATAATAATATAATGCATCTCTATAAACCAACACGATTACGGGCTCATAGAAACAGCCTATATGATTTCTAGGAAATCTACCCAAGTATTACATATCTTGACCATCTCTGCACATGTCTATTTATAATATATATGCAGCTCCAGATAAAAGAGGTGGTAATCTCCATTACAATTAGTACAAACCATGCCAGAGATTAATGACTGTTTTTAGTCCTTGTGGGCAATCCAGGCCACATTTCCAACACAATTTGCTTAAGTGATCGGTTTACTTAATTGTGCTTTAAAGAATGAACCGGTGTCATACTTCAGAGACAGAGATCAGCAAATAACTAGTATATCCAAAATACAGTCTATATGAACCAAAATATACGGCTTAATAGACCATTGTAATGTCCTAGAAAGGAGCTTATTATTTTAACTATGTATTAATACATTTCCAATTTGATAATTTATAACATCAATATTTAATATTAAATTAATTTTCAAAGATGAATGTATCAGCCTTCAGGTGAGTATTAGTTTCAACCCTGATAAGGTCATTAGGGGAGGCTGATGGGGTAAGTCACAAGATAGTTGTTGTCCCTTTGTGCAGCCTTTGTGAAGCGAGGGGAAGCAGTTGCGGGGGTGGAGGCCGCAGGACTTGGAATGAGCCCCGTAGGACGCAATAGGTGCGGACCTCGCAAAAATTGCAAAGTTATCGGCCGAACCACGAAAATCGAACGAACAACAAAACCCACCAAATATGCCTCAAATAAACTTACATACATCACAGGGGGAGAGTCAGGGAGAAGGGGGTGAGGTTGCAAGTTAATTTGAGTACCCCCCCGCCCCCCCAAAAAAAACAAGTGACTAGTTTTAAGAATAATCAGATAAGATAAGAAAATATACAATAATAAGCTGCCCTTACAGCAAAAGTGTGTTACCAAAGGAAACTGTAATACAAGTCTCCAGCCAAATGCACATGTAATAATAGTGCAGCTTACACTGTATAGACATTTTATGTATAGAACATTATTCACAGTAAACTTGGCTGTTTTGCCGATTATGGTTTAAAAAAAAACCAACAATGATCTGAATAGTTGTTTTCCGATGGACTCAACAGACCAGCTAGTAATTAGTTAGGCTCACAACTGGTAGTTATACAGCTGGGGGATTGTCACTCCTTGCTCAAGCTTGCAAGCCACATGACAACTTTTGGAGGATGACAAAAGCCATATTTTGGCATGTCATATTTTTAATAAATATGTAGAGAGAAATTTATCATTGTTTACATTATTCAACATTTCAATATTCATTTTAACCTTATAATATGATTATTGGGCATCCCCTAAGTCTAGTTGGTACTTTGTGTTTTCACATATGAAGGGATGATATTTGTCACCTTGCCAGCTGGGAATTACAATACATAGGTGGTATAGTTCTGCTTTATTTATAGCCCTTTAAATCTTTCTTTTTTCCCCTTTTTCGGATTTCATATTGTTATTTGGCATCAATTGAACAGTGAAGTAGTCGGGAATGTCTAGTAATTATTTTATCACTCGGAAAGTAACCTTTCCCGTTAGAACACCCCGGGAATACCTGTTGCAATACAAAACTAAAGAAACAACTTCATGTACACCTCTAGTAACCACATACCATCCGGCTGTAGAAGGAATACGCAAAATATTTAAGGATTTACAACCACAACTCAGAGGACACAGAATTGAAACATATTTTCCCCAAACCCCCCATTCTTGCATTTAGGCAGCCACAGGCAGCCACCACATTTAAGACAAACATTGGTGAACAGAAGATTGCCAAATGAACAGCATAACAGAGAAAATGGCACCAAACCCTGCAATAAAAGTCGCTGCAAACTATGCCAACTCATCTGCAAAGAGGATACAGCCACACACAACAACAAGACCTACAACATCAGAGGCTTATATCCATATACATCACCCAATGTAGTCTACATGATACAATGTACTGTATGTGAAAGGGGGTGCTACATTGGGGGAACCAGCCAGAAACTACACATGCAAATGAACCTCCACCGAAACTCCATCAAAAAGCACCATGAAGACAGTTACTGTACTCCAGTTGGACACCATTTTACCCAAGAGAATCACTCTATCCAGAACCTCAAAATAAAAGCTCAGGGGGAATTTCAGAACTATCCAACAGCGGAAAACTTTTAAATTAAAAATGATTCAATTTGTTTAATACAAAGGATATGGGCATTAATATTGACTTAGGCCTTCTGTCCCACTATCTTAATGTCTTATAGCTCACACATTCCATATACCCCCCCCCCCACCCACACGCACACTTCTATTGCTGTTTTTGTAAACTACATGCTATACTGAAATGTATTGCTCTTTATTTTACTTTTCTGTGTTCTTATCCACAACCTGATCTATAGATTTACTGACCTATCAGGACATTATTCACAGTGCTGGTCTGTGTCTCACTTAACTCTGCCCAATTAATTTAGTTTTTTTTTGTTCTTCCAATATTTTTCTTTTTCTATCTTTCGGTTTACTGTTTTTCGTTCATACTTGTATCAGCGTTGCTTTTTGACTTGATAAAGAGAGGCATTATCTCTCGAAAGCTTGTCGCTTTATTATGAATGCGTTTGTCCAATAAAAAAGGTATCACTATTCACTGCAATACTCTGATTATTCAACTAATATATATTTACTAATTTATGTCTATTTTGATATTTATATATTTCTTCTGGAGATGGGGCTCATAGGGAGGCAAGTTCCCTGGTAGTGGGCAGCAGATATACTGGAGGTAATCTTGCACATATGTATTTTAGTGGCTATCATGTGGATGGTGTTGCTATATATTTGGTGCACACAGTAGTTTACATTCCTGTGGTAACTTTGTGGACTGTGTTATTATATGCAGATATACATTGGAACAATAGATTTGTCCCTTATATTATATACTGTTATATTAGCCATCAACTACCTCCTTTATTACTACAGGTTCTCCACCGTATTGCATACTAACCTACTTTTATTTTTAAATATATATTTTTTTCCTTTATTGTTTTTTTTATACATTTTATAATTCAATGTAATATTTTAACTACATTGCCTATAAGGTAGTTGCATCAGTTGCAATGTTGTTGATATATTTATTATATTCAGCTAGGCCATTCTATGAGCTTTCTTGTGTTGGTCCCATTTGATTTATTGTATTTGTGAGATCTCTTTTTCCAGTACAATATAAATAAGGCGTTTGCTCAATACAAAATTCAGTTTACTTGTGACAGTTGAGGGCGTCCGTCACCTTGACACTTCCACATATTTACTTTAGTACAGATCTGTTTTTCACACTCACAATGGGCCTGTAATACTAATTGTTACTTTGCATACTCTATGGCAAGAGTAGTGAGATTTGCCTTAGAGAGTTATGTTGTGAATCTGTAAATACACACTATTTATGTGTCTTGCTACTTAATTATATTTGTGCCAAGAAGTCAATCACATATATAGTTGCGGATCTTGCGATGTTGGTGACGTTTGCAATGTTGGTAATGCACTTGCGGCCCTCGGGAAGCGAGGCAAGCCGTTGAAGCACGCAGGACTTAGGCTGCAATGAGCAACAAAGGCACTCATTGCACTGCGAGCAGTTAAAGCACAAAGTTGGTTCAAACGCGTAACTTGAAAACACAAAAAAAACAAAACAACCAAAATAAACCAGGAAGCTTGGGAGTTAAGTTGCAAACTAATTAGAGCCATATTTTCAGCTTTTCGCTACTCGAAAAATCGGCTAAGCGAGGGAAAAAATAGTGTCTGAAAAAGCTTAAAAATTCTGAAACAGGATGAAAACGAGGCTCTGCAATGCCAGGCACGCAGAACTTAGAAAATACACGACATTAAAGACCGTAACACACGAACAACGCCAGGCACGTGGGACTTTAAAAATGAAACCAAAATGCTGCTCAGAGGAGCAAAACCCTCGCATTGTGTGGCAAACAGTATTGCCAGCCTTACAATTTAATTCCTGTATTTATTGACGGGCAATTTCCAAGTGAGATTATAATTGTAAAGGCTGGAATCCAAATAAGAAGCTGCACATGCGTTTCAACCATAGAAGCAAAGCTTCAGCTTAACCCATCTCCACTAATAGTAATAAAAAAATATCTTAAAGGACCACTGTAGTTCTCTATGTGGTATTTCAAGTAAAACTGGATAATAGGAAAACACTATATTTAAATTTTTTACTTTTGTATTCAATTTTTTTTTACTGCAGGCTTCCATTTAATAATCTTTGCTGATACGGTCTGCTACCTACTTTCTCCAGGGGGCATGTACTTGTAAATTAATGAGCTTTCAATTATTCCTATTAAAAGGACCGGCAGTCTCAATGCCATCTTCCTATTGCACAGATATAAGCTTGCTTGCACCACATCAGAAAGCAAAATGATGAATTCCAGAGCAGCATAATTACATATTACTGATAATTAATTTTTATTTAAATTCTCACAGTTTAATTTGTACATCAGAGTGTTTTAAATACAGGTGTACAGTGACATACATATATATATATATATATATATATATATATATATATATATATATATATATATATATAAATAAAAGTGGACACTGTAATATCATAATTTAAATCCTTATATTTGTACAGTAAGTCAGGTTTTCTTGATTTCAAAATGGTTTAATTTTGTAAAAATAAAAAAAGTGTGTGAGGGCCAGGAAGTGGTGAGAAAGAATTTTCCTAAGTAAGTAAAATGAGTACAATTTGATTTTATCTTCATAATAAAGAGGGCATCAGAGCATAAGCTATTTAGGGACTGTTTCTATAGCTAATGTTTCTAATCAGCATTCTTTTGATTCAATCAATGTCACCCAGGCTTTCAAACTACTGAATTACTACCATCAAGTAAAAGGGGGGAGAACATAAAAAAAATCTGTCATTGTGTCTGGTTCCAGCAACCAACAGACATCCGGCCAGAAGAAACTACGTATTGAGACCAATAGGTAGATCAGCTTTGCTATGTCAGGGTGCGACGATGGACGTTTGGCTTTGGTAGGGAACAACATAAAATGTCAGGAAAAATGTGAATAAAATAAAAAAAAATATTAATAAATTAAAAGTACTGCATTCATTATATAAAACAATCACATTGAATGAAAGACATGGAGTGTATGTGATTTATTGGCACCACCTTTGCCCCTGTATTAAAGCTGGAAATAGTTAGTGAATTCCCTTTGCTTCAACAAAATATGTTTCTAATGGTCTGTGTGTGCTGTCTGGAGGTACTGCTCTAATCTCCAAGGTGGGTAGCAAGCCATAAATTTTACTTAGAAGCAAATCTGCATGTCGTAAAAGGGCCCACAATCCGGCTCCTGTCACAAACTCACAACATACAGGGTTCTGCAACCAATCTGGACAGAAACATAAAATGTGAACACTCAGGGCTACGGACACAAACATGGCAGATTTCCAGCCATCAGATTAGAAGAAGAACTATTAATATTTGAAAAATGGCACAAAACCTATTTGTATCAATAACAAATCACTGTAAACAAGGTTGTTTAAAAGAAAAAAAAAATGCCACTTCTCTTAAACCAATGGCGGGAGTCATTGTGAGCTTTATCTATGAAGTTTTTCAATGGTTACAAACACTGGTTGGATGGAGACGTCTCTCGTAACAAGCCTGCTACTAACTTTAAACATCTTTAATAAGAAATAAATTTTAGAAAAATATGTTATGCAGTTAACCCACTGCCTAAAACTACTTATTACTAGTATTAGTATTAAGCTGGAGAAATATACCTTCAGTGACTCTGAAATGGATACAGAATATGTCTTGATATAATATCAACTAAAATTCTAAATAAATAAGTGTGAAGTTTATTGTTATTAACAAAAAGTAGCTACTTCGAAAGTAATTTTTTTTTGTGATCAATTTAAAGTAGAGAGATGCAGGTTTAAGGCATCTCAGATAACAATTAAGGTTTTGGTAATAAGAAGTTATCAAACTGTTTTGACTTGTATTTAACCCTTATGGAACATGTTGGCACATTACAAATAAAAGGATAATGATAAATAATAATGAAAACATTACAAAGAAAAAAGCTAAAAAATGAAGAAGACCTGCACGGTCTCAATAGCTGGTCCTAGGACTGGTGCAGGTCCCTGACATTATATCTCTCTGTCCTAAGGGACGAGGAGAGTCACTTTAACCATTAGCATAGTTCTAGATAGATTACTGATGAATATGGCTGCAGGTAAAATGTACTCTTTTCAAATCAGTGCAAAACTAAATAAAAAGTTAGTGAGACACCCTGTTCAAAATGTTCTGGATCTCAGTGGTGGTTCTCATAATCACTGTTCCCAGATCAAAGAGGTCAAGAGCCACGGAGCTAAACCATCTCAGCACACAATTTATGGACACTGACATGGAAAAGAAATAAAAAGACAACCTGTTACAGAGCAGAACACAAAGAATTCAAGATTAATATACATTTACTAGACAAAGTTTACAAGTAGTGGATCTTGTCCCATAGATTAAGATAGGAACTAGACAACCTAATTTACTTTAGAGATAAAAATAAGGGCACAATCATAACTTACATTTAATATTGTACCTAATGACACAAACCAACACGAAGAACCTGCAAGATATAATTCCTACCATCCATAACTCAAACTTAGGTGCATATAAATATATAAAATAGTAATAAAGTAATAGATGGATGTCAAACTGTAATTATCACATATGTCAGCATTATAGCTATATATCCATCACGTCACATTAACACATTAGCTTCCTTCAACAAAGTTTGGTCTGTACAAAAACCTTTATTTTGCTAAAAATTGAATAAGCTGTCAAGATAACCAAACAATTTTCCTTGAGGGACCTGAAGGTGTATTAAATAACACTCCCTGAACAAGCTGTATGTCCTCTGCTAATAGAGGAGAACAAAACATCAGAACAAAGACCTTGTGTTATGTAGGTCCCAAAGGACCCTGTAACACACACCCTGGCGTGCACATTATCAGGTTATCTCAGACGGGTACTACTTTCCTTTTTTGCCCTCTCTTTCACATTACTTGTTTAGGCCTTTAATGCATTTCTTCACGTGCCTTCACCTGAAAGTGAAACTTGTTGTCTGCAAGACTGGGCCAAAGGTGCCTGTCCAACATAAATAAAAGCTTCTTCACTATAAGAATCAGGACAATGCAGGGATGTAAAATTCATCATTTCCCACCACTTCAAAAGAAACTTTGTAAAAGACATTAGTCATTATACTTGTGAGCACTGACATTTGATGAAGAAGACAGGTGTATTGCAAGGCGAGCACACTCTAGACTTTTCAATTAATCATTTGCCATAGTGTAACAGACAAGTTAATATGGCCAAGATAATTGTAACAAAAATATCAAGCCTTGGGCGCCAAACAGATGCAATTCGATGAGATTTTTTTTTCTCCTTTACAATTGTAAAATACATTATAATTTATTAAAGCAAGTTAATTGTGGAGGTCTTTAAAAGACCACCGAAGCCAGCTTTGTAGCATTCTCTTTTTCAAGAGCTTAACTTAGTAATGGGAAAATGTCTGTAGAAAGTAAAAAAATAAAAACACAAAGTTTAATTTATTACCTTTTATATTCAATTATGATATATAAAATGGGAAACATTTTTTTTTTCATGAAATTGATTTGCAACTAGTAGTTTTGGATGCAGATAACATCTCTATTCATGCTTACTGAAAGCACTGCTACATTTTTTTTCTTTTATTTTCATTCATATCATATATATAAAAAAAAAAAAAAAGGAAAGCAATGAACGTACAGTATCGGCATCAAGAAATGGCAGAGTAAATAACATAGAATACATTATTTTAACCCTATTTCTTAATTCACATATTAAAAGCACTGCTACATTGATGTAGACTGTACAAAAAGATTAAAAAGAAGTGTAACTAAAGGGAAGCAAATAAATCAATGGACGCTTACATATCTTTATATAAAGTATGTTTGATTTTTTTACTTTCTTCAGTGACTAACATAATTTTCTTTGTTCTTTTATGAAGCATATTAAAACAATACTTTAGACACAGATACGTGCAGCTTTTTCTCTCTACGTTTTAATTCCCTTTGATTAGATAACTTCCGATTCATACGGGCGTGCTTAGGAGATGGACATGTGTTCTGTTAATTGATATTTTGTGCTGAAAACTATATACATGACTTGAAATAATATACATAACTTGGAAAATATGGAACTAGATCTGCCATGATGTGAAAAAAGATTTAAACATAAAAACAAGCAATGACACAAAAAAAAAAAACTTACACTCTAATGAAAAACATACAACCTAGACTATATTTATGTCAAGAGTAAAGCAATAGATAATCTTATATGTATGTATATTTTCAAAGAGCCCCCTACAATGACATTTAAGTAAGGCTGAAAACAAGTCAAATATATACTCAGACTTTGCAACAATAAGAAAATACATCAAATAAGTGATTTTGTAAACTAATAATCTATCTGTCAAAAGATTTTACTGGACATAAAATGTAAAATATATTTTAAAATAATCTATATTAGGAATCAACCTATTAGACTTTGTCCTTCAAATAGTACTGTATATTTAAAAAAAAAATTAGTCTAAGAATTTTTTTTAAAATCTATATAGTAGAAAGTTGTCCAAAAGAGATGTTTCAGTTCCTGAGAACCTAAAACCAATGGCCATTTGTAACAATAGAACGAAGAAGAGAGTCGACAGAAATTTGAAAGCATCATGTAAATTTATCCTATTTTCAATAGTTTCTAAGATTTAGATTTTTTCAAATTGTTTTCAGCTTAATTACATTTTTATAGGATGGCTATTAAGAGTATTTTTAAACATTTTTTAAAGGGTCATAAGTTTGATCACACAATGGGGTTTCATGTGCTTATTTAGTAAAAGTGTAGAAATAAAGTCAGTACATGAAGAAAGAAAAATATGTAGCTTTAGGTTCAATACAGCCGTCATATGAACACTTGAGTAGATACGCTTCTCTCCTCCCATTATCAAGTTTCAAACACTAAACTTCAAAGAAAGGTTCAAAAAGCTACATTGATTTTTTTCTTCAAAATATTTATTTATTATCACTTATTAAATATGCAAATGAAAGTATTTTAGGAATACTAAAGTGGTCCTTTCCACATACACTTATTAAAATGTATATTAACACCCACTGCATTATTTGGAGCACGGATATATAAATTACCAGAATTCCTGCTGGACAAGATTGGGTTGTTTTTCATTTGCGACAAGTTAAAGCCTGAAGATTAATGGCCAACTTTGAGATTTAACACAGAATTAACCTATTTTATTTGTCCTTAAAGGCATATGCAAGTGAGCTGGGTTATTAATTCATCTGATAGAGGAGAATTTATAGTGTCTGAAAAAATGCTTGCATGAAAAAAATTCCAACGGAAGCGGTTGAACCGTTAGCCTGAAGTTTGATGAATTTCTTGCATTTGCAAACTGTTTTCTCTCAATGTTGATACCCCCTGAAATTCCAAGGCAATATTAGCATAAGTAATACATTGTATGGTTTTGGCCTGGGGATTGTGCAGACATGCTCAGTTAGCACTTGAAGTCTTTCCTACTGTGGGAAGTCACATGATTTCAGACACTTTCCTTTCCTTTAACCAATCAGCAGCTTTTGTATCGGGTACATTTTTTTTTTTTTTTTTTTTTTTAAATAAAGTACCCAATATTTGCAGTGCTATTGCCGGGTGGTGTCTACATCACCGGCAGCACAATTTTTTTTTTTTTTGCTGAATATTTTCACTCTAGCGGGATAGCACACCTATATATATATGGAATTACCATATGAATAAATTAAAATTGACTGAAGGTTGGAATATTTGTATCCCTCCAATTGGGGAATATTTATAACACAAAATCCTTGTGTGTTAATAGGATTACTGTATTCCACATATTTGCCTTTTTTTAATTCCCTGTTTTCCTTGGTTTTTAATAAATACTTTTATTCGTCGCTGTTTTGTAGAAATAATAAAATATCTGAATAGAGTGCAAACAAATTTTTTAGTCTTAACATATTCCCTTGGTTTTGCATTGAAGGAAAATGTTAAAATAAATTAAAAGAAAATTCACATTGTTAGTTTTATACAGGGAGGTTTAAATCTCCCCGATCCTGGAAAGCATTCTTGTTTGAGTTCTATCTTTATAGGAAAGCAGCCTATCTCCAGAAATTGTGGTCTTCAAGCAACTGGATTGCTTATGCCAGTCTACCCAAGCAGTTCCTTAATTATAGAAAGAATTGATATGTTGTGAACTGTATAGACTTCAATGTCTATGGTGTTTAAACATTGTCTCAAGAACTTACCTATTTCTTTAATACTTAAAATAACTAAAATAATGTATGATGGAATTATTATCTTACATAATTTAGCTAAATAACAGGCATGCAACATATAGTTTGATTATTTGTTTTATTACTAATAAAGGTTTCTGAATGCACTACTAAGCCAACTAAAAGTTTCCAACATATGACAGTGGAAAGTAGAGAACATGGCTGTATTTCTCTGTAACTTTGAGCACACAGTGCAGCTTTCTAAGTATTACAGCATGTTGATGCCTGAAGAAGCATTTATTTGTCTATTAACCAAAGCTGTTTTGTGTTATTTGGATCAGAGAAAGCATATTTACTGTAACACCGATCTCACCTAGACCTGTATGAAATGAAAAGAAGTCTCTTGGTTGGTCATGCTATTACGTCGGACACAAGAAGGTTCATTCAGTTAGCACAAGCTCAGTATTGATAACTTCCTGCCTCTAGAATGACCCACAGGCCACCACTGACCTACTGTGAATATAGAAAAGGTTAAAAGAAATATATGAAGAAAAAAATCCCAAAGGAGTTCAGCCCTAGAACTAAAAGTAAGGTCATCTTCAACAAAATGTGAAAACCAACATACATAGGAGATGAGTAACCGATTAGTATTGGAGGGGCCAACGTCCGTATTACAACGAAAACATGAACCAGATGGGCAAGAGAGTAAATTTTCTCTGAAAAAGGAAATCATTTGTTTGTTGTCCCTGGGGCATGTACAATTACATTTGCATGGTCTGCATCAACCAACCATGAGTATTAAACTTAACTAGGATCCCATTTTAAAACGACACATTATGATAAGGCTGGTTAAGTCATTTACTGTGTAAAGAAAACCCTTTTCTTCTTGTAGTACGGAATGTAAACAGGACACTTAAAACCATTTGGTGCCCCATTCCATTTCATGTTGTGCTTCTGTTATTTGTGGGAAATGTGTTCTGGCATTTTAACTTCATATCTGAATTAAGATATTTGTTTGGTCTGATCGACTTCTACATAAAATTGTCCATTACAAAAAGGTATGTTAAGTTAAAAAATCATTTATATCTTAGAAATTGAACGGTAGCGATATTCTTTGGTTTATTGAACTCAATAAGCAGTTTGTTTTCTTTATTATTAGCCAAAAGTGAGCACTTCAGCTGACAACTACTGTAAACCTTCAACCACAACTGCCAATCTGAACATATTTAAAGAGATGCTCTTAATATAGTGCAACCTAAAATTATAGCTAAAATTATTAACTACTTAATAAAATAAAAATAAAAAAAAACATTTTCTTAGTTTTGCAAGGAGGAATGGGCAAAAATCCCAGTGGTAAGATGTGGCAAGCTCATAGAGACTTATCCAAAGTGACTTGGAGCTGTGATTACCGCAAAAGGTGGTTCTACAAAGTATCGACTTTAGGGGGGTGAATAGTTATGCACATTGACTTTTTCTGTTATTTTGTCCTATGTGTTTGCATCACAGTAAATAAAAAAAAAAAAAAAACATCTTCAAAGTTGTGGGCATGTAAATTAAATTATGCAAATCCTCAAACAATTCATGTTAATTCCAGGTTATAAGGCAACAAAACACGGAAAATGCCAAGGGGGGACAATGTTTTGTAAGATATATGGTAACATTTTTATAGGTTTAATAAAAAATAAAAAAACACAAAAAAATGAGGCCACCATTATTTTCCAGCACTGCCTTAACCCTCAAGGGCATCAAGTTCACAAGAGCTTCACAGGTTGCCACGGGAGTCCTCTTCCTCTCCTCCATGATGACATCATGGAGATGGTGGATGTTCGAGACCTTGCACTCACCCACCTTCCGTTTGAGGATGCCCCACAGATGCTCAATAAGGTTTAGGTCTGGTGACATGCTTGGCCAGTCCATTACTATATATATATATATATATATGCCGTCAATGCATGGGTGTTGCTGTTTGTAAAGCGCTTTTCCAGGGGGGAACGATAACGTGAACCGAAATGTGTAATTATATATATATATATATATATATATATATATATATATATTACACATTTCGGTTCACGTTATCGTCTGCACAGGCATTACACACTGATTGGTCTTTGTTATAAATGGATAATCATGTTAAAAAAAGTAGAATATGCTTTTTTTTAAAAAGAGGAAAAAAAGACTGCAAATTGTGAGCTTTACATAAAAAATGCGATGTAGACTAAAATAAATTATGTGAAGAACTAGCTAAATACCAATACTCAAGGGACTTCAAACTCTATTGTAAAATGACAAACATGGGAAACAATGGAATTCAAATACATCTTCCCCTTTACAAGAAATCAAAACAGACAAGATATCAATTCATCATCAGGATGAATTATCTTACAGTACAGGCATCAATTTTAGGAATCTTGTACCAATTCTCAAGTCCCACATACATAAGTCAAATCTCTGCTCTAGAGAGGAATTTTCCTCCATTTCTCATTTTCTGAAATACACTCCACATTTTTAAATGCCCTAGGGTGTATTAGAGTTTATCACATTAGACAGATAATGTTTCAGAAGTGTCAGATCCACCACATTCAAGCAAGTTGGCATTTCTAGTCTTAGCAGTAAGATCTAATGTATCAGATACTGGTAAATGATTATCTTGATGCACTTCATGCTGACTGTATATACAGTAGACTCTCAGTTATCCGGCATCCACAGGGATTTGTAGATGCCGGATAAACGTTGTTTCTGGTTGCGTGAGAGTCACTATTAAAATATGCCTAGGTTTGCTGCACATAAGATGCTCTGCTAAGTATATTTGTCAGTGAAAGGTGTTCTAGCAGCAGCAGCTTTCACGCCTCACATACACACAGGTACATTCGGCCGGAGGGTGCGGTGCTGAACCCGGGGAATATAACGCCAACACTGCACTGGCTCAGTCACTCATGTCTGTCTGCTTCCAGGTAACATTGAATTGCAGAGACAGTGGATGCAATTTAGGTGCCTGTAAGCATTTTGTGGCATGACAACCTGGCGCCTGGCATTTGGTGTGCCCTGTAAAATTAAATTTTTATTTAAAGTACAGTATTCAATAGTTTTTTTTTCTGGTTGCTTGAGAGTTCTGGTTAACTGAGAGTATACTGAATTTATTTGAAACTAGTTAGATTATTTCTTCTTTTTTTTTTCTCACTAGCATAACAGTTCTTCATTAGATTTAAGGAAGTTGAAATATATTTCTGTTCTTTCCTGTTTTCTGCCTGCCACGCCGTGCCCGTCACTCCAGGGTTGAAAGCAGCGCGCCACCAGGCGACTGTGCTGTGTACTTTAGCGGTGCGCACACTGCTGCTGCTACTTTACAGTAAAAAACAACACAAATAAACCTAACCCGTAACCCTAACTCATAATCCTAAAACCTTACCATAAAAAGCCCTAACCCAAGCACCCACTACTTCTTGTCCCCATTCATTAACATTGTCCTCCTATAAAAAGACTTCACACAACAGTATTAAGATACTAGTTGAGGGGCAAATTTAACATTGCTGTAAAATCACCAAATCTGAGATGGTGTATTTCTCACACTGGTTAAAGGAACACAGACAGTTTCTGGATTACACTAGGAATATAATAAACTTATGTATCTATTTACTTTTATGTACTTTATTTTATTAAGAAGTGCTTAAAATCTCCCTTCTTTCTGCCCAAAATAATTCAATTTGTACCTGTTGGATTTGCCCTCTGTAATTCATGCATACACAAGCTGTGATCTGCAGTGTTTTACATTAGCCTTTCAGTGACCTCTCTCAGGTAGCAGGATTCAGAATGTTGCTACTGATTGGTTAGTATGAGACAGCTCAAACCCTGTATTTATAGTGAACTGTCTTCATGAGTTGCAGATTGGAGAAACCAAGTTAGGAACTATTTGTAAGATTTTAAGTACTTTCTAATAAAATAAAATACACAAAAGTAAAGAGATATCACATATATAGTTGTGAGCATACGAGCCGTTGCTCACGCTTGCGGGCTCGCGAAGCAACGGCCTCAGTTGCTGGTTTGGAGCGCCTAAGTGAGGGTCGCAGTTGCTGGCCGAAGGCGTTCCTTGCCAGCAACTGCGACCCTTGCAAAATTTACGGCGTAACACAAACAAAATACAAGACATGTTACGACCCATTACGAACTCGCAAAAAATGGCTGCAACACGCGCACATCAAAACATGAAAAATACAACAAATACACACAACAAATACATAAAAAGCTTACTTACAGGAAGAGGGAGCATCCAGGACCTCGAAAACTAAAGTTACACCCCAATTTAACTCAAATTAAAAGAGTTTAGACACTAAAAAATTCTCTAAGAGAGAAAAAAAATGGCCGCCAAAAAAAACGAAAACGAGGCTACAGCAGTCTAAAGACGCAAAACACCACCAAACGCCTACGTATTTGCCGAAAAACACCTACGAGATTAGAAAACAAGGACGCAACCCGCGCAACCCCAAAAACATTACAAACACAACAAATACAAACAACAAACACATAAAAAGGTTACTCAAAGCAAGGGGGGGCACCGAGGACCTTTGCAAATGAAGTTACACCTCCATTTAACCACACATTTTGGAGTTTAGAGACCCGAAAATCACCTAAGAGAGAGAAAAAATGGCAGCCGAACAAAACGAAACCGAGGCTAAAGGTCCACCAAAACACCACCAAACAGCTACGGATATTCCGAAAAAGCCCAGCAAACAGCTACGGATATTCCTAAACTCGCATGACATAGAAAACGAACGACGCTACATCAGCCACATTATATACACCAAACACCCTTAGCTTACTTACAATTTCATTGCCGTCATTTTTTGACGGGCAATTCGCTAGTGTATATTATATTCCTAGTGAAAGCCAGAAACCTACCACATACCTTTAACTCCCAACCTTTACATTTTTAGCCTTTGTACACAATTATTTTTTAATGCAGGGTTCCATTTTCTTCTCTGACCTAATTCTGTCATACTTTCTCAGGATGGTGTAGGTATGTAAGCTAAAGAGTCATGTGGAAATCTTTGGCAGTTATAGCTGCCACATTTCCAATGTGCGGACAGAAACTTCCAATTCATTTTAAGCCCGTCCCCAACTCAGGATGTTGATCAGTAATAATATATAAAAAGATATTAAGTCAAAGGCAGATTTTTTTATATAGTAAAATATTTTGCTTATTTAAGAGTATATGTTAAATACAGGACCACAGTGGTCCTATCAGATCATGAGGATCTAACCAGCGTCTGCGCGTTCATTGGCAATAATCTGGGTAAGGTGCAAGTTCTGTTATACGCAAATTTTGAGAAGGAGAAATGAACAATGCTTGTATAAATAAAGCCATCTTCTGGATGGCTACCTTGTCGTGGTGAAGGGGCCTGTGTACCAGAGTTAAGCTGCGAGTTATACCATGTAGGGTAAACCAAGATGGGCAGGTCACAGCAGAGAGGTCAGACAAATTACGGTCCACTGAAGAAGGAACTGGCAACCCAGTCCAGTATCCAAGAAAATCTAATGGATAGGTACAACCCAGAGAAAAAAAGATGTGCCTGGTGTGCTGTGGTCCATACGGTCACAGAGAGTCAGACATGACTGAATGACTAAACACATACAAAGCAAGATACCACATACATTTAACTAAGCATCAAACCACTATCTTTTCATGCAAAAAATAAAGATATAACAATGGGCCTTTTTGTTATTTATACAGAATAAAACAGAATAAAAAAAAAAGCAGCCATGAGCTCTGCATCATAGTGCACTGTTAAACTAGTTTTATTACTAGTTTTAATACTGCTTTAATGAATTAACCAGAGAATGTTCTGTTCTTTACTTATGTAACAATTTAATTATATGGACCACATGTGATTTCTTTTAAAAATACAGACAATTTATAATTTACGTTTAGTAAAAAACGGTTTAAATCCTTGAAAATTAAATTGAGAAATAAAATGTATTAGTAGACGTAAGCGAGTTTGCTGTGAACACTGTGAGGTTGTTCTCCTGTCTATGATATTAGGAGGGATCACATGATAATGTCATATGAATATGTCTGCTGAAGGGTCACATGCAAATCTATCTCACCAGGAGCCAAAATAGGAAACTGCATGCTAGAGCCGCCCCGAACACAAAGCAAGATATTTATTTATATCACAAATGACATAGTAATTGAGGTTGAAAACTGTTTTTTAGCCCATCAAGTTCAACTTTTCGAGCTCTCTGATCTGCAATATGCAGATTTGTTGTTTATTGTTAATTGTTTTATTTTCTACAGTTTGTGCAATAAGATGACTTCTGTCTGAGTATTTCTTAATCATCTCCCCTAGCCAGAAAAGAAGAGAAAAAAAATCAAAAAAAAAAATCGCATGGACTAGATTTCAGTTTATCCATAAATTCCTAAATCTTGGAATTTTAAGAATTTTGGAAACTCTTATAGGATTCATGGAGAAGTCTCACACTTCCTCCCATAAAATTACCAAAAGTAATACATTTCTATGTACCTTTTTTCTTTTGCCTCTAAACCTAGAGCTTCATCTACCACCACCTCTCTTCAGAATCTACCACCTCTCTTCAGAATCTACACTCCTTTAACTTGCCCTCCCACCTGCCCTATCTATACCCATCTACCCTATTCTATACCGACCTACCCTGTTCAAACCCTCCCATCTACATACGACTTGTGTTAATTTATATTGCACGTTTTACTCTATCACCTCCATTATAATTAGCTTATACACCCATAAACGTGATCACTAATTAACTCTCTATTCTCTCTTCAATTACTTGCCATGCCGTTTTTTCTTCCATTTATTACTGCACCTTTTATTTTAGCTATCCCTTTAGATTGTATGTTAAATTGTCTTTTAGGATTGAAAACTCATAAACTTGCAAACAAACAAAAAACACCATGGGCCTCATTCAATTGTGATTTGGTCAATTGAATAGGGCTCTATATAAGCACATAGCATATTTTATTTACAGAAGTTTTTAGTTGGTGAACTTCTATCCAAAAGCAAGGTCTTCACTAACTAAAAACTTCTGTAAAAACAACATGCTATGTGCTTATATAGAGCCCTATTCAATTGGCCAAAGCGCAATTGAATGAGGCACATTTTTTGTTTGTTAAATCGTAAGATTTTAAACACAAAGACAGGGCCCTCTACTTTCTGCAATGTGTTTAATATTGTATTTATTTTTTTCTTTGTATTTAACCCCTGTATAGTGCTATGGAATATGTTGGCACTTCACAAAAAACGGTAATAATAATAAACAACACTACAGAATCTACAAATAAAAATAATACTTATTATAATAATCCAGCTGTTATGTTGCACAAATTGTATTCAACGTGAAAAATACAATTCCTTGTAAAAGTATTCACCCCCCATGGCATATTTCGGGTTTTTTGCCTCACAACCTGGAATTAACATGGATTGTTTGAAGATTTGCATCATTTAAATTTACAGAACATGCTTTGAAGATGTTTTTTTTATTTTTTTATTTTATTGTGAAGCAAACAACAAATGAGACAAAAAAACATGAAAAGTCAATGTGCATAACTATTCACCCCCCTAAAGTCAATACTTTGTAGAGCCACCTTTTGCGGCAATCACAGCTCCAAGTCGCTTTGGATAAGTCTCTATGAGCTTGCCACATCTTACCACTGGGATTTTTGCCCATTCCTCCTTGAAAAACTGCTCCTTCAAGTTGGATGGTTTGCGTTTGTGAACAGCAATCTTTAAGTCTGACCACAGATTTTCTATTGGATTCAGGTCTGGGATTTGACTAGGCCATTCCAAGACATTTACATGTTTCCCCTTAAACCACTCGAATGTTGCTTTAGCAGGGTGTTTGGGGTCATTGTCCTGCTGGAAGTTGAACCTCCGTCCTAGCCTCAAATCACACACAGAGTGGGACAGGTTTTGCTCAAGAATATTCCTGTATTTAGCAGCATCCATCTTTCCCTCAACTCTGACCAGTTTCCCAGTTGCGGCCGCTTAAAAACATGGTGTTCTTTGGGTGATGTGATATGATCACGAGGTTGAAGCTCAAATATTTTGGCCATATCATGAGAAGACAGGATTCCCTAGGAAATACGCTAATGCTGGGAAAGATTGAAGACACAAGAAGAAGGGGACGACAGAGGCGGAGATGGATAGATGAGGTCACTGAAGCAATGAACATGAGTTTGATGGAGCTCAGAGGGGCAGTGACAGAGATGCACCTGGCATGCTGTGGCCCAGAGTCACGGAGAGTCAGACATGACTGAACAACTAAACAACAGATAAAATCCATAATTAAAAAAAACCAAAAAAAACAATGAAGCTTTCAAAACCGTAGAGAAAAAAAACAAAGGTTTTCCTCATGGAGGAGGTTTAATAAAAAACAATAGATTTGTAAAAGAATTGAAAATATGGGGTCTCTTGTCAAAAATACAGCTCTCCGTGTATATATCAATATCACATAATCAGATCTTTTGTCAGACCAATGCATTTCATCCTTCAGAGGACGCATATTTATTGTCTGATGGTATATGGTGCTGTATAACGTTTTTATGGTTTGTGTCAGAGCAATACAGCCTATATGTCTTTATATTGTGATGTTGTCCTTATTGTAATGGGATATCTAAGCAGTGCCTTTTCCGTGTTTCTCTGACGCACCAAGGCAGAATGTAAGGAAATGTTACCTAGCTTGATGAGATGAGAACCCGCCTAAAGATGGCAATGAAACCAGCTATGTTCAGTGATTTTACAAAACAGATTAACCTTTATTTGCAATCACAATAACCTGAAAAGTTGTTCTTATTTCTTTTATAACTGAAATTTTATGAAATCAAAACCATTATGTCTAGAAAAGAAAAGAAAAACAATATACTTCTAATGGCCACTCAGAGTGAAAGGTTTTGATAAATTTGTTAGATGAATCGTGGTCTGTATAATTCTTGCACTTTAGCCACAAATTGTCTAAAAATGTAAATTGGTGGAATATGGTTATAATAAATACTGCTTACAGGTAAGAGAAAAAGGAATATCAGTAGGGAATTACTAGTGATCTGCGCTAGACTAGTGAACAGCAAGGGGGAAAACTTGCAGGATTCACCCCTATTTATTTTAAAGGACAAATGATTGAAAGAGGAGAGTTTAAATGGCCATTTATCTAACTGTAAGTGCAGTTCATGGTGTAAAAGAGCACAAGATTGTATGTTAAAAAGATCTATTTTTTTAGATTATACTAGGAACAATTAATTAAGCTAATCTGTATACAAACACCGTCTATCCTGCCTACTGGCTGTTCCATGAGTAATAACAGATGGCGGAGAGTACAGTGAAGTGATTAATAGCAGGTTTTCCCTGCACTCAGGACTGCATTGACCAGTTAACCCTTAACTGACATGTTGAGGTGATTACAGCACCCATATACAACGCTACAGAATATGTTGTCGCATTACAAATAAAAGATAATAATAATAAAATATTAATACATGCTTTGCAGAGATAGCATTGTTAAGGGGTATCATTTTTCTTTTGCTGGTGCTGGGGGTCTGGCAGTGGGCAGTCAGTGACACATGTAAACAGATTTCATTTCTCAGTGAAAATGGACGTATTTAAAAAACACAAAAGTATTTCAACATGCTTTTAGGAGAGGTTTACTGTGATGTGGTCCAAATGTGCTGAATTAAGTGGCCCTTTAATATTTACCAATTCAATGTGCTTTCCGACTTACCAGAAGGATGCTAAAATATTCTTATATGCTTTATTATATTATTTTACTGGAATATTGGTGCCTTCATATACAGAAAACATAAAAACAAAACTTCAGGGTTTGCGGATTGGCTGCAGTGAGCATTCATATTATGGATTGGCATATAGCAGAGTTTCACCAGTTTTTGTGGTCCAACACACTTGAGTGTCATATTTAAAATAATATTTTTTTTAGACAACTTGACTTGATAATGTGCAAATTGTTCTTCCAAATGTAACAAAATACAGCCTTTAATATTTCACTACTGCATTCAGTAGTGCTTTAATGACGCATGCTTTTGCTCGTAAAAGGATTAGACACTTTGGAAGAATGGATTCAGATAAGATCTATATTTAGTCCTGTAGAATAAATGTCATTATCAATAGCAACTTGACAATAGAATAAACGGATGCTATGTGCTATATGGGTTCCTTGGTGGTCGAGTGGTTAATATTCAGTGCTTTAACCGCTGCAACCTGGGTTTTGTTCTAGTCAGGGAACCAAGAGGACACACCACCCTGAAGCTAAGCAGGGTTGGGCCTGATCATTACTTGGATGTGAGACCACCTAGGAATACCAGAAGCTGTATGCG